>VZRN01002231.1:1676659-1757617 GCA_013397935.1 Dasyornis broadbenti
GCCGGGGCGCTGTGCCCGGGGTTGGGTGACCCGGGGTGGTGGGCGCAGCGGGATGGCTGAGGTGAGGGGGAACAACCACATGGGGCCGCACGGGGCACGAGGGTGTAGGGAGATGGGGCATGTGAGCTTAGGAGTGATGGGGGCTCGGGGCCTGGGGCAGATCCGGGACTGGGGCAGGGTGGGATGGGTGAGCGGGGCTGAAGGAGAGCAGCCATGGGGCCGGGGCCCGGCATGGAGGGGCTGCTCGGATGGGGGGGTCATGCGAGGTTGTCGAGGTGGGGACCCAGGAGGAGTTGCTGAGATAAGGAGCACAAAGATGAGTAGAGGCTGCCTGTAGACCAGGGGGCTGGTGTGAGGCACGTCCTGCAGATCTTGGCCTCCCCTTCCACTCTTGCTGTTTTGTTGTGTGCTTTCCCATTAGTCTTCTATTCAGGGTTGCGCTCCTGTCTGATTGTCCTTTGTTTTGGCTCACGTGAAGAGAAAGGAGAAGCAATGGGGTTTGGGACTGTGTTTTATGGAATATAAACTGAGGGTGGTCTGGCATGAATTTGTGCTCGGCCATTTTCCTTCGTAAAGGCTGTTCAGTGGAGCTTCCTTCTCCCCAGGACTATGGACTCTACAGGAAGATGTTTTTGTGGAGTTCTCTTCTTTTCAAAATGCCCTGTTTCTTGTGGAGTTCTGCAAAACCAAAGTAAAGTAAACAAGAGAAAAAAATATAGCAAAGGTGGCCAAGCCATCCTGTCTGGCTGCTCTCCATCAACAACTACTTTCAGTTCTTTCTGCTGTTCTGGTGTACCCTTACTTTTTGCCCTGAAAAATGCTGCTTCTTTTCTCACGTTCATACTTTTTTCTGGTTGGACCTGGTTTCATAGAGGTATAAGAGGTGACTGTTGGCTGTCCCAGCTTTGTGTCTTGGGTCGCCCCAAGCTGATAGTGTGCATATAGCATTATGCTGGTTTGGAGATACTGAGAGTAGGATGATAGGCAAGATGAGGTTGTGGAAATTCACCCTGGTGTGACTTGCGAAGGGAATTGTTTCCTGGAAATTTTAGTTCAGCACTGAATGGCCAAGTCTTGCGGAGAATCTCACTTCTTCGCATTTTATATGGCTAAATCTGTACTGTGCATCCCACAGAAAGTAGAAGAGCACCTCTGGAGGTCTCTGGATTGACCTCTTGTTAGAAAATGTCCTGGTGGATCAGAGTGCTTGGGGCTGTGTCCATCCCAGGCTCTAAGAATGGTGATACCACCCTTACTTTGGGCCCTGTCCAGTGTTTGACCATGCTTATAGAAAATACTTGTTCCCTTGTGCCTGGTTGGGTTTTCGCTTGTTCCAACTGGGGTCCCTCTTCCTGTTATCCCTCGTCCTATCCCTGCTTCTAAGCAGGGCTGGCTGATCCTTGAGGGATGCCATCAGTAACCAGTAGCCCAGTGAGGGTTGTAACTGCTGACTGTGATCCTTTAAACATGATGTTACAGTTTTCCTCCTACCTTTATCATCTAATTTTCCAAGTGTTTTGGTTTGAAGGATGCTGTGGGAGACTTAGCATGGCCTTTGACATGAAGTCAAGGTGTCCAACAACCCTCTGCTCTCCCCTCAGCCACAGAGCCAGCCTCTTTGTCCCAGATGGGGGTCATGTTGATCAGGCTTGATTTGCCTTTGGAATATCAGTTTTGGCCAGTCTCAGTTACCTTTTTGTTTTTCCTGCACTTGGAAATGGTGCCCAGGGTTTGCTCTGTAGCCTTTCTGGGCAGAGGGCAAGGCAGCTGGCTGATAGCCAAGGTTACAGTGCTCCGTTATGGTCCATATGGATGAAGTCTTGATTTGATGTATTACTAAGATCAACATATGGGTGGATGCAGCTGTTTTTGTGTGAGAGCTCTGTTCAGTCTGAGCCCAGGAGTGTTATCGAATTGTTTCTGACCTCTGGTGCTGCTATCTTCCACTAATGGTTTTGTGCACTGAAGTTGTGTGTGAACTCCAGGGCAGGATTAAATCCGGAATGGGATTTGTGCATAGTCATTTCATACACTTCCCACTGGAAGACAAACACTCAGCAGATAATCTCTTATTACACTTGTGACGACCGGATGCACTGTGTGAACTCCAGACCTAACAGCTGCCAAAAGCAGCTTTCTCACTACAGATCAATATTGCTCCTGGAAGTGTATGTTCACTCAGAAAGGATGGTCACTGCTTTAGGCCTGGCCATGGAACACCATGAATTTTTTGTTTTCAGAAGCCAGTGGTGGGTTGACAACAAGAGGACATGAAGTGTGTTGTTCCCTTCATATGTTCCTTGGTAGAGGAGCTGAGGAGCCTGCACTGTGGGGGCTGAAGTCCCCTTTGTGTTGAATAGCAGAGTGACTATGCTGACGGGCTTAGGAGCTGCCCCTTGAACAATTGTCAGGCTCTGTGGGTAAGTTGACTGGTGGCATCCAGTTCTTTGGAGAAAGCAACTGGTTCTCCTTGATCCTGCCAAGTTTCTCCTGGTAGGGTTCTGATGGGGAGGGAGCTGGTTTCCAGTACAAATGGGACTGTTACAATCTAGCACGGGGGGATGTGAAACTTTGGAAATGTGTGGGGAAGAATGCCAGGGTATCAAATTCCAAAATTAAATGGGGAATCTTAGTTGTTGGCCAGAAGGAAATCCTGGAATTGCCTGCCTCCACTGTAGCAGAAGTGAAGATTTTTTTTAACAGCTGCTGTATAGCCATGAAATACTGGCAGTATGAAGAAAATGGACTGTTTTCACTTGGAGGGAGTCATGGTGGGCTGGTTTACCTCCTCTTGGAGACGGCTGGCAGCCTGCACGATCACAGATCCTATGGGAATGTTGGATAAACACCAGATCGGAGAAGCTTGGGACCTCTGAGCTGGAATTTGGGGCCTCTAATGAAAAAATGCACGTGGGAGAGAGATGTTCATTGTTCTAGCTAGTGCCAGGCTCCGCTTTCAGGAGAGTGCTGTGTCAGCTGCCTGGAAGAGAACAGGTCATCTTGGTATCAAGAGACTTTCCAACAGCTATTCTGTCTCCTCCTTCTCCAGGAGAGCTTAACTCTAGTGTGACAAGTATTCCTTTAGTGGTGGCAATTAAATGAGCCCCACTGCAAATTTATGCCCCTGTGGCATTCCCTTGATGCAGTGAAACAATGATTTTTTTGCATTTCCATCTTGCACTGATTTGATGAACTTAATTTTTTTCCACCTCCCTCCTCCTCACTTTTTGTTTTTTCCTGGATTATTTTTAATCTTGCATCAGCTACCCAATCTGGTTCACTGTGGGACTGTGTGAACAGCTGAATGGGCTCAGTGGGAGGGCAGGGAACAAGGGGATGGGGAAAGAAAGGATAGGAAGGATGGAGGAAAAACTACTGAAGACAACACTTTTGCTGAGACAAATGTCAGTTTGGGCTTTTAGATAGACTCTTTTATGTATTTTTGACTTTTTTGAGTTACCCTCTTGTTTGGGAGCATGGCTACAAAATTATCACTGTTTTTGAGTCTGTGGTGCATTTAAGGTGTGTTTAACTGGCATTGGGAGATCTGATCTCAAGTCAGTTAGGCACAGAAGCACTTGCTGCATCTAACACCTTTAAAGTGAGGGAAATGATGACCCACAGTGTCTGATGTGGACACCTTAGGTTCACAGCAGCTTTATTGCAGTGTGCTGGAGGCTGAAGCTTCAGAATTCACTTGGTGCTATTCATTACTTTATAGCTGGTGTTGGTGTGTCTGCCTGTGCTGCATTCATATTTCAGCGTAGTTCCCAAAGTTTTTAAGAATGGCAACATGACATCATCTCTCTGTTACTATAGGGTGCTGTTAATGTGTGGCTGAGGACTGTGGTTTGACCTGCCTCCATCCAGTTCCATATTCCCACTTGGCATCCAGGCTCTCATGGCAGTCTACAGCTCTTGACTTCCATACTGCTGCCAGAGAGCTGTGAGCACAGGGATGGTGCATCAGTCCTCTTGACATCACAATAATGTCAATAATAGTTGTCTGAGCTTTCCTGGTGTAGAGCTGAGAGCTATTAAGGAAGCTTGCATAGAATATATTGCTGAGCCTGAATCTGGAGCAAATTCAGATCATTTAACTGCAGGATCACTTCTAAACCTTCTCCTGTTCCCTTGCTTTGTTGTCAGTGTGTCTGTGTTTTGGGTGGCAGGAGGGCTTACTGTGCAATATCCTTGTTTTGGTTGTGGTTGCTGGGTTTTTGGTTTTTAACTTTGCAGATAACCTGAGCTGAGAGTGGACTTAATGGAGAGAGGTGTTAAATAATCTGTAAAGATAAAAAAGAGAGTTTATTCTTGAAAATTGCTACTAGGCTTCTGCGGTCCTTGGCCCTAGTAAATTTAGGACAGCTTCTATCTTATCACCTTTCAGCAACAGCTAAGCACTGGGTTTCTTCATCTTTTCCTTTCATTGTTTCTAGTTACACAAGTTTATCTTACACGTTTTGCAGTCTTTCTTTCCTTCCCTTTCCCCTCTCCCCCATATCAGACTGCTTCAGCATTCATTAGCCTTTTATTGGGAAACGCTGCATGGAGGAGTGTTGTCAGCCAGCTTAGGGGGCTACAGCTGTGACAACTCTGTGGATTTGTAATAGCTGCAAACCGTTTGCAGCTGGCACAATCGAGTGAAAGGACTAAGCTTCTTTCTGCCAAAGGAGGGAAGCTGACTTCCCCCACCTTGTCCCAGCAGGGTGGTACTCACCTCCTGGCTGTTTTTGTTTCTCTTGGCTGCCTCTTTGGCCAGGTTGGTGTCACTGGCCCATTGAAAAGTCAGCAGAGGAATGGAGACAGGTTCCTCATGGGTTGGTGAGTTTAAGCAGTTCCTGGGCTGGTGGGTGGGAGGCTATGCCAGGGCAGCCTTCTAGGAGGGCTGGGATAGGGGCACTGCTAGAGGTCTGCGAAGTGGCCGAGTCACTCCTTGACAATGCCCATTTTGCTTCTTGACAGCCCTCAGGGCCCATCAGTCTTGCTGTTTTGTCTTTCAGTGATGGTGAGTAAAAGACTATTGATATGAAATTGTGAAAAAAGGATTCTTAAAACTCAAAACCTGTTTTATTTATCTAGTAAGATTTTGGTGAATGTAAAAGATGTTCCTTTCACTTGTATCTAGTTGTTTTTCAAGCAACTTTTGTTGTTAAGCATCCTGACTTTAAATAAATAGGGTGCGTAGTTTCTCCCTAGTAGGATGAAAAGAGAATAAGGTGGTTGCTGTTACTGTTTTTGATTTATAAAATATGCCTGAGCAGTTTGGGATTGCTTGAAAGCAAAGGTATGAACTGTTGGAATTTGGCTTCTGGTAGTTCTGGGCATCCACTGGCGATGAGTAACCTGTGAAATCAGTGTTACTTCTGCACCAAGTAAGGTGTTTTTTACACTCTATCTTGTTGCTTTCTAGGCACATTATTTTTTTTTAATCTCCAAGCAGGTATGTGATCAAGCCCTGCATCTGCTTTGTCTCAGTTTCCTATGAGGTTTGGATAACTGGAACTGTTGGGAAAGGTGCTCTTATAAGATAGTATGGTTCTAGGTCTTTGGAGCTTACCACCATAAATCCAGCATACAAAGAGGCCCTGCTTCAGAGTGTCTTTGAAGGTCTGAAATGGTTCCTTGTCCCCTCTTTCCCTGTAAAACTAGGTTTGGAAGAACCTGCAAAGTACTGGTCAAGCTTTTGAGCAGTAGACCAGCCCGGAAGAAACCATGCACATGTTTTTCTCTTCCAGACCAGCTTTAGGAAGGAGAAGTGTTTCTGAGATAATTTTTACTTGACATTGATCAACGAAGCAAAGCAAAGAAGTTAGTTGGTGGTTTTAAAGTGAGTTTGCAAGTGGAGGAAAGACTGGGCTTCTCCAGTCCTTTACATGTGTGTTACTTGCAAGCTGTTGAGTCTTCATGGTGCCTGGGCTTTCATGGCTCTGGTTCTGTGCATTGCCAGATCAAGATCTATGTCAGATGTGGCCCATGGTAATGTTTCTGTTAAATTGCACATGATGTGCCCTGGTTAATTTGGGGACTTTATGCTTTCATGCAAGATGTAGGACAGATGACACTTGACCAAGCATAAAGTTAGTGTGGCGTGAACAGATGATTCCTGATTTAGCACAGGGCTTGTCCTTACAGAGTTAAGTTGTCAACATCTGAGCAAATTTGAACCAGCTAAGTGAGACAGTTTCTGTGGATTTTTCTTTTGATAGTGTTGATTTAGGACGTTTCTTTTGGTGGGGTGTCCATTTAAGCAATTGTTCCTGTCCTCTCCTTGCTTCCTTTGCTGGGCTTACACAGCTTGGTGTAGCTGTGCGATGGAGCAGGTCAGGGAATTGCTTTGGTTGGACACAGTTTTTTGACCTGTGTGAGTTCCTAACTGGGTTTACCACTTGCAGGCCTCCTGCCATCCAAGGAGAGGCTGTCATAACTTGAGGGGGTGGTATGAGAGGGCGAGGGATGAATCAGCTTCACTGGCACTCTTGTTTGAAGAAACATCTGCAGAAATGCTGGCAGGAGTTTACACTTTGTCTGTGTTTTACATTATGAAGCCATGATGTTTCTGATCTGGCACTGAAACCCCTCTGGACTTAATATATCATCATACTATGGCCTAAGCAGTTAATTCACATTGACAAACTGAAGTTCAGCGTTTCTTTGAAACAAACAAGCAAACTCAAACAAGAAACACAACTTTTTTTAGTTTGTTTGTTTCTTGAGGGTGATGCCAAACTTGGCGTCTTGAGTACTACAGAGGTTCTTGTTTGGCAACTCTTGAGATTCTTGCAGGGAACACGTTGCTAATTTCTTGTCATCTTCTTTGCTGCCTAAATATATTTTGGAAAATAATGTTTTTTCTTATCTCTCCTTAGCAATGAGAATTACAATGGAACAGGCTATTTTCTTTGCTGCTACAGATGGTGATTGTTGTTAGGGTGTAGCTTGAGGATACTTCTCTTCCATTCCCCCTACTCCCTCCAAATACTCCCCCATGATTTAAGGAACTCTCTTACTAGTTTCTCTGTCTGCTCAAGTCTTCTCTGACTCTTCTGTAAATTAGACCATACTGGTCTTCCCTTACAGCATGCCTTTGGGGAAAGGTTTTTCTTTTTTTAAAGCCTGAACTATTTCCATGGTATTGACGCACAAAGAATGGCACTGGATGCAGCTGAAATTACATAGGCTCACAACTTTGCTGCTGCAGAAAATGTTTGTGTGGCTACATTCTTGGGAACTGAAGTGGCAGAAGAGGCAATGCAGAATAGACTTTGTGTCCAGAGGCCTTCAAATCATGCTTAGATATCTCAAGTAGAACACAATAAAAAAAGTGGTTCTCCAGGAATGTTTCGCGTATGCTTGTCCTGCAGGAAGCTGGAGGGAGTTGACTCAGTGAACCTGCAGTGTCAGTGCCACATGTAAATGTGCCTCAGTTATAGCGGGAATATTGGGAGTGGATTAATTGAAATTGGTTTTCTTGAACTGCCATTTAATTGATTTCTAACAGCAGAATTGCTTCTTTGTCCTCAGGGTAGTGCTTTGGAAGCTTAATTTTATTTTCAGGATTCTCGCACGGTTTCTTTTCAAGTCTTGTTTGTACAGACTTTTTATCTCCTTGAAGGTGGCATCCCGAGTAGCAGTTACTTCAGTGTGGCACAGTTCTTATCTAAGATGGACCCATGAAGTACAGTTAACACCCATAACCTCTGTCAAAAGTACCAGCAGACTCTTGTAATTTGTTTTTTTCCATGGATGTCTGCAAGTGAAAACAGCCAACAGTGCTGTGAGGAACAGAAATAAGGGTACTGACAATCTGTAAGTTATAGGCTTTCTTCCTTGAAGTGGTTCTTCCCCTTCTTCTGTTCCCCCTTCTCTGGAATTTTACAGTTTTGGTGGGACATTTACCATCTGTATGGTCTTTGTGCTTCATGCAGAGCTGAGATCGTCAGTCCCTAGGCTGTTGCTGTGAGGCAGAATACCTGCCTTCTCTGGCAGAGAGGGTAAATATTTGGGAGCACACCTGGCACTTGTGAATCTGTGAATCTGAAGTTAATCGAGCCCAGGACCTGCCTTGAGCAGCACTGACAATAGAGGAGTTGAGAGGTGCATAAGAAAGCAAGGACTTTTGATAATTCTTCCAAACACTGTGGAATCTCCAGTGATTTGCTTTAAAACCTAGTCTATTAATTGTTTCTGAAACAGGAACTATTTCATATCTCTGTCTGTCTTACCTTTCTCACTTTGTCTTGTAGTTTTTATATCTATATCTTGAAGATAGGGAACAACGATCAGAACTTAATTATCTTTGAGACCTCTGTCCCTCTGTGAAATGTCTGAACAAAAGGTTCAGGAGTTAATAGGGAAGAACTAATGCATGGATAATGGAGTTGCATAAACCTTGTTTCACTAAGAATCAGGAAAAAAATTATATGAGATGACTGGACAGGAATTTTTTTTGCCCCTTCCCTTGACATGACAGAAAACAAAGAACAGAGGACCTCTGGGAAGTTCCAAATACTGTCATATTTCAGAGTTTAAACTGGATCAAGCAATCGACAGTTTGTCCAAGCAAATTGCATGTCATTAGCTTTGAATTTATTTTTCTTTTTACTTCAGAAAGGTAGATTATGTCTTACCTTGAGTAGATTTCTGTATGGAAGATGTTTAGGTGGTTTTTTTTTGTAACTATTACAGGTCTCTCAGAGTTTGGTGTTTTGGTGGGGTTTTGTTGTTGTTTTAATAACTCTTGCTATAAGAACTGGTATGGATAAACAACTGTATCAACTTTTTTTTGTAGGTCTGTGCATAATCTGCAGTCCTGTTACATGCACCTTGCCATGAATTGTTTCTCCTTAGAGTTTTGGTTTGGGTAATATTGAAACCAGATTTTTGGAGGCCTATCAGAATAAGTGATACACAGGTTACATTTCAAATCAGCCAAGTAACATTGTCTGTCCCTTTCTAATTCTGCACATTTGAAAGAAAAATATAGCATGAACATTTTGTTTACCATGTGAGTGTGTAGATAATCCTTACTCAAGAAACAAGAGCAAAGCTGGCTTGATTTAACTGGGGTACTTCAACTTATCCTCACTAAATTTAGTGATGGTTTGCTGTTAACTGTATGGAGGGGAGACTCCTCTAGGAGATGATATTTGCTTTTGCCATGTCCTTCACTCGTTGGCCATAGGTATTTCAGAGGTTTGTGTGCTTGGCATTTCCACACTTTTTTTTAAGGAGTTGAGTGGTAGTGGTGGTGTTTCCCATAGCATGTGCTGCCTCATTCTCAGCTTGCTGCATCCAGTGCATGCAGTAGCCACAAAAGCTGCTGTCCTGTAAATACAAATTGAGCTTGTGCTGACATTATATCTTGAATGCCTTTGTTGATCTCTGAAAGACATTAATTTGTAAATACCTGGTTTGTGTATATTGCCAGATGTATTAGACCCCATAAGTATTTTAACAATAGAAAGAACTGTTTCAGTTTTGCCTTTCTGGTAATGAAAATACTGTGCTGGTGAAGCTTTTGCTATTGAAACTCTGTCTGCTCTGTAACTAAACACTTGATTGGGTGATTGCTCCTGTGAGTGTTGCTGTTTTTTGAACAGCCAGAAGGCAGTAGGACCTGGGCTTTGCCAGGTGAGATTGCAGGACTTGTAGGCTAAAAGTAGTGTTTCCTCTCCAGCCTCCTCTTTCACACCAAGAGGAATTGTATTATCCAAAATGTAAAATGATTGACAGTTTAGGGACAAAGCTGGTGAACAATTTGAAAACTGGATCTTACTGAAGGAAACTGGCCCAAAGTTGAATTGGAGAGCCCAGAGTATGAGGAAGCACATAGTCCCCGCAAAAGAAGTCATAAAGTAAGCAGGTCATCATAAGTTTATGCGCTCTCTTGATGCTCATCTTTAATTCAGGGCAGCAGCTTTGTGGATTGCAGGGGGGAATATTTACAACTGTGAAGTTACTTTATCACATGTCTGGAAATGCACATTCTATCCAGCAGTGGTAGTGAGCATGGGAAGAGGAAGGCTCCAGCCTCCCTCATATCCTGAGTACATCTGTAGGCTGGTACAGTACTTCCTGTGTAAGATTTTGGAGGGGGGGTTAGGTAGGGAGTATTCAGTGAGATCAGTCCTCAGAAAGCACTTGTAACTTGAAAGGCAAGTGTACATTGGGAATGATAAAAATACTTTTGGGCATTTTTGCAACTTGATCACCTAAAAGCCCATAAAGTTATTAGGTAGCTCAGACGTGTCTAATCTTATATGACCTCTAGACAGTGTGTGTTACTTATTTTGCTGTACCTCCTCCTGATTTTCTTTTCTGTGGACTGATGTAGACATAAGCAACAGCTGACATGAAGGCAGAGGGGGAAGCTCTTTTGCAATAGTATCTTAAAAGCATACAAGAGCAAAAAGAAATTCTATTATGTTAATTGCTAATTGAGAACAATTATTTTACTGCCTTTATGGAAAATTTCCACCTTCTGTGGTCTGTAGTCTGTCATTCTAGTTTTAGCTGCTGTACTGTTGCAAGTGTGCTACTGTTTGTGTGTTCTAGCAGTTCAGTCAGTACCTGTGTAATACTTCATTGCTTTCTAGCAAGTTTTGCGTTTTCAGAAAAAGTATTATGGAATATAAAGGCTATTTTTGGATAGATTTATATATATATACTTCTTTATAACAGCACAGGCAAGAGGAAGAACTGCATTTTGAGTTTGTCAGAAGGTGATGGTCTGTGTGATGGTCTTTACTGTCTTTTGGTATTTCCACACTCCGCAGTCATTGTTGTAGCCTGATCACAGATAACTGTAATGTGCATGAGTGATGCCATTAATTATGATCATAGTGTGGATGCATGGCTGTTTAATTCAGGGATGGTGAGCTGGAGCTGCCAGCTGTTGTGAAGGTGTGGGATTGAAACTCTCTTCAGGCGATTGGGTGGTGAGGGGTTGCCTTCATGTGCTTTTTATGGTGGTAAGAGGACATGTTGTGCTTGTGGGATGCAGGATAGTTTTAGACTAGTCCTTTTCTTCAAGTTTGTAAGCAGGAAATCAAATGAATCAGCAAGGATAGATAGTCAGCTGTGTTTGAAGGGTCTGACTTGTTTTGTTTGCTATCAGGCTCTACTTTTCTGTCCCTAGACCTTATTTTTTGTTTTAGCGAACTCTTCTTGCCTGTTCTTAGTAGGAGTTGAGATGTGTTATCTCCTCATTGTCTAGAGATTTGTTAATTTTGTCTCCTTCCCCATCCCCTCTTTCAGCCCAGGGTACAGGGACCCTGGCAGTTTTACACATACAGGATGTCTTCCATTGGCAACTGGATTGTTGGGAGTCTGTGGTAGGTTTCTGTTACTGTGTGTGTGCACATGCATCTGTGTTTGTAGATACTGTAGCCTGAAAGCAAACTGGGGATAATATTAGGTGAGTAGGCGGTATGAGAAAGGGTGTACTTCCATGGCATGGGAGGAAGCTGGAGATAGAAGTGGAAGAGCTACTCAAGGAGAAGGGAAGTTTTGGAGTGTAGGGCCCAGTGGTGTGCCTCCTTTAAACTTTCTGTGCAGGAAACCTGCCTTCATGGTTTTGTTGCTTGTGGAGCAGTTTTAAAGGTGTGCTCTCACCAGTCCAGGCATCGGTTTGGAGAGTGGTTTGTTGAACTTAAAATTTCCATGTTGTACGTGTGGAACAGAAGTCCAAACTATTTTCTGTACAGGATAGCATTTTAATTTTAGTTCTAGTGTTTAAAATCTCTATGAAAATTGCAAATAGTTTCCTCTGATCTGCATTATTCTGTGTTATGTGATTTGCAGTGTGCTCTGCATTACTTGCAGAGAGGAAGAAAGCCTTTTCCAGGTAATTTGAGCAATGGGAAATAGGTCTCCATTAAGTTACATAGCTACTGGTGAAATGCTTAACATAGTTGTGGGATTAGTCTAAAACATGGATAAGATGTACTGGGCTGTGGATTTGACATGATGAAATCCTCAAGCACTGGCCTAAGAATGCACCTCTGCACTGTCGTGTGTCAGCTCTTGAAGCATCCTGAGGGACAAGTTTGGTTCTGCCTTTCTGCCAGCAATGTGCACAACCTGGTGGTTCCTGTGAGCTTGGTTTGCAGTTGTTGGTCACACAGTGTGGGTCTGGGGATGCTCCTGCTGCTGACTGAGACAATGTTGGGAGATTTTATTATTCAGTGCTGTTGGATACCACTGTGAGTTATTCTTTGGTAAACCATTCATCTGTGATAAGATTTCTTTAAATCCATGCCAGATTTTACAATCAATAAACTGCAGTTACGTGAAAAATTGAGTTAATGTTCACTTGAGGTATAAAACGTGTCTCTGAGAATATATGCGTGTACATGCACACAAAAAAGCTGATTAGAAATGATGTGCACTATGAACATTTGTAACAGCCACCTGAAACCCATGGGATTAAAGACAAGGTTATATTTTCAAGACATAGATTGACATTTCCTTTAGTTTTAATTTTTAATTTTCAGGCACAGTGTTTACAAAAGTAGTATTTTTTGCATCTGCCTCTGCCAAAGTACCTGAAGTGAGGAGTAGCTGGTTGTCTTAGGAGTTTTTGGAGGAGTGAAGGGAAAGAACTCATCCTTTCCTCACATGTTGAAGCCTTCCAGTGAGAGGTGTCCAGTGAGCTTGGAGGCACCTCAAAGCTTCAACATCCACTGGGGTGCCCTTGTAGCATGGGTGGTTCTGCTGTGGGAGAAATCATTTCTCTTTACTCTGCTGATTGGTAAATTGCTTAATGCCCACCATTGTTATTTCAGTCAGCAGTTGTTATTGTTGAAGCTGCCGAATATCTGTTTGGTTTTGTGACTTCTGGTAGAGTTGGTCATAGTAATGTTGATTCTGTTGTTTCCTGTTTGCACTGCACAGAGCTGGTGTTTGGGAATGGAAGTTTAGGGTCTAGTTAATTGGGTGTTTTAACCATTTCTGTTACAAACCCACAAAGTTTTCTAGAAACCAGATGTCCAAATTATATTCCTCAGTTGAGATCGTTCACCAGTTTAAAGCCTGCAGGGGTGATATTTCAGATGAACTGACTGTTGCAGTAGGGAGGAAAGTTTTGGAGTCACTCAGATGTGTGTTAGTGTGTGTGTGAAGATGGCTTATGATTGGTCTGACAGGTCTAGAGCACAAAATGCACAAAAATACCAGAAATTGGGTGTGCTATTTCAGCACTTTCTTGGCCCTGGTTACACTCTATGGGTGGGTAACCCAAGACTCATGCTGAGTATTGGCACTGAAACTCTTTGCTTGTCACTTCAACCAAGAGCATGTTGGAACTTCATTGTCAACGTGTCTTGACAACACGTTTTTTGAAAAGACGAGCTTGGAAAATAGGTTTGTTAAGAATTGTTGCTCTTGGAATTGTAACCCCTGGGATTCCGGGTTAGTGAATCTCTCCTAAGGCAGCCCAGCCCCGCTGAAGGGGCAAGAGGACACTTCAGTTGCTCTCAGCTAGTGCAAACAGCAGCTTCCTTTGGGTCTTTTGCCCGGCGGTCACTGCTGTCCTCTTGTGGTCCACGCAGCAAGTAAGTGGGTCTGTAAATCCAGAGAGACTTATGGATAACAGGGGCTGTAAGCAGCAGTCTGAAAAAAAATTTGTCTGAAGCTCGAGTAGTGTTACACGGGCAAGTGGAAGGTCTGTGTCTGGTAAACGCTGTGGTGTTTCTCTGGTCACCCCGGAGATAAAAAGGGACTCCTTAACTCTCCTGGTGCAGTTTTGCAGGAGCGGAGACCTTTAGGGGGATGTCTTCCTTCCTCTGGGCTGGGGAGGAGGGAACAGTATCTGTGCTTCCGACAGCCCTTTTAACAGGGATTTCAGGGAGATTGAGGGTAACAGCCTCAGTAGTTGTCCCTATTTACAGAGGGCAAGCACTGCTAAACACCCAATCATCCTGGTGCATCATGCTAATGTAGGCATTGCAAAAGATCACCGGAGGTGTGCCTGGGGGCTATGGGTGTTTTGCTCCAAACACAAATGAGCTGGGAAATCTGGAGGGAAATCGCCTTAGATAGTCCTGGAAGGAGGAATTGTTGTCAGATCTGTATGCAAGGTCAGCACCTTGTCAGCAGGGAGGTGGATTCAGCCCCACTGTTTGCCTCAGTCAGACTTAGGGTTTGGCTTCTGGAGTGTTGGGAGAGAAAGGCCAGTCCATTCAGAGCTCTTGAGTGTCTGTTTTCTTAAGGAGTGCTTAAACTTGGAGCTCAGTAATACCAAATAATTTATATACCACTCATGGATGTTTCTGTGCTTTTTTTGAAGGCACTGCTTTTGGTAAAGAACTCGGTTTTTTCCTGTAACTTTAGATGTTTATCCTGCTTGAAAATGCAAGTATTACTGACCAATCTGGACAGCTCTATGGAGTTTTGTTGAGGGCATTCTAGGATCATGTAAGTGTAAAAGATCAGGAAACAGAGAAAAAGATGAGAGAGAGAATGAAACTATTTGTATTCTAAGTTAATGAGCCATACTTATAAACTGGAGGGAAAGAGAAAGGTCACATATTGCTGGTGAGAAGTGGCTGTATTTTGATAAGAAGAGGAAGCAAGTAAAGACAACAGTGTGGTCTAAGTGGAAATAATCTGATCAGAGAGAGAAGGAAGATCACATGCTTTGCTTTCCAGGCTGATAAAGGTTTTGATTCGATTTTTAGCAGTTCATATTTTAAAGAGTCTTTTTTCTTTTTGTCAGATTATGTCTACTTCGAAAACTCTTCAAGTAACCCCTATTTGATACGAAGAATAGAAGAGCTCAATAAGGTAAACATTTTTTTCCATCAAGTCTTTGAAGTTAATTGAATTTATGATCTGCTTGATTTGATTAAAATCAAAACAATTCTTTAGCAGTTCTCTGGTAATTAGAAGCTTAAAAATACATTTGTTCTCTGATAATTTTCTGGAATGCTCTAAGATCTTTTGTTCTCCTTTGGTATGAAAGGACTGAGTGTCAATGTCATATCGTTCTCTAGATGATTATGCCCCCCCTTTAGGGCAGGAGGTTTCTGTAGTTCTTCCATTCCATGCCAGGATCATGGGATATATAAAAAAAAAAAAGTTTGCCTAGAGGATGGAGAGCTTTAATTTGATCTTTCTTGGGGGAGACTCTTGCTCAGGAGAAAGGTTTGCAGCTATTATCTGCTTGCTCAGACTTAGTCTTTGGTGGTTGTCCTTTGGGCCCAGTGTACTCTTTCATCTGCCAAATTCTCTTTCAATGGATCGAAAAGGGAAGCATGATGGCTTCTATGTGGGAAGCCAGCTGAAGTTCTCAGCGCTGAAATTTGACCTAGTTGAGGGGGGGAAGACCATTCTGAAGCCATTAGCTGTGTCCTAAACATGCCATGTTGTCAAGTTTGTACAGAAGGATTGTAACACTGCTGGTTTGAATTTGAACATACATTAACTGACTAAATTCAAGTATTTTTCTTCAGCTATCAGTGATGGAAAAGCATGTCATTCTCAAACAGTTGTTTGGAAGAGAAAATGTACCAATTTAGTGACAAATAAAGAATCTGAATGCTAGGACATCCTTGTAACCCCATATTTTAGTGGAAGTCTCTTGCGGAAATACCTCGTGTCTCTTGCCTTAATGAAACATGAATGAGTTCTTAAAATGTTCCCAGTGGATCCATATCCATGAGATCTCACTGTCCGTGTTCCATCTGGGTGCAGATTTGTTGATCACTTTCCTGGAAAGTGTTGCAACCCCCTCCTGTTCTTCCTTTTCATTCTTCTCCTCACCTTTAAAAAAAAGATAAACTTTCAGCCTGAATCTCCCATCTTGGTGCAACTCTTGCTTGAGCCATGGTTTCTCTGACTTACACTTTAAAAATTTCAGGTTGAAAGTAATCTTAGATCTTTTCTTTCCTTTTTTACTGAGTGTAAATGAAATTTGGGCAATTAAATAAATCAGATAAATTTACATTGAAGCTGTCTGTTTGAATGGTTGAAGATGGTTCCTGCCTTTATATTTTAGTTCCTCAAACTTTAAAAGTTCTGAATTATTTAACACAAAAGGGTAGAAATTCTGAGAGTGTACCAAAAAATTTGTTCTGTAAGGAAAATACTTGTGCATGTATGTGGTGTCTGATTTAAAAAAAAAATTGTGTTAGAAAAACTGGTATTATGAAAGTTGAACCTTTTCCTTCATTCCCATCTTAGAAACAAGCATGTACATCAATTTTTATTCTGTTTCCTTGTGGACACATGACTGGTTCACTACCCTTTTTTGGAGACTTCCTATTAGGGAATTTGTATCTTAGTCTTCTTTTTTCTGAATCTGGTCCATCATTATGGTTTTCAAAGTGTCTTCAGTAGTAGGATACAACTCTTAAGTTACTTTTGCATTATATGATTTATTTTAGTGATAGTAAATTGGCTGGAGCTGTTACAAACCAGGAAGTTTATTTCGCCCTAGAGTTTGTAAAAAGCCAATTGCACTGTTTGACAGGTACCATCTTACAAATAATTGATCACCTATCTCATTCTAAGAGCTTTAAGTAAATAATCTTTCAAAAATTCAGACTTTTTTTTTTTATGTAGTCACTGGAATAGAGTTTACTGCCTGGTGCAGCTTCTTTGATTCTCTTTTTGTAATGATTTTTTTCGTGTGTTGCTCATTATTTAGCTCACCAGTGCTGTCAGAGAAAGAGAATATTATGTCATTTCTTTTGCAAAAGTAATAATGGCTGGGTTCTTTCTTGCCTTCCCACCGCCCTGCAGAGTTTGGAGAACAGCCTAAATTTGAATACTGTTGTTATATTTATCTTTTTTTTTAATTAGGATTTGAAAGATGTATTTAAATTCTACTTAATGTAGGCATCACCTCAAAAGTAGCAAAGTGGCTTGTTAATATGTTGCAGTTGCAGGTAGTGAAACAACTTGAAACACCTGTAACTTAAAAATGGTGATTTCTCAGAAACTATTAAGAGGGCAGGGCCAAACTACCTGGAATTTCCCTACACTGGAATGGATCATGCTGGAGTTTGTGTGTTAGATAACCTGTGCAGCTGGAGGTGCTAAAAGTTGATGCTGTGTAGCTCTTGTGCAAAATTCCAAATTATTTATGAAGTTCCTAGTTCAGAGTGTACAGTTCTGCTCTTGAACGGTGGTCAGGTTTTTTTCTTTTGTTGCGTTTCAGACTGCCAATGGAAACGTGGAAGCGAAGGTGGTGTGTTTCTACAGGAGAAGAGACATCTCAAGCACACTTATTGTATTGGCAGACAAACATGCAAGTAAGCTGGTTTGTGTTCAAATGAAATTGCGTCTGCACAAAATTGTCAAACTTGGGTACAACTTTGATATTTCAAGTAGCAGTGTTACTATGCTTAAATGTGTTTTTTCTGTAGTCATTTTTAGCAATTTGCATTACTTATTTGGCTGACTTTCCTCTGTCTTTCTATGTGACCTCTACTTTTTACTTTTTTTATTTTTTCCCCCTTTCCTTAAACCTTTTAATACCTCATTTGTATATGGTTTGCGTATGGTGGGAACAAGACAGAAGTTTTCAGCTAGGGCTGAGTAAAGACATCTTATTTGCTCCATGCAAATGAATTTTTTAATTTTTGGGGTGAGAGAAAGTATTCTCCATGTCTAATATTACTTCTCATGAATTATTTGATTTGGTTTGTATATTAAGAGAAACCTTCAAACATTATTTGAGTAAATCAAATAGACTGATCATAGGAAAGCAGCTTGAAACATGGCCAGCTTGAAACCTGACTAACAGGATTTCTCTTTACATTTCAATATTAATAATATCTCTTGTAGTGACACAGCTTTTGTCTGAACATGTTCAGTAAATATATTTTAAAACCAGAGAATCTGAGAATCTCCTATCACTATTTTGAATTTTTGAAGCCTTTTTGTTGGGAAAAGAAATGTCTGTGCTGAGAGAAGATTTGAAAATTAGAACTTTGAGTATTGTATTCATGTTCTGATTAAAAAACCCCATAAATCTAAACTATCCTTAAATGTGGCAGGTTGCTCATGCTACCTTACATTGGTCTCCATTGTGTGTATGCATTGTATAACTAATTTCTTGTTTGGTTTTTTTTTTTAAATACTTTACTGTTATTTTACAGAAGATGTTAGCTTATGTTGGCATATGCCCCTCTCCCAGGACAATCCAGAGGCATCTGAGACACCTGACTGAGTAGAGGTGGAAGCTGATTTCCAAACAAAAATTTGGTGTCACCATCCTATTTCAGTTATAGAAACAGTTTTAAAATAGAGCAACCTATTACATGGCATTGAGCACTTTATCTGAGGTGTTTCCAGCCTGTTTGACTCCATTCCAGTTGCCAGTGAGGATTAGACTTAGGTTTATTACACTTTACTCTGCCAGTTCAACATCCCTCTTGTCCCATCCTTGCAAGGGGATGGACACAATACTAATAAAACAGTTACCAAAACAGACACTTTGAAAGTTATAAAAAGACAAAGCAGATAGACTAACTGAATGGTTTTCCCTTGTAAACAATGGAGTGTCTGAGATATAGCTGTTCAGATTGTTTAAAATTTAGCAAAAAGCATGGTCAGCCATATGAACCCTTGTAATTCAGGGCACATACATAAATGAGAGAGAAGCAATCAGATATGGGCATGTCAGAACTATGATTTAGCTGGCAAGCATCACTGTCTTTTAATGTGCCTCTTGGTGTGTGTATCAATAGAGTGATCTGGGGATTGATTAAATAAGATACTCAGTTTTAGCAGTGAATATAATGGCTTGCTGTGTTCTCACTGCTCTAAAGCCACTGGAGAAAAGATGCAGCAAAACTAGTCCCTTACTGATAAATTTGAGTATTTTCTGTTGTAGATTTGAGTCTGTCCAAATAATCCCTGCATTGAAACCATACTTTAAAAAAAGGTCGTATGGCATTGAGAGGAGAGTTAGCTGTGTTACAGAATTGTGGTGGCAGGCAAAGCTTTTTTGAGATCTTTTCAGTGCAACAGTATTCATTTTATCTGAGAATCCTGAAGCTTAATAGGAGCTTCACCATAAACAACATGACTATGGATTCCTTCCTCTGTGTCTCACTTCACTAGGTTTAGTAAAGGACGCAGGTAGGAAGGGTTCACAGAAACACATATCTGAGACTGAAAATGTTTGAATCCACATAAATGCTCTTTGAACCTGCAAATGCTGATTTCTCTTTGTGATAAGAAATCTAAGTGGGTTTTTTAATGCAAACAAATAATTCATCGTTCACATGTGTTGTCTGAAAGATGGGAAAATTCTTGTATAGCAATCCTATTAATATAGCAACCAGAGACAACTGAGTCTGCCTCTTAGGGTAAATTTCATTAGTAACTAACATTTTCTCCGATATGTTTCTTTCTGGTGCAGAATAAAATTGATACTGAATGACTTCCATTTATTTACATAGATATGCTGCTCTGTGGTTTCCATTCTTCATAAGAAGGGAGAGGAGAGTAAAATTAAGCTTTTTGGACAGCCATTAGTTCTTTACTCTGGAAAAAAAATCAATGTTCTGCATGATATAAAGAAATTAAATTTTGTAGATGCTAAGATTCTGGTACAGATATTCCACAATGTCACTGACTTTGAGTTCATTTCCATAGTCTCCTGTTGCCTCATTTTGATGCGTTTGCAGTAGATGTACGTATCTGCATCGCTGATCTTTTAACTGCCTTTGTTCAGCTGATTAATGGAGCTTTCTGACTGCAGACGTTTCTGGATTCACACAGTCTTCTGTTTAAGATCTCTTTATTTCAGACCTACTGTTGAGATCAGTGCAGTAGGAGAGCTAAGTAATGGGGAGATATAGCCAGGATATGAATGGAAAAGTGATATAGATATTTTGTAATATTTTTTACTCTTCCAATGAAGGAAGGAAAAAGATGTAATGGTGAAAGTAATGTTTTTAAGTTTTAAAAAAATAAATAAGCCACTTTAGCTTGGATGATCCATGAGATATCTGAAACAGGCAAGTCTGAAATATCTTTTCTCTTAAGCCTGTATACGGAGAAATGGGTTGGAAGCACCTTATTCTGTAGCTGGTGATTATAAACTAGTAGTTGTGTATGTAACCTGATTCTTGGATTTGATCTGTGATCTTACTGTTTTTATCATAATATAAAGCTTGTTTGGGCTGTCCTATAAATCTTTCAGCCTTATGATGTCTTCCATACATTGTTAGTGCTTTTTATCATAAACCTCTTTAATCACTTCACAAATTATTGTAGGGAATTTCTCCAACTGTTTCTGAAATGAACTTGCTCTACCAGTAGGAAACTGTTTAAAGTTCTTGCCCAGAGACTTTGAAAATAAGGTTGCAGATAGGACTTGATGGAAGAGAAATGGGAAAAATGCTTTACTTCTCAACTTACTGTTGGATGCTGTCACTATGTATTTTCTTTATATAATGTCTTACACAGTCTTTTGTAATTAAGTAAATATTTCCAACAATGAGTGACCAGTTGGTAGCGGTTGGAGAACTGACTAGTTAGTGCTGGTTGGATTGGCAGATTCATGGCTGGTTTCATTAGGCGCTCTCTGGGTGCCAGGCACGCATAACAGCTTGTTTTTGGAAGTGCCAAAGCTTCTGAAAATAAATGGTTGCATGATACCTGTGTGCTTAAACAGGTAGGGAATTTATTGAGAATTTTTTTTTTTTACAGTTTAGATGACACCAATCTAAATGAAGTTTGATAATAGCTTCACAAATTAGCTCTTTCTTTTTTTTCCATTTCCCATCTCCATTTTCTCCCAGCATCACACATGCAGATTTAAGAGGCGTCATATTCATGTATCCAGTAATGACGCTTTGACTCAGTTGCTTAGAGGAGGCAACTGTGGTTTTTCTCTGGGAGTGGTGCAGTGAGGGAAGGTATAAATGTCCAAAATAGCGTCTGTTTGCTACCTTTAATAGTGGCCATGGCTGCCAAAGATGACCACCAGAAATTTGTCGCAGGGATCCTAGTGGGATGTCTTGATAATGTGACAAACTCGTTCTGAAGTGTCAAGGTATAAGGATTTCTATCTGTTTAAACTTTGACCGTATTTTCTATAGCTACGAATCAATGTCTTGTTTTTGGTAGAGAAAAAATAAGGCTTCAGCTTCATACAAGCAATTTGGAACTGAACCTGAAAGAAGGAACTTGGTGTTGTATTGTTAGTTTATTCAAATGCAGCATTTCTAGAATGTTCCTCCACGGTCCTTAGTTGAGCTGTTAAAGCAGCAAGAGTTGCAACTTCCTTTGCTGCCGAAGGAGCTGTTGTGCATGTCACCAGCACTGGTGTTACTGTGTTTCCCAGTGATTTGGGCCCACTTTTCTTTCTTTTTTCTTTGCATTATTTTGTTAGTTAAAACCATGCTAACTAATTCTTTTGTTGCTGCAGACTATTTCCCAAGCTGGTAAATCTTGTGTGCTCTCTAAACCTAATTTCTGTGTCTTGTTTACCTTCATGCATTTCTGAATTCTGTCATGTAGCTACTTGTATGACACCCACAATGCAGAGAAAGGACTGGTGCTTTCTGCTTTTGATACTCCTAGAGAGCCCAATCTCATCTACAGCAAATTGCTATTCTTTCTAGTGTCTAGCAAATATTGATGTTTAATTTCACATCTCACACACCCAGTCATTTTAAATTACAATTACTACCTCTTGGGTTTCTCCTGCCAACTCAAAGTTTACTCTTTCTAATTATTTTCCCCATACATGTTAGTTTTCACACAAGTCTTGCTGTTTGTGCCCAATCTGCCTATCTCCTGTTCCCAATATAAGTCTTCTTCAAGCTTAGTTAATGTGCTATTAATGATTCTGCCATTAAATATCAAATAATACTTAATCTAATACACTTCTTGCAGCATTCCACTGGCTACTGCTGCACAGCTGATATATTACTGTTTGTATTAAGATTAAATGTTTAGTTTCAAATCTGCACAAGCACATCTATCAAGCAGAGAGATTAATTTTGAAGTAAGGCTTTATGAGAGCACTTGAAGTCCCAATATACCGCGCCTCCTGTATTCCCATACCACTTATTCCACAGCATTGTAAAAAATGCAGGCAAATCTTTCTGAAAAGATTTCTTTGATATTTTATAAATATATGTAGCTATTTTTTAAAGACCATGGTCCTTTTTTCTCAGAGGCCACCATTCTTTAGGGTGGAGTCTGCTTCAGTCTGAGTGGGAGGAGGTGTGCTGTAGGAAGGTGAAATACAGATGTGTCAGATAGACTTGGCCTGGAGCTGGGGCTGGGACAGCCCCACTTGTGGTTCATAGTCTGACTTTAGCTTGTGCTGTCTGTGTGAGGTGGTGAGGGTTTAGAGGGGTGTGAGGTGGTACTGGTTAGTTTATGTCCAAGCAGCTTTTGCCTGACCTTAGTGAGGCAGAAAGGTTCCTGTCCTGGATCCAGTCTACTCTTCTCTCCTTCCCTTGGTTCTGAATGCATTTGTCAGGTTCATTTTTTTTCAGTGCTAAATCATGGCTCTGAAGAAGGGACAATGCTCATGCAGATTTGTTTGTTTGTTATTTCTTGGAATGTTCCTACCTCTGTCTGGGGGAGCTATGACAGTTTTACTGCTGTGAGTGGGGGAGTTGTTTGTTACCTGTACAAATGTCTGTCTGTTTTTAAGAAGCAGTGTGTTGTGCTTTTTGGTTTTGAAAGGCTGTTCATAGCAGAGCTGCCATAAGAACATATGTGCTCTCCTTCTATTTTATTACAGAAGCTGGACACATAAATAAAATACTACTTGGTAGGTGAGCCTACCTGAAGGGATGCAGTCCCTGGGATCAGCTCGGTTGTGCTGGGTGCTTTCATTTTGTCTGTAGATTTGATTGGCACATAGGGTTTGACATATTTTTTAGAAAAATGTAATTTCTAAAAGCTGTAGGCTATCAAATATACTGAAGATACTAAATATTTTAGGTTGCTCCTTGTAGTATTTTCCTAGCATTACACAGTGCACTACTGTCATTTCTAAAAGCTGCTGTAAGTGCAGGCATGAATTCCCTTTTCATTTGTGCATCCTTTGGTTTTCAGGCACCTGAGCTGGGAACTTGCTGACTTGTTTGTGGATTGCTGCTGGTATATTTACAGTGTAGGATAGAAGTCCCAGTATTAATTTTCAACTAAAACAGAATCCGCTTCAGTAAATAAATTGCAGACCCATGAAACTGTGCAGCAAATGTAAATTTGGTGTTCTAGTTCCCAGGAAAATATTAAAACCTAAGTGCATGCTGCTGTATGGTTAACAGCTCATGTGGTGTAGCAGCTATTGTATGTTGCAGTCTGGTTTAATTATGCTGCTCTTTTTTTCCTTCCTTGCTGGAGCTGCCTACCTGATGGGCAAATAAACTGCAGGTCTTTTTTTCAGGGCAGTAAAATCATGATAAATTGTGGGGAACCTGAAGGGTACATAATTTTTTGCCACTGCTTTTGGCATAATGGTGACCTATTTAAAACTGAATTCAATTTTAGTGTTTTATAAAATGGAGATCTCTCCTTTCTGTTTGCTTTATTTTTGGGATAACTATGGGGATTTTAGTTAACTAATCTTAAGGGTATGTAAATCATAACTGTGCCTATATGTGTTTCTGCCTAGAAATGTTTTTTGGCAACAACTGTTGAATTAAGCTGCAGGCACAAGTCTACTCTTTGAGAATAATGCTGCTGTAAAATTAGAGTTTTACAATTCATGCATGAGGCTTTACAGATCATTCTACTACAGTCTGGGAAACTTTTCTTGTGGTTTTGCAAAATACAAGTAACTGCATTAATTTCTTAAAGAAGGAAAAGTCTGATCTCTTTTTTTCTCAGTCATTCATGGAAGATCTCTGGAATCTTTTTCTTTGAGTATTTTGCCTTTTATAGCTTCAACTGTCATAACTGGCAGGATACTTGTTAACGAATACAAACATACAATTTATTTCTTGAAAGAGAGATGCTTGGATTGTTCGGGATCAGTTGTGTATTGGTATGGGTGTAACTTCATGTATTTACTTTGGTGTATGTTTGAGAACTGGTTGCATGGAGATTGAATAGCTCCAGGGCAGAGATGGTGGATCCTGACTGCTGAAATGCAGGAGCGTTTATGTTGGATGTGTGTGGTGTGGTAGGGTAGGGCGGGTGGCAAGATTCGCCTCAGGCCCTTGGTTACCTTCCAGTTAATCTTGTGGCCGGGACCTGTTGGCTGTGGTTGGGGTGAGGAGAATACAAAACACCACTAATTGGATAAACTGCCCTTACCAGTGGGCATTGCCTGTAGAAGCTGTTGAAGCTGGGATGGGACTGTGTGATGTTCTGAAAGAGGAGCAGAGTTTAAGGTAACTGATGCCTGGCAAAGAGGAAAGACTTCACTTTGACTGCCTCACTCATCATGTGTCAGTTTCTACCTGATGAATCTGATGCACTGATGGTGCCCAAAAGTGACTCTTTCTCTCTCCAGAGCTTCTCTCTTGGTAGCAGATTTGTGTACCTTTCATCTTGGTGTGACCTGTGTATGCCTGAGATGATTTGATCTCAGCGGTGAATAAATACAATTCTTCACAGGCATCATTTCAAGGATCTGTACTAATTATGTAATTGTTCAGTTGGCTGAAATACGAGGATTCAGGTGAAGTTACATTTAATCTGATCAATGTTTATTATTTAGCAAAGGTTTTGGAGCAGGTTGTTCTGACTTGCTCAAAGTAAATACTTGCCCCATTCTTG
This sequence comes from Dasyornis broadbenti, assembly GCA_013397935.1. Lineage (NCBI taxonomy): Eukaryota > Metazoa > Chordata > Aves > Passeriformes > Dasyornithidae > Dasyornis > Dasyornis broadbenti. Next base: position 1,701,371 of record VZRN01002231.1, read on the forward strand.
ATCAATTTGGTCTCTTTATGACTAGGAGAAATGGAAGAAGAGATGGAAAATCCAGAAATGGTTGATTTACCAGAGAAACAGAAGCATCAGCTCCGACATCGTGAGCTGTTTCTCTCACGACAGCTGGAATCTCTGCCAGCCACACACATCAGGTAATGACTGTTTTCTTCAATTTTATTCAAAAGTCATGTAGCATTGTTTTCAAGTACTCTTCAATGTAAGATTAAGTTCCGTGTACAACTTCAGTAATGCTATCTTGTGAATCACATGAGCATTTAAGATGTTTCTTTTATAATGTTGTGTTTCTCTTTATTTAGAGGCAAATGCAGCGTTACTCTGTTAAATGAGACAGAATCTCTTAAGTCGTATCTGGAACGGGAGGTAGGAACCATTTTATGCATTGTAAAGCTTGAACAGTTTATTCTGGCATGATTTAAGTTTGGTGCCTATTTGCAAGTTTTCTAAAAAGAGGGTAATTCTTTTGTTTCTACGTGTACTGGACATTGACAGTGGGAAGCTCTAGGCTCCGTACAATTTTCATTGTGCGTAAAACTTCGTGGATCATGGGGCCAGGCTCGTGTTTACATCCCTATGTGACAGTAAGCTGCCTCTCCTGTAAAGAGAACCCAACTAGCTCATCAGTATGGCAAGGCTGAGAGTTCGAACCTGGAGGATGATGCCATGGGAGATGCAGGAACTGTAGAGGAGGGATCAAACCAGCAAGCTGTGCTTCTCTATATTTGCTTTATCCTGAAATCATACAGATTTATGTTAATATGCTTTAAGCTTGATCTTGCCTCGGATTTTTGAGGAGCTTAGTTCCCTGTTCTTTGAGTTCACTATTCAAAATACTTATCTGGAGTCCTTCATATGCCACCACAGACACTTAAATCCTTGAAAAAACTGCTTGTCAGGTGACATCTGACAGAAGTTTACCCAGTCTGTCTCTTTAAACGTATCTCACACCAAACACTTGAAAAATGAATTGTCTTGCACAGTTAATCACCCTTCAGAATATAAATATTGGAGTTTACTTCTTCAGGTATTTTGTGATTTAAAAAAATTCCTATTGTATTTTTTAAAAGTTCTATTTATATACCTTTAATTGTGGCTAGTCCTCTGGCTGCTAGCTGGGTTAGACAATCTTGGAATGTGTCAATATGTGAGATTTACTGGGGAGATTAACAAGGAATTTCAGGATATTATTATTTGAACACATCTGCAAGCAAATAATTTCCATCTTAAAACATTAAATTGTTATACAAGAGAGGAAATCTTGTAAAAAACAGCAGGGTGATGGCCATTACTGGTCCTTAAGAAACAAGGAGAAAACAGGCAAGGAGCATGCTGTAGTCTCTCTCATAGCTGGCCTTTCTTTTTAAATGCTTTTGTAGCTTTCTTCAGTATTTATTTAAGAATAAGATTAGTTTTAATCTGATACTTTAGTTTAAGAGAATTTTAAACAAAGCAAAGGATTAAATAGTTGAGTTTCTCTTTGGAATGTGAAACCAAAAAATGTCGGGTCTGCTGAAGGCTGCCAAATGGCAGAGCATCAAACAAGGGATGTGGTATTCAGCAGTGCTTGTAACCAGCTAGCAGCCCAGGATATGCCAGTTTGAAAGCAAAAGTTAAATCAAACTGAATTTATTTCACATTGTTTAGTACCCATCTTTTAAGTACTGTTTGTTCTCAGTTGCTCTCAACACATTTTTGTTATTACTGGTGTTACAGGTGTGTGTGCTGATACTGAAGGGAGCTGCCTTCCTCTAATCATGCAATGCTCCATTGCAGATGTAGGCACAGAAAGAGAAAATTCCTTTTTTTTTTCATCCTTTTGAACTTTTAAAATGCAAGATGGGTGATGTGGGTTATTTTTAAAACTGAGCAGGCACGTAGAGATTTCACAGAATGAGAGAGTTCCATGAATGTGTCCTGTCACTTAGCGTGGCATTTTGCTGTGGTGCAAACTAACTTGGACAGATGGTAAAGAAATTAAAAGCTCAGTAACAAATGTGCTTAGGTGGAGGGTGAAGAGATTAAGAAAAGGAGATAGTTGTTGCCCAGTGAGTTCCTAACACTAGATGGTATTGTTTTGAACTGTTACTTCTTTCCCCATGCCTCCTGTTCTTAATCCATCCTTTGCTTTCAAAATGTTTCAGGGTTGTTCCTTCTGTTTTTTCTAACATGGCTTTTGTCAATAAAGCCTAAGCAGTACTAGGGAATCTGGTATATGATTTCTTAAATATTATGACCAGTAAGAGTAGGCTTTCAGCCCAAGGCTATCTGCCTTGAAGCAGTTTAAACATCCAGACAGAAATTTTTAGGGAGATAGTAAGCATAACAAAATTACGTTTTTGTTATCTTTGTTCTCCTCCTCCACCCTCTCTCAGTCATCTTCCTCAGGAAGATTGCCTTGTTACATTTGGAAAGCAGGCTGAAGGGGACCAGCACTGACTTTTTTACTGTGCCTGGTAAAATTGGGTTTGTAGCAAGAGTGAGCAATAGGAAGAAAGAGAGGGGGAAAAAAAGCAACTGGAAAACCTGAATTTTCTATATACACCTAATTCCCATGGAGATCAAGAGAAGGGCAGAGCCAATTATGGCAATAGCACTAGATTTCTCTATTCTGCAGGAAACTATTTTATATGTACCATCTATTTTACTGCTCTGCCTTGATATATCCAGAGGCTTGTGTGAATTTGCCTGCTGAGCAGATGTCTGGCATATCTATTCCTTTTGGTACCCCCCTAAAAATAAAATGTTCTCTAGTTAAAATATATCAAATACATGAAAGTAAGTTTGCAAGCTGCAATGAAGTAACCATTATTTCTGTAGTGTACTTTCATTCTGAGCCTGTTTTCCTTTTCCAGTTTCTTGGTGACTTTGGTTCTTGGCTATAGCTATGGGTAGCTTAGGGGCTTGGGTAGGGAAGCTCTGAGCATATGTGTCTGTCTAACAGTTGAGAGAAGCAGAAAGTCATGATTCAATTTTAACTCTTGGCAGGTCATGGTAATTTTTTCTAAATGTGTTTTCTGGAATCTGAAGTTAAAAAAGAAAACCCGTTTCTTTCTTGACTGCTGCAAATCCAGCGTACACAGTTTTGACAGCACAAATGAGCATGGAGGATTTTGAAGAGCAGTGTTATTTTGTTGTGAACATCACTCTTGTGAAACCCGTGTGAAAAATTGTTCTCCTCACATACTGGTGGTCAGTAGTTCATACGTGCTTTGGAGTACACAAGAATCTGGTTTGTTTCTTAGTTTGCATTAGCACTAAGCCGACATTTATTAATGTTTTCAGCAATCCCACTCAGTTTGTAAGAATGAATCTCATATCTGTGAGGGAAGATGGTAGTAGTACTGAATTACCTCTAGGGGTTGCAGTCTCTGCTGTATTCACCCTTGCGCCCCTAGACTTCCATCTTTTCTCTGTTGAGGAGGCTCTGGATGGGGAGAAGAGACCAGAGGCTTTTCATTCTTTTGTTCGAGGTGATTGATTTGAGACAAAATTCGACAAGACATAAAAGGATGGCCTGAGACTAATAGAGATTTGGTAGAGAAATTCATAGTGATAACCAATAAAAGAGAAGCGGTAGGGCATCTAACAGTCAAATATCATGGGAGAAAACCCCTTCACAATGTATGACTTTCTTTGGCCAAGAAAGACGGAAAAAATTGCCTGTGGAATTGGTCTTCTTTGGGGCCCACTGTGTTGTTACACTACAATGTGTTGCATATTTGCTGGGCAACATACCTGAAAAGCATTCATGTTGCACTGCATATACTTTGTCTTACAGTCAGGTATTTTGGAGCTGGAACAACTTAAACACTGTATTTATAAGAGGGAAGCCTACGAGACAAAAGCTTTTCCTACGTTTTATTTCCACAATGATACATTTTCAAAATACTACAATATCTTGAGGTTTGAGTGTGTCAGGGAGCAGGAGACCCAGATTTCTTACATAGCTGTAAAATAAGTGAATGTTTGTGTACTCTGAAGCTGCCTCCTGTCCATAGGTTGATGTAACTTGACCCTGGTGCCTGTGGGAGTAGGAATTTTTTTCAAAAGTATCATTTGTTTAGGATGCAATCAAATCCCCTCACCGCAAACCCAACTACAGACAACCTTTCCAGTTGAGGTTCAGTTCTCTTCCATAATTTTTGCCATGTTACTGTGGAAATTCACAGCACTTCTTTTTCTGGGGCTTTGTATGACAGATTGGGAGAGACTCTCTTTTCCTTTGCCACCTCTTCATAAAGCTGAACAGGGCTTGAAACTCATGCTGGTTCTGTCCTAATTTTTGTGCATGCTGTTGACACATACAAATATAGGGAAAGGGAAAAATGAGGTGAGCATGAAATGAGAGGTATTTAAACAGGGTGCCTGCTAGTGCCACAGAAATAAGGGGAGAGGGAAAATAAGCCAGAAACTTGAGATGTGGAAAATGGCACACTGCACATCGTCTTTCTGTTCAGACACAATTCTCTTGCCTGGTGACCATGTGGACAGAGGTTACGAAAAGTCTGTTGCTCCAAGTCCTACTAGAGGTCTAATCTTGCCCAATACTCCACATTATACTTCAATGGAGCATACCTGATCTCCAGGGTGTCACTCAATAGCTATAGCTAAGTACTTATCCATGCAGAAAAGTTTAATTATTTAAACTGTGCAATTTTAAGTAGTTAAAATTTTGGCTGTTTTCTTTCCCTGCCCTGGCAGAACATTCTCATTATGGAATGCCTTCTTGTTTTAATTTTACGCACCCAGGTAGCGGAAGCCAAAAAGCTATTTTAGCCTTTTCCTCATCTGCTTGAACAACAGCAACAAATTAATGGATTGCCACCTGCAGCTAATTACTGCTGCTGTGACATCTGCTGCCCCTCTCCCAATAACAAGCAGAAAAAACCATGGTGATTTAAACTTAGATGGTGGCAGGCAAGAAGTTGGTCAGCAGCACATCCCTGTGACAAGGAAAGCTGAGCATGTCCTGGTCTATATTAGCAGAAGTGTAGCCAGCAGATGGAGGAAAGGGATTCATCCCCTCACTTCCACTTCTGTAGTTTTGTGAGCAGCTTTGGGCCTGCCAGCATGAGAGAGACCTTGACAGACTGGAAAGCATTTAAATGGGGTTTTAAAACTGGTCGTTCATTTATTGTTTGTTCACCCAATTTTAAAATATGTAGGTAATAAAACCACACTTAAACTGTAAAATCTTGGTAGTATGGTCACAAAGCTGAAATAAAAGCTAATAACGCTGTGTACCTTTTTGCTCTTATTTTTTAGGATTTCTTCTTTTATTCACTAGTGTATGATCCTCAACAAAAGACCCTGCTTGCTGATAAAGGAGAGATTCGAGTTGGAAACAGATACCAGGCAGATATAACAGACTTACTAAAAGAGGGTAATTTCTGTAATTTATTTAAATTGTCAAGAGTTCACACTGAATGTGGCCACTTCTCTGTGTGAGACCTGCCTAGGTGGTTTCCACTGCCAGGCCATGTGTACAATGATGGCTGGATTTGTTGAGGCTGTTGCCCACTGAAGGCAATTAGTTCTCTTTCAAACAGGTCTTTAAGTGGGCATTTGTCCAAATAATAAAAGTTGTTGAAATAAATTGAATTAATGGGCCCTCTTGGAGCTTGCATTCTTTTTATTAAGAGATTTCAGAATTTCCATGGGAAACACAATTTTCCATCACATCTATTAGGTGCTTTGTGTTTTTAATCAAGCTGCACTTCCCTATAAGAGTCCCTCCCAAATTACTGCCAGTTAAATGCTGTCTGCCCTCATCAATTTGTCCGTTATTGCTGGGTGCCTTTTCCCTGGAGCCCTCTCCCTATCCCAGTGTTGGCTGCCAGCCTAGACTTCTCACCTGCAGAACAGACAGGAGGGAGAATTTGCTGGCTGGAGTGTGTGTTGAGACCTCACCCTGCCCCCAGCATGTCATGGAGCAGTGGGACCATGAGGACACTGGCCTGAGGAAGAGGGGGAAGTAGCAGGAACCAATAATAGTTATCAGATAGTTACTAACTTTAGATATGTCTCTGCACTACCCTACAGATCCAAAAGTGGGTGGAAAAACTGAAAGGGATGGGGAGTGTTGGCATCTAATTGTTCTTTCATGGATAGCCCTGTGTAATGCAGAGGGAAAGGTCTACTCATAAACTTCTCCCAAAGAGACTGAGGGTTGTGACCTGAGTTGGAAAGACTCTATCGATCCTGGATGGCCAAGATGTGGAAGCAATGAGATACTTCTGTCTTTGCTTAGAAGCTCTGCTGACGTTGTTGGTCTCATTGTTAGGACAGGCAAACAAATGGGTCAGGACTCTTGTTTAATTTGTATGTGAAACTGGTATTTATTCAACAGCTGGGCAAGTCTCCTAAGTGAGGATGAACTAATCTGAAAGGCATCCTGCTCCTTCAGTGGGCCAACATGGGGCTTCAGAGAAGGATAGTTGCCAAATGTTTTAAAGGAAGCAGAAGGAAGAAAAAGTCTCAGTAGGTCCTGTATTCTGGTTTGTATAGACTCAGGAAAATAGTCTGATGCCATGACTTCCCCCCTAGAAAGCAGCTGACATGGGTTGAACTATCTACTCTTTGCCTGCTCAGAGCAGCTGGGAGTGTGCTTGTTTTCCTGGAACTGCTGCAATATAAAGGAAGAAAAGAGATGAGCTGGAGAAAGAAACTGCCTAGTTTGGAGAAAGATGTACTCTGTTTCCCATGACATCCTTTGACACCAGTTTGTGAAAATCTGATTGCCCAATTTGGATGAGCTGTGTTGCTGTATCTGTCAAGCTAAAATTGTCACGTACAAATAAGTGAATGAAATTTTCACAGTGACCTGTCAGACAGAGTAACTGAGATGGGCTAGCAGTGATATTATTGTGAGATTAAAAATAATCTAGAAAGTACTTTTATTTTAAAAGAGCCATACTAAATATTTCTTTCTTTTTCAACCAGGTGAGGATGATGGAAGAGATCAGTCAAAACTTGAAACAAAAGTTTGGGAAGCCTTTAACCCACTAGTAGACAAGCAGATAGACCAGTTCCTGGTGGTAGCACGGTAAGAGCATTTGGAAGAAGTAAATGTTAGTAACTCTTCCAAACACTTTATGTTCTTTTTACTTTATTAGCATGAATGCTGGTTTTGGTTGCTGGATTCACTTGCTCCATTTTGAAATGAGAGACATTTTACATGCCTTGCTGGGAATAGCATGACTTTAGGAGCAGCTTGTCAGATTTACAACTTAGTTTCATAAAACCAAAGCAAGTTGCATGTGAAAGTCATCCTGTAATTGGTGAGGTTTTTCAAATACTTGGGTCAGCATGCAGAAGACTTAGTGAATTAAATTCTTGGCAGTTCTTTGCTCTATCTATTTACTGCCTTTTTCAAGACCAGTGACATTTTAACATTCATTAATGGTTTGCTAAGAATTCTGGTAAGTGCTTGTGATGGAGTGAAGATACTTTCTAATACTTAGATTCCAAAAGGTAGGCACAACAAAGTAAAACCCTGCAAATCTGTACTGGTGGTGTTTTTATTTAAGCTCAAAGCAATCTTTGTTGATCAACTTTTCCTTTTTAAAAGATTCTTGAACTAATTCATTTCTATAAACAGAAGCCTGTATTGAATTTTAGGCTCTCATAGCAATTGGTGACTGAATAATTTGAGGGAAAAAATAAACAGGTAACACTCTCCAGATTCTGTGTGTTTTAGGTGGTGCCTTTATAGCTGAACCTTGGTTCTATCTGCGTTTTTTTTTTTTTTAACCTTCTCCCTGTTGGGTTTTCATGTGGGTTGGTTTGTAGTGATTGTGGAACTGTTTGTGATGGGAGTTCCCACCTTGTGTGTAGGCTTCTGGTGGCAGAGCTGGTTTTAGTGGTGCTTTCTGGCAGTTCAGTGCTGCCCACTGGGTTTGCCGGTACAACTGCCGCAAGGTGCGGGCTGTAATGAGAATCACTGCAAAGATGAGTACAAGAATTGCTTCTGTTCAGAATCAGCAAAGCGTTCCCATTTATAATTAGTTCACACACACACACAAAAGTATCAGTTCAGCTAAAGCTGGGCACGGGGGAGTTGTGAAGCAGGGATGGGGATAGTGACTGGGAGATTGGGAAGAGGGCGAAGTGTGAATCGCCACAGACACTTGGATGGGGGAAATCGGTTTGGATTTTGGCCAAAATTAGATGTTTGATGACAACTACTGCTTAAACATTTACCTTTCCTGCTCCTGCACTGCTTGGCACTAGTGTAATTCTCTGTACTCTAGCTAGTTTGGGGAAATGATCTGAATGGAGCGGGGAAAACCCAACTCACCTGTTTTTCATTGTAGTTGCTCAGAGGAGTTTGGCTCCAGCTCACTGTGCAGGACCACAAGTGTTTCACCCATGTGGTGTAGCAAGCAGGCAAGGGAGGAGGAATTTTGAGAACCGTTGTTTGCTACAAGTGTCTCCAACTAATTTCTTTATGAATAAAACAAAGAGCATGGGGATTGTGATCTGAGATGCAGAAATGAATGGATTTGTGAATTATTTGAGAACTGCTGTGGTTTTATGCAGGCTTTATGATATATATTATACAACGATAAGTTGTAAAATGAGTATTGTTTTTAACTTTAATTTTATTGAAACTTTTGGTAAAATGCTTGTGTTACTGCATTTTTCCTGCCTGGTCTTAGCATCTGTCTCTGTAAGTTTGGACAATGCAGCACTGCTCTTGCCATTGTAGAAGAGACTATTGTCATTCATAAAGCTTGCTTGTGCTCTATTCCTTTGCAGCTCAAGTTTCTTGAAAGATAAGGGATAAGAGAATAGCTCAAAACTCCCCTGAGTGAGTCTTGAGTATTTCGCTGTTTCATGTCCCATGCCTAAGCATCTTCAGTCCTCTGAAGTAAATGTTCATAATAACAAACCACATTTGAAGAGAACAGTCTCTGGTTCAGAATGAGCACCAAATCATGTACTCTTGTAACAAGGAAATGGACCCTGCTCATCTCAGAAATTGTTGGCTGGGTGTTTATATTTATGCTGGGTTTGCATGCAAAGTTAATGCTGTGTTTGATTTCTTTCAGATCTGTTGGTACATTTGCCCGAGCCCTGGATTGCAGTAGTTCTGTCAGACAGCCAAGTTTGCACATGAGTGCTGCAGCAGCCTCCAGGGACATCACACTGGTAAGATTTTTTTTTTTTAGAGGGCCGTAAGTTTGTGAGAGATGCAAAACAGTCACCTCAGCATTAACAGTTGGCAAAGAGAGAGGGGCAGATGGATTGTAATTGTGGCTTGCTGTGAAGCAGACCCTGTCTTTGCAGAGGAATCCTTTAGTTACAGATGAAGTAACTTTTTCTGGCCTTGTGCCTCTTATGATCCATCATGGATAATACTATGAGAATTTTTTTTTTGCTTAGTTTTATTAAAATATTCTGATGACATGCATGACAGCCTATCACTTGCATGGGCTCAGTAGCTGTCTTAAAAAGAATGCAAATTATTGTCTGCCTGTCTGTAGTGTTACAGTGCCAGAATGCCATTCCTCATCACTTCCCTAACACCACGCTGTACTGGCATCCTAGGGCAAGATTGACCAAGGATGTCTGGGGGAAGAACTTGTGGTCAGATAAGAAATGTCAGTTGGTGTTGGTCTCTGTGATGACCTCCATTTTAGAGTACCTGAGGAGTAGTGATATTGTTAACCTTTTATAATCATAAATGTTGCTGAGTAGATAGAGGAAAAGGAAAGAACTTGAACTTTTATGCTACAGAAAGTTTAATGAAAATCTGAATAAAATTTATGAAGTCTCCAGAGAACTTTTATCAAAGCCTCACCTCGTAACTGCAGTAATGTAAACTTATATGTAGAAAAAATTCTAGTCTAGAATGGTGTAGGTTAATTATGCACGTGCACAACACTGGTATGATGAAAAGCAAACAACATCCTGATTAAAACTGCAGAAATGGGGAAATAAAGCCAAGGTTTCATTTACTAATAGCAATTCCTCCCTTGCAATGTGTTCTCAGCCCTTGTAAATCACAAGTTGCAGACAGCCATGGCTTGGCTTTCTGAGGAGTAATTGCCCCTGAGAGTCATTCTTTTTTTCCTACTCAGTTGTGATATGTTACTTAACTTGAATATTTTTTGAGGTTTCTGCCCTTTGGGGGAAACTGTATGCATGTGTTGCTGTTCCTGTTTTTCATTTATGAAATTTTTGTGGATTATTTGACAAAGAAAGTGCGTGTTTAAGTCTATGAAGAAACACCCTTAGACATCTATCTCCATGCCCCATCTGTGGATGGTAGCTCAGTCCTGGGAGGAGTGGATCTATCCTGTACATTTTCATACCAGTAGTGCTGCAGTGGTGGTGCTGGTGAGGAGCTGATAGGAATTATTGGTACACAAGGGCTTGTGTTCCACAAACCTCTCTATTAGTGAATGTTAGGTTTGTACACTGGCAAGTACAGTCCGTGTGAGGTTGGGACAAGTTTTTACTGATTGTGTGTTAGGTATAGAATACTGCTGTTTCAAATCTTAGTGCAGAATTTGTCACTGCTGTTTCACTGTGAAACATTTTTCCCCCCAGATACTTGTCCTTAGATTTCTCTCTCTCCTTTGCAACCCTGTAGTTCCATGCTATGGACACTTTGCACAAAAATGTCTATGACATTTCCAAGGCAATCTCCGCGCTTGTGCCACAAGGTGGGCCGGTCCTGTGCAGAGATGAGATGGAGGAGTGGTCTGCTTCAGAGGCAAACCTCTTTGAGGAAGCACTAGAAAAATATGGAAAAGATTTCACTGACATTCAGCAAGATTTTGTAAGTATATAAAATAAGGGGGCCCCCATGGCAAACGGCTCTGATCAGTGACAGAGCTGGTTTGCAGCTTGTCTACACTGTGTTTTTCATCATGTTGAGCAAGGGGGCTTTGAACTGGAGCGTGTGTCTTGCTGTGAAGTGGGGAAAGGCAGACCTCATACTGGTCACAGCCTGGTGTACAGTCAGAATTTCAAATAACAGATGATCGCTTTTCCTTTAAAAATGTTTATTTAGAATCATCTGTTCCACTACAGCCGAGGGAGGATGTAGGAAAGTGTTGTGACAGCCGAGCTTCTCTAGATTAATTTGAGTTTGAAGGAGAATAAGTATTGGGCCTTCTGAAACATGAAAATGTAGTCACCTTTACAGTGTGGGTTCAAAAAGGGCCTTTTGAAAGTTTTCAAAAGGAATTGTGTGCATTTAAGGGAAGCGTCCTGTAGTTTGGCCAAAGCTCCACCCTAGGTGCTCAGCCTGCAGATTGAATGGAGCACTGTAAGGAGAGCCAAGTTTCGCTGTGTTGCTGTTCAAGTTCTCTGGAACAAAACAAGTAGTTTCAGTGTTGTTTGTCCTATGCTCTAATCTTTTAGAGGGACTTGGAAACAGCAGCACTCTCTATGGTCCTGCTGTAATCCTTGTGCTTCTCACGCAGAGAACAGAGCTGGCAGGACACAATTCTGTTAGTAGTTTGTTTTGGTTTGGTGGTTTTGTTTTTTTCTTTAGTGGGCCAGCTCCATTGAAACCAAGCATATCAGAACTGTGATACTGTAGTTGTGACTCTTGCTTGAGTCTCTGCTGCTTAAGCAGAGTGTGAGCCTGTGGGCTCCCTTCCAACTTGTGCCTTCTTGAATGGTTTACCAATTCAGCATGAAGATTTATCTGTAATCTGTTCCACTTTTACACTGAAAGCTCAACTTTTTTGAAAGGGCATTTAATTTAATATGGGTCCCATGTGCATCAAATTCCCTTTGTAAATTCATTCTGACTGGTTCTTTGAGGAGGGTTAGTAGTTGCAAGATTGCTGCAAACTGCCAGTCAAAAGAATCTCTGTGAATTTCAGTGAGGCTGTGTGCAAGCTCCTTTCGATAAATGCTATTTTTCCTTTGTCCCTAGCTCCCGTGGAAGTCCTTAACAAGCATTATAGAATATTACTATATGTGGAAAACTACAGACAGATACGTTCAGCAGGTAAGAGAGTCAGAATCATCTCTTTTATTCTAACAGAAGTTGGGTTTTTTTGCCTGTGAAACCAAGCTTTGTTTCTCTATTCTCCCTCTTGGGGTTCAGCCTTTCCAATAGGTGGGTTCTGTTATGATCAGAACAATGTCTCATCAGTAAACTCATCAGCCCTTCTGTAGATAAAAACAACACTGGCAAGAGTACATTCTTTTCATGTTTGCTGCTACTCTGTTTGCTTGGAGCTTTCTAATGTCTGGTTTGGAATTCAGCAGAGGAAGGAAGGCAGTGCAGTTATTTTCTGACTGTGGAGTTCAAGGTCAGCATTAACTTCAGTGTCTTTTTTGGGGGAGGCAGTTGCTGTGCAAGGGACCCCCACACTGATTCCCCACTACTGCCTGCCCATGACTTGCATGGCAGATGCACGAGGCTTCCTCATGTAAGCTCTGTGGGTTAAGTGTTTACCTGGGAAGTATCACTGGCTCCAATTCCGAGACTTGTTATGCTTGAGAATCAGCTTTGAGTAGTGTTTACAGTCATTTTTATCTCTGCTTGTTTAAATATGAAGGCTGGTTGGTCCCTGAAATAAAGCAAGCACAATGCAAGCAGCATGCAAAGTCTTGCAGAGTATCAGTTGCTGAAAACTACTTAAAATATTTAACAGGAAAACTGAGTAAAAGGGAGAAATTAAGAATGAATTTTTCATCATAATTATCAGTCCTAAGCTGAGACATCTATTTGAAGTATTAGAAAAAGTGGAATTGTGAAAATGTCCTGCCTTAACTTGTTTCCTTGGAAACTCAGCCTGGCTTAAGGACTAGATGCCTGAGGCAGTGACCAATGTTAGGCATGTGCTGTAATGTGATTTTTACCATTTTCTTTCTGGCCAGGACACTGTTGAAATTACAGAGGTACCCCCAGGACAAATGAGGACTCTCTTTTGCCTCAATTATGTTTTGCTTTTAATAAAAATATTAATGGCATCCATTATTCCACTCTTTCCACTGAAACTTTTCCTTCTAGGAAGGAAATGGGTGATAGGAATGTGGGACGGTGATGGAAGCTGGCATGGTGGGGAAGAATAGTGCTCATGAGCTTTCCTTCCCCGTTGCTTTCTCCATTTTCCTAAAGTTTGTTTTTACATAGGCAGAACTGCAGAGGAGATAGTTATGTGAAGGCTTTGATTATTTGTTCTTGCAGCAATTGAAAAACACAGCAAACCTACAGTTTCTTGTACTGTTTTGTTCTATTGTTGTGCACTGGGTATTCTCTCATGGTTATGCTGTACCTTACATGTGCTGCCCAGGAGTTTACAAGGGAAGTGGGATTTGGGGAAAACTTCCAATTAGAGATGTTGCGCTTAGGAGACAGTATAAGCTGAACAGGTAGAAGTTGCAGTGCAGAGATATCACATCAGTTAGGTCTGAACTGAGCTGAAGACCTCATCTCAAATCCCCACTTGTACAAGCAAATAATACCATGAAACATTTATAAAAAGCTTGTGAGAGCTATCTATGTAACCACAAAGAGAAAGCATAGGAAGCTGTAGTTGAAATAATGGTGTATTAGATTTATATTTTACTTGATGAGTGCAAAGTCTTTGGCAAAGTACATCTGTTGCCACTTTTTCCATCTGTTTCTTCATAGTATGTGTTCTATGCTGGCTCTTCCCTTGGCTAATACCACAAAATGGTTCTGAGGCTGACAACATTTTTGTACATAAGATATTGAAAGTATCCCAAGTAAGGATATGCACAGTGTGTATCCCAAGATGATTAAATGATATTCCAAGTCTGTATGTTGTAGTGTTTTATAAAGTATTAATAGCTTGTTTATTCTTCTAAAATCTTTGGCTGAATGAACATTAAAAGTACACTTAAATTGTCTGTTTCTGTGAGTTACAATATGAAGATTTTTATCACCAACCAATTGCCTGCTCGGATGAAGAAGCAACAGTTAGTTGGAAGCTGTTTACATCCTTCTGTATTTCTCTTGACATTTTCTTGGCATGAGAAAACACTGCCGTAATCCTGAATCAGAATCTGTTTCTTGCCATTGAAGAAGGGACATTCCGAGTTGCCGTCAACAGAAGGCTCGTTCTGAGAAATGAGTAATAACTTGTGCTTGGTGTACCTAAGATCAAAAGGCTTAGTGCAGCACCTTCTTGTCTTGTGAGTAGGACACTGAGATGGAGACATGTGCAAATTGACTTCTTTTGGAGCATGCACTTGGATCTCTTATCCAGTAATTTTTATTTGACTTTAGCTGTACCATGCTTTTGAAGATTACCAGCATAAATAGAAGTTCAATTGTCTGAAGAAGGACTGACCCTCCAAGAACAGAACTGCTGGAAGGAATAGTTTTACTGCAATGTCACCACAGAATTGGTGGTTTCATGTAGGCTTCTGAATGGCTGTCCACAGTTATCCCAAGAGCTGTCCTGTCAATAATACCTTTTCAGAGTTGTCATGAAGGAAAATGAGGGCGATGCATTCCAAATTTAGTATACTGGGTGTCCTTTGAATTCATTCTTTTCTTGGGGCAGATTTCCTGTGTCAGTACACAAGAGCATGTAGTTCTGCTTCAGAAAGGTTTGAAATGGCTTTGACCGATTAGCTGCTGTTTGTTGGCTTCCCATAGTGATTTGAGAGCTCTGAGAATTGATGTGTTTGGCTATGCCTACGTTTTCATTTGGTGTAGAGGTTGAGTTCTTACTTAGTTGTGAATTCCAGGGTGATTTTTTTTAAAGACTAAATGTTTCTACTGTTGTGCATATCATGATGGGAAGGCCTTAAAACTTAAAAACATTAAATTTTCCGAAGGTTGAGACAAGCTCAGGACATGGCAGTGGCAGATGACTACTTGAATTAGTCACATTTTTTCTGAGAGTTAAAGGCTTTAATTTACTTTTTCTGGTTTTATTTCTGTCTGAGGAACAGGTAATTTCAAGGGGAAGATCAAATACTATGAATTTTTACTGTTCTATTTCTTATGTGGAAGTGCCATTAGAAAAATATAGGAGGAACAGACAGCAAAAATTGGTTTTTAAGGTCTGCATGGTGAGAACATGCTGGGGAAAGTGGAAGTACCCTTATATTTGACTCCATGAGGTAGGGATCTCTGGGTGAGTCTTGATGCAGATAGAAAACATCTTTCTGAAGGGAAGCAAGCCTGCTTTGTACCTAGCCCAGAGCTGTGAGTGATGTCTTAATGTACCAGCCTCCATGAAGTCCTGTGTGCTGAAGTATAGAAATAACATCAATGGAAGGTTTTCCCACATCTGTGGGATGTTTTATCCCCAAACACCTCCTGTTAAACTTACAGTAATATAGAACTCAGTCACTTTCTTGCCAGAACTGCCAGAGACCATAGGTACAAGCCATCCATTCTGAGATGTGTTGCTGGAGCACAAGCACCTGGGAGTATTTCTCCCAAATGCATCACAGACTAATTCCCTCTCTTGTCCCACCTCCTTGACCTCCGCTGTACGTTCAGCACTTGTGTGTTCAGAGGTTTGAAAAATAATAAACAGTGTGAAAGTTCTCTTCTGAATCCAGAAGGTGTAATTTATATTCCCTGTCCTAAACTAATAAAGGCTTAATATTTGAGGATGTTTGAGGCATCCCTGTGCTGCCCACCAACCCAACTCTTGTGTTGTGGATGTTGTAATATCCATAATGTTCCTGGATTTCGTCTGTTACTTCCTCTTGATAAATGTTCACACTCTAGAAAATGACCACAAACATTTGCTCTGATACGTCACCTATTATAAAACTCTTTCACGCTCAGTGGATAGGATGTCAGATCTGGGAGAGGATATATAAAGGACAGATGTTTGCACCAACTTGAGTGTACAGTGCTTAGTACTTTAATCCCTTGGTCCCAGTGGGATAGACAAGTTGATAGTATCTTCCTTTTATAGATGGGGAAAATATGATGAGGTAAATAAGAGGATATACTTAAGATCTGTGTATATAAACAACTCAGAGAAAAGGATTTTTTTTAGGCCAAACTACTAGAATAAGTTACAAATGTTCTGGGTTTTTCTTGGGGGTGAGGATATTCATAACTACATCAGACAGCATTAAGAATTTATAGCATAAATATGCTTCAGGCACAGATCAAATAATATCTGGCAAAGGACCTAGCAAAGCACTCTCTCAGGGATGGGATTATTTTGAAATTGTGCATTACTATGTTTCAGACACCTTTCTTTTGTACCTTCTAGAATTAGTCACTGTCAGGAAATAGACCATATATGATGAGTTTCCTATCGATTGCCCACAGCCTCAGGTACTTAGTGTAAAGCCTCTTCTTAGCCAGGACATTGTGGTGCCTTCTGGAAACCCTCCGTTTTCCTGGTATGCTGTTTGTACTGTGTGCCATTTGTCGTGTGCTGTGCTGGTCCCCAGGCAGCTCTAGGAGAGGAGGGTGTGGCGAGCTCCGAGTGACTTATGGCAGTTGTTAGCTCAGGGCTTGCACCATGGTCATCAGTCACAAAGAAAATCTGTGGGGTGAGGTGACATTGATCACTTGTTTACTAAAACCTTTAGTCTTTAAATAAAAATTTTACCTGTTTACTAAAATACTGCTTAATACCCTGAATTATCCACATTCCCAAGGCAAATGACTTTATGTTGTGCACAGTAGAATGTTTCAGTTGTTGATAATGCTTTGTGCTTGGGTGAAGCTCTAGCATTCATACATTTCCAGAACTGTCATAACATCATGAACTGTCATAACATAGTCCCCTGGGGAGATGTTGTCAAGAAAACTGCAACTTTTTCCTCTCACAATCTAGAATTTTTAAAAAAAAATGCAACAGTTCTCTACCAGTGTAAGTTTGCTGAATTTCCTGTCTCAAAGAAATTGCATTCTTGTACTGGTCATCAAGCAGTATTTTAAGATGTTTGTCAGTATCTGGTGTTGAATTTCCATGTATTTCCTGGGGAGACTATGAGCACTATGGCTCTTCATCTGCTGATATAAGTGCCTGTGGCAGTCTCTGCCTGGAGCATGAAGTCCTCTTTTTCAGCTGAGGCTGTGTATGGAACAGGCTCCAGTTCCTGAGCAGGAAGACACCTGATCATGCATTTTGTTAAAGGATGATTTCTTTGTGTAGTTTCTCTCCGGAAGGTAGAGGAGGATTTGTTATGCTGTATGGAGAACTATTGTTACAGCGTTTCTTGAGGCCCCTCTAAGTGCTTTTGTTTCATACTTAAAGATGCTCAGGTAGGGTGGAAAACATTCAATTTGAACTTGTTTGTGTTCAGAAGGAGAACTTCTTCAGTTCCATATCCAACTGCTGGCAAAATGTGTATTAGTGATTCGCACACATCTGTAGGATTGATAAGGATTGTCTCCACAGGGTGTTCGCATGGGTTTTCTTAAGGCCAGTTTTCATGCAGCAGTTCTTGTCCTAAGTAAGATTTAACAGAAGCAATCTGGGAAACTGGCCCACTCCAGCAGAAAGGAGTCAGCCAGGAGTGCAGCTCTCTGGAGGTGTACCTATAGTCCCAGAATAACTTTCTGAGGCTCTGTTCTCTCATTCCTTGCACTCTTGTCTGACTTCATTCTTTGATTTCTAAGATAAGTTGACTATTATTTGCAAGAAAAGGGAAGAGGGGAATTCTTTAGGAGTCTCGAGACCTTTGGTGAGGAACTGTCAGACTGTCATATGGAAAATTGTTGTTTAAAACTGTCCTGATAAAAGCTTTATGTTTACAAGAAACATTTACTGTGTTGTTTCTATGTCCGTGGTATCTCTGTAAAAACAATTTTTGTTTGTCCAGCTCCTCAATGACACACTCTTCAATTTTATTATGTTTTCTGGTGCTTCCTGCTTCTGTGAAGATACTGACTTTAGCTTTACAATTATTTTCCTAGACTGTGCTTTGAGGCTGTTACATAGAAAATGTTGAGCTAACCTGTTTGTCTGGAATATCCCCATGGTACTGGTTTGTCTGGAAACATTGTCATGGCTTTGTGCAGACAGCTGTTACCAGCTTTGAGCAGAGGGTTGAACTAGAGACCTCCGGAGGTTCACCCTAGATTTATTTTGCAAATGTAATAAAGAGAAAACTTGAATCTCAGAGTCTCTCTTGTACTGTTTAAGTGGTGAAGGTTTGAGTTATAAAAGGAGTTCTTGACTGTTACAATGTTTAAAGAAAAATCTCCCATGTCACTCAGCCTTCAGAAGTTTAGGGGTGTCAACGCAGAAGTATTGAAGCTTTGAGCTGGTGCAGCTGTTGAGGAACTGTGATGGAGATGTTGTGTTGCTATACCTGTTATTGTCCAGTTGGTGAATGTTATCATGGAGAATCAACGCTGATATGACAGATCATCTTCTGCAGGGGAAATGAAAACTTTAAAGAAAGGAATTTGCATTGAAGTGAATGGGAAGGAAAAGTTTGTTCTCATTATTAGTAGCTTGGCATCTCTCTGACTTTTTTGAAGAGCTCTCTACATAGTAATTTGATGCCCACAATTGTCTTCGGTGGATATTTTCTTGTTGGAAGAAGATTTAGTGGTAGCTGCTCAATAAATAACTGCTGAAGTCGTTATAGGTTAACTACTTGTCTCGGGCAAGATGGCTCTTATTTTCTTTTTATTCTAACTGTTTTCTATTTTTCTGTTTAAAGAAACGATTGAAAGCAGCAGAAGCAGAAAGCAAGCTAAAACAAGTGTATATACCCAACTAGTAAGTATCTCGTTTTGTTTTCTATCTCATTGTAGAGGGACTGGTGTAGCAGTTTCCATGGCCTACTAATGTTATTATTTCCTGGTTAGGATGTTGTGCTGTCATGTTGCTCATTTCCCTCATCCTGTATAATGTTCCCATCCTAAAGCAACTGTGACTTAATCTTCTAATTTTCATTTTTGTATGGACTGGGAGTTGGGGGCTTGCTGGCAGGTCAGCATGGTTGTGAACAAAAGGGTAGGTAATTAATTGCCCAGTAACCTGTCTGGTTTTCTTAATTTTCTCGGTAGTGGATCACCAATGCATGTTTGTTTCCAAACAAATGTGTATATCATTATATATTAAATATAATGTATAATTATTTATATGTGACCATATATTTTAAAACAAAATTCTTAGTAAAATACGTCTTCTACTGCATTTCCTCTGCATAGCCCAGTCAATAATTGTTATAATGCAGAACTTCTAGATTACCCTTTCTTTTCACTTTTCAACTTTCACTCCCAGATATGTTCCCCTGTGTATTATCCTTAGTAACTACTTTGCTCTTTTGTGCTATCTCCTTTTAAATATTTATGGACTTCTACCATCTGTTCTGTTATTTTAGAACTAATTTTATATATTTAGCTTGCAAGACAGCCTTTATTTCTTCTGAAAATAGAGGATCCATGATTTCTTTTTTGGTTTGAAATACATCAATACCTCTCAGGTGAATTTACTGAAAATGAGGTGTAATATTCAGAGTGAAGCCGAATAGATTTCTTGTCACACAATTTTTCAACAATATTGCTTTTTGTGGATGGTGTTACTCTGCAGGGGGACACTGGACATCAAATTAAACATGAATTCACAATGTGATAAGCTCGTAAAGCAAAAGGCAGAGTAATTTAGACTGCAGATGCAAGAGGATATTGCAGATGAGAGAGCCTGGTAGTCCTGCTGTTGCTCTTGGATTATAATGTCTGGAGGCAGGGCTTTGTGTTTGGAAGGTTGCGGTGCTCATTTGATAATGACTGCCTGGAGTGGCATCTTATCCCTCAGCAAGGTAATTCTTGTTCCTATCTAGAGAACACAACCAAATAAGCAACTTCCCTCCCTGCTTCAGGAAAAGACCTGTTTCTGCCCATGTGGCTGCTCTTCTTGTCTCTGGCTTTGATTTCCAGTTATGGTTCATTTTATGAATGTTATACCTTAACTTACATATTATTTAATTGATGAAATGGAGGATACATTTTCTTCCTGCTTCAATTCCTGTTGTGCGTATCAGGAAAAGTAGCAATTACATGACTTACTTAATCCCACATGAATACTTCTGCTGTTTTCTTGCTATTAATACCTCCAAATGTGGCAGCAATTAAATATTTCTAAGCCTTTTGGATTACTTCTACTCAGGTTTGAGTACAAGGTCTGGCATATAGGGACTGTAAGGCATCTACATTATCTTATGACCTAGAAGATTACATTCTTGGCTTGTAATAGTAATACACAGCGTAGCGATCTAAATATCAATGTTATTGATTTGTCCTTATCATGTTACTGAGCCCATTCCTGTTTCTAGGCTTGAGCCATAATGATCCACTTGTCACCTCGAAAATAAATTACTTGATTTAGGCTGTCACAAGACCTATGCAGAAGCGTATCAGCTGATGGACTGAAACCCATTTTAACAGTAACTGGTGTAATATTGTTGGCAGTGAGAGACCCTGGAGAATATCAGACTCAAACAATTTTATCTTTTTTTTTTGGTCTCTGGCTGTCTTCCATTGGTAGGGCTCTTGTTTGTTTCTCCGATGTCAATAGGAAAATCTGGCAGAGAGGAGGAAAATAAGAAATAGAAGCTGTCTTCAAAGGTCACACATGTTACACAATGAAAAATAACAGCTCTATGTGAAGCTTTAGAGCTGATATTTTTAAACTTGAGACTCTGCCCCAAATTTATTAACACAGGTAGCTGAAACATGGAGAATCATACAGGTAATTGAAGTGAGGTTATCAAGTCCTAAACCATCCTCTTAGAAAAACAATTCTGACCAACACTGAACAAACATTTCTGTACCTCTTCCAAGAATAACCCTGGTTTTGGGACAGACACTTGTAGCTGACTTGACAGAGCCTCATGTCTATAAATATGGCTTTGCAATGCAGCCTTTTGGCTGAAAAGCACTAATGTACTTTCCTGGTGAAAGGAAGAAGTGTAAAATCAGTTAAACTCAGGAAATACTGAGAAACAAATGTTTTAGTTGTTTTCTGTAGCACTGTCTCTGTCAGTGGGAGTGGTGTTAAAGCAGCAACAGAAGCCTGAATGCACAGACTCCGCATTCTCACGTTTCATCCTGCTGTCCTCCAATGTGAATGCAGTGCTTGGAGACCCTTCTTCACACAGGTTTAGTCTCAGAATCTTTCTAGTGTGTACCCAAACATACTCTTCAGGCTGTTGTGGAAGTCATACTCTGGTTTTACTAATCTTACAGGCATCATATGCGCCAGTTATTTGCTTCTTTTAAATGAAGGTCTGGTTGTGTAGCTTGTGCTTTTTGGTATTAGGATATCTGCAGTCGTGAAGGCTGAGACATCCAGTTGTGTGTAGGTTTTCTCTCATTTGCTTTGATCTAAGTGATGCCAGAAAGGGTAAGAGCAGAAAGGGAAGAATGAACTGCTCCATAGAATTTTCAGTCTCCAAAATGTATTGATGAAAAATGTAAATTTTAACTCTATGTCCGTATGTATTAATGAATACATTCTATTTACAGTATTATATCTGAGAATCTCAAAGCACTTTGGCAAGCTGCAAATGCTGCCTCTCAAAGGCTGTGACGCAGGGAAATATGGTCCTCCCTACTGTGCATCTTTTGTGAATCCAGTAGGGAAACTGGAGGTTTAGGTCAGAGCTTTGGATCACTACAAGGGGCAGCTGCTTAACAAGCTGAAGATAATTCCTTTGTCTGTTTCTTGGTTGTCCTCTGCTTGAGGGGCAAGACTATTTTTTCTTTCCCATTTCATTATGCAGAGGTACATGGCAGCATGGAAAACTTAAAGGTGTGATGCTGCTCTTCCTTCTGTAGCTGTGCTAGTTAAAATAGCAATTGCCAACATTTTGTTGGAGAAAGCTACTCCTTTTCAAAAAGCATTGCTTAATGGTCATTAGACCTGTTCTTAGAAGTAGGCATTTACAGGAGTCTGGAGAGCTGTGAGGAAAGCTCATGTCTGTTGCCTGGATCCAGACACTTCCCTTAGATGCCTAGAGGTAAATGGCATAAATGTACCTCACAAAAGATGTAAAATGTTCTATTTCTGAGGCTTTATTTCTTAATTGTTCTGTTGCCTCCAGCATGTGGGGTTTTTTCAATAACAGGAAACATTCACTGGATGATATTAAGTTTATACTTATTTCTAACTACAAAATTTTTACCACCATCCATTTTGTACCAAATGCTAGCTACCCATCTACTGAAGGGACATCAGTCTTCTGTGGGGATCAGGATTATCTTCAGATTGGGATTTTTTTGTGCAGGGGCTTCAGTCCACGTTTGTCAGGCTTGCAGTGCCTTCTCTCTGCACATGCTCTATTGCCTCCATCTCTTCAGTTGAGACTTATCTTCTGAACAATACAGCCCAGAAATCTACATTTCATGGTCCCTGTTCTAGTATAACTGACTACTTCTTCAAAACTGAAATGCCTTTAAGAGACTTCTATTCCTGATACAAGAACTGGAAATGACATTTTGCCGCACCATCAGTATTCTCACTACCTTATTTGCATCTTTAGCTTCAGCTTCATTAATTGCTTAATGATTCATCCAGTTACTCATCTGATTCTCTTGTTAATAGCTCTAGCAGGCTTTAGTGATATCAAACAAGTTTAATTAACATATCATCAACAATTAAGAGCTTTTTGCTTCTCATATGATGGAAACATTATCTGCCTGAATTTTACTGTTTCTGCTTCTGTGAAACTTGACTTTAGCTTTGGAACAGGGCACTCTGTGGTGCTTGTTGCAGCTTCATTAATTGTAGTGCTGCAGAATCCTGGAGTTGGCAGAACTACAGCATGTTAGTCCTGCTGATTAGTGTGGTTTGGTGATCAGCTTTCACCAGTGCATCCTTCCCACTTGTGTTTAAATACAAGCTTGATGATGATTTTAGAGAGGATAATGGAGTCGGGCCATCACCCTCCTTTCTGGTCCTGGTTCTTTGGATGTGCTTTGTTGGGCTTTACTGATGGATTTCGGACTACTTTGCTGCCTTTTTGGAGGATAAATCCAAGGTATAGAAGGGAAGCAACCTGTCTGATGTTGAACCATAAGGCCTTAGTTTTCTTTGTTTCAGTCTTTGTGGAGCAACGCCACTTGCAGCAGTGTGCATCTGTGAGGGCTGTTTGTTTTGCAGTGTCTTGGTAATGTTTGCACATAGAGTTTGCCTGTG
The DNA here is from genome assembly GCA_013397935.1 of Dasyornis broadbenti. NCBI lineage: Eukaryota > Metazoa > Chordata > Aves > Passeriformes > Dasyornithidae > Dasyornis > Dasyornis broadbenti. Next base: position 1,724,473 of record VZRN01002231.1, read on the forward strand.
AATCATTGGCAAAAGTTCTTTTGCAGCAGGTTACTATAGTGATGTCCCAGAGCAGAGGAGCGTGAATGTTCCCTCTTTCAACTGCCCCTTTGTTAAACGTGCCTGCGGATCTCCTGCCATCTGTGGGGTCAGAACTTGGTGCTTTTCTGATAAGCACCCTGAAACACTTTAATCTTCGTAAGAGCTGGGCAAATTAATAAGCAGGAGGAGATGAAAATATATTTAGGTTTGTGAATTATCTAAATGTCTTTTTTTTCTGTCTCCTCATTTGGGCTGTGAATGTGTTGCTCAGTGCACTGCAGGAACAAACTACTTACAGTGTTCCTGTTCTTCTTGGCCTTCTGAGTTTCCTCTGCTGCAGAAAGGCTCTGAATTTTACAGTCAACACTATCAGAAGATTTTCCTGGACTGAACAAACACTCTCTTGCCTCCTTATGCAACCTGTGTGTGACTCCTGTAGTTCATTCACAGCAGAACCTATTTTGTCTCTGTCAAAATGGAGCTTTACTGAGCTCTGTATCTCAGGACCTGATTGGACATTTTCAGATAAGAAGGATGATTTCTGGCTTCCAGGGCAGCATCAGCTTTTCAGTTGTCTTCAGAATTCTGTCACTTGGAACTGCTTTGCTTTCAGGGATCATTGCCGAGAACATGAAATCTGATGCTGGTGCCCCATTAGAAAGAAATTAATTTGGCGCTATTCCCACTATGCTGTTTTTGCAGCACTAGCCAGAGTGAAACATAGCAAGTATTCTGGGTCACTGAAATCACTGGGACTTCTGTGTCAGTGTGCAACTGATGTGTAAGAAAAGGTGTTTGCAGAAAGGCATTTTAAGATATTTCTGCTTTCAAATAATGAGTTTGTTAGTTGGAAATAAAAACAATATGCCCACTCCCTTCAGTCTTCAGGTAAGAGAATATGATAGGAATGTAATCAGCACTGAAATTTGGGCTTATGTTCAGCAGTTGGCTCCAAAGCCTGCCTGCCCTTTGTTGCTTCTGTAGTGTGAACTCCTAACAGCACCCAGGAATCCTTGCATGTTTGATAAACTCCTTGTGTTTTCTTGTGTGAAACCTCGTGTGTGACTTCTTCCACCTTCTTCCAGACCCCAGAAGTCCTGTCCCTGCAATAGAAATACTCTGTCTTCCTTCTTCCCTTCCATGCCAAGGATTTTTTGAAAGCCTCATTTTCCCCCTCAGATACTTCTTCCTCTGCAGAGATTTTGTGCTATTCTGCACTGCTCTCCATGCCAAGGTTTTGTTTGGCCTTCCATTCTCAGCTCCTGCCAGTAGCTTTTTTTTAAGGTCTTTTCCTAAATCATCATTTTAAAGAGGGAATAGGAGTAAGCTGAAGTGACCCAGATGTTGTTACATATTGGATGTATTTATGTGAATTGTGGCCACACGATAGAAACTTTTGCAGTGAGACAACATAGAAATATATGTGATTGCAGTTTAGGATTATATTTCCATTAATAAAGCAGAGGTTGCCCTCTCTCTGCCTATTGCTCCTGCACCAGCCCCCAGCCTTCTTTTTGGAGATTTAAATAAAATATCTCTCATGTTGAAGACCTGTAGGTGAGATCTGTTTTGACCTGGATTCAAATATCTGGGATAGTGAATAAGATACCTATGTGGCCTGGTTTATTGTTTTTTTAAGGGTTTTTAAGTCTTGTAAATGGCATCCAACTATCATTATAGTTATTTCCATTATCACTATTTTAAAATTATTATTGGAGACAGTGTGTTCATCAAAGTCAGATTGCTGGTAATTACAGCTAGTTCTGGAAGTCATTGCTGAATGAAATTTGAATCTTCAAACGTTCTGGGCCATACTTTGAAAAGTCAAATAAAAAATCGCATGCCTCTATTAACACTTGTCATTCTTTTTGCTTTGTGTTTTAAGTAACAAGCCAAACCCGAACCAGATCAATGTAAATAATGTCAAACCAGGAGTGGTAAATGGTACTGGAGTCCAGGCACAGAACACAGGAGCAGGACGGGCCTGTGAGAGCTGTTACAGTAAGTGCCAGGATGGCAGCTGTGTGTGCAGAGTGACTGCTGTGATGTAAATGTTAAAGCAAATCTTGTGCTGGGGGTGGGGGAACAGAATTGGATTGAGCAGCATTTAAGCAAAGTGGTTTTTTGAGGTTGTTTTTGTTTAGTGTTTTGTTTTTTTAACTACTGGTGTTACATTTGTAAATAGAATTGCGAAGTACTAAAGGGGGAGTTAGTAAATGTTCTACATAATTGCAGGTAACTATTGAATGAATATTTAAATCACCAACGTGTCAATTTGACTTTTTTTTTGTAATTTTTTAGATTTCAAAATATGTGACACCACTCTATTTGATCTGCTGCCTGATATTAATATACTGAGTTCTAATGATTGTGCTCCTTTATGGGAAGCCTTTAGAGATGCTGGAATGTGGGACTGTATGAGAAGTCAAGTCACAGACTCTGTACATTCTTTTGTTGTAAAACTAATGTGTGGGAAGTTCCTGAAGACAATCTTCCCTCTCCTATGCTCTACAGAAATTGTCTAGCAGTCTTGCAAAAAGAGAGCCTTCAGTTTCACTGGCAGGAAATTTTCCTATCCTAATAATTGTTTTTTTTCTGTTTGCATTTTAAAAGGGATTTAGATTAATTAATGTGATTAATCATGCTGAAATCACAAGTATATTTAACAGTGGTGATGACAGTGAAGCCATCATCGGGTTTTTAAGGTCTGTTTGAGCTTTGCTCTGTGTGTGTGAGGGGTGTTTTCTTTTGTGCTGCATCTAAACAGAATAAGATCTGAAAAGTGATCCTGTGTAAGGATATATATAATTTCCACCTTTGTTATCTCTAGCCACCCAGTCTTACCAGTGGTATTCTTGGGGTCCCCCTAACATGCAGTGTCGCCTCTGTGCATCCTGTTGGACCTACTGGAAGAAATACGGTGGCTTGAAAATGCCAACACGGTTAGATGGGGAGAGACCCGGACCAAATCGCAATAATTTGGTGGGTATCCACAAGGCAGACTGGTGCCTCTGCTTGGAAAGCTGAGTGTCATGATACCTAACTGCCTGCTCACTGTTCTTAAATATTTAACTACTAGAAGAATGCCTTCAGCCTCCATTGTTGTCCTTGGGTCTGGTATTTCATGTCAAGCAGAAGTTAGTGCATTAACCTCAGCTAGAAGTAATTTGTTGCCAAGTACTGCCCTAAGGAAAAAAAAAAAAAAATCATTTGTTTAGCAAACTAGCCATCCAATGCATGGAATGTCTTCGTGGAGATGGGAAAAACTGAAATACCAGACAGTGTTTGTGGTATTTGGTTTCCATGATTTTTTGCTGTAGGGGGAACAGCACTTGTTTTTTCTCTCCAAAAGAATTAATTATTTCCTGAAACCTATTTACTTTCCCAAGGCATATTCAAAATTAGATATACCCCAAATAGCTAGCAGCTTTTTAGAGATCCTTTATCTTGTTTTTCTACTTAATCCTACTTTTTTTTAATAATCTTTCTTTTTTGGATAGGTTTGAGTAAGCATTGTATGAACTGCTTCTGTTTAATTTGCTCTGTTTTTTTTAAAACCAAAATTCTCAGATTTTTTTCTGAATTTGGTGAAAGTTCAATCTGGAAGAATCAGACATAAGGCTGATTGGAAAAAGTAATTGTGTCACATGGGCAGAAGGATAGTTCACACTGAACTTTTATAATTTCTTTCCTTTCTCCTATTCTTTGCTGTCATTCCCTTTCAATTTCTTTTGTTTAACCTTTATCCTTTCCAGGCTTCTGTTTGCCCTCTGAAGCCTCCTAATTGTTGAGATAACTGCCAGGTTTTATCAGCCTTATACCTCTTGTTTGTTAATTAAAAGTATGTAAATAGTCAGAGAAGGGAAAACCTTGTTCTCCCCAAACTGAAATTTCTTCCTGTTTTCCAGCTCTGGGTGGGTTTGAGATTACAAGATATTACTTGCATTATTTCATTGGTTGGCTTAGTTGCTTTTCATAAAGAAGATAAATGCTTTGGTTCTCTGTAGCTAATAATGTCTTCCAGTAGTATTCTTTATTATATGCAATGAATATTTGATATCTATGAGGGCATTTGTTGAGTTCAGAGTAAGAATTAAAACAAATTCTTGCAGCTTTGAGCCAAAACCGTTCCTGCATGCCATACATTTGCTTTGTAAAGTGAGTTTGTGGTGTATATTATTGTCATGCAGCTCTTCCTGATTTTTCTCTCCTACTGTTAAATGCTTTGTAATAAGGAGATTACATTTTACATCCAGAGCAACTCTAAGCATCCAAAATGGGAGGGTCTTTCTGTTGAGTCTGTAAGCACTGAATCATGTGATAGCACCAAGTAACTTCTTCCTGTCTGGCTTTTGGATCCTTGCATTAACACTTGGGACAGCACAGAAATAAATACTTCCTGTGAAGGGAAAAGGTTTACCCTTATTTTATCCTTTGAGATATTTTGGGTAAGATTTGGGAAACGAGGAATAGCTGGGCTGAAAATATTTTCACTTGTAATACCATTTCTGTCCTTACGTCTGAGAATCAGTAGTTGAAAGTGATTTTGCATAATACTTTCTCTTCTTCAGAACCCTACTTTCTAATTACTACTTTTTCAGAAACCATTTTCATTTTTCTTTCCCTTTAGAGTCCTCATGGTGTGCCAGTACGAAACAGTGGGAGTCCCAAGTTTGCTATGAAGACACGGCAAGCTTTCTATCTCCATACAACAAAACTGACCAGAATTGCCAGACGTTTATGTCGAGATATCTTGCGCCCTTGGCACGCTGCAAGACACCCCTATCTGCCCATTAACAGTGCAGCAATCAAAGCAGAATGTGAGTGTGCTGCAGCTGGGACCTCCTTGACAAGGAGCCCTTTGAGACTCCTGTCCTGTAAAGTTTTGAGTTGCAACTTGCTGAGATGCTCTCTTGCACGTAGCTAGTGCTTTCACAAAATCTAGCTGTACTTGCAGAGCCTTCTAAGTGATTTTAGGCTGAGCAAATAACTTTGAAAGTTCATGAGTTGTTTGTTTTAAAACAATCTTGATCCAAATTTGTGTTTACTATTATATGGAGCATTCTTCTATGTTTGTGTCCTGTTGCCAAGATATGCTTGCCACCTGTAAAATTCCTTTTAACAGGAAAACTCTTTCAGGACACTGGAGTTATTCACTTGGTTTTGCTATAATAGTTAAATGTCTTTACCCTCTAATTATTTTTCTGTGTTTTACAGGCACAGCACGTTTACCTGAGGCATCAGAAAACCCATTGCTATTAAAGCAAGTGGTTCGAAAGCCTTTAGAAGCAGTACTCCGGTATTTAGGTATTAAAAACCCCAAATCACCAAATGCAAAACCCTCCAAGCACAGGAAACACCCTCCTAGTTACTCTGCTGACTATTTAGTTTTTCCATTTGGGTCTAGATTGAGGTGCTTATTCTGGATCAAAAACAAATACACAAAACACAAAAAGCCCCACCCCACAAATGAAACACAACATGAAAACCATCCCATTAACTTGTCCTTTTTACTTTTTCTGCTTAGTCTGACAGACCCAGTGTCTCTGCAGTCCACTCTGGGCTCATGAAGCTGTATCAGAAACTTTTTAAAGTGGAGGGAGGCATGTGTTTGCTGTGGCTTGTTGTATGTGGGGACAAGTTACCATCTGCTAATGGTGACACATGATGTTTTGGAAATCTCTGATTGTTCACTTTTTCTATTTTTTGGCTATCTGAAGGCAGTTTGCACAGTTGGGTCCTCTTGGGTTTAGGGCAGCACTGTGTCCCACAGCGTGTGAATCAGTTGCTGTGTTCTGTGCTGAAGCCAGACAAGAGTATTATACTTCTTTTTTTTTTTTACTTTCCTCTGTGTTTTGGTGGTTTTTTGATTATTTTTTTAAATTACAATATTCTTGAGGACTTGTGCCTCATGAGCTGATCAGTGGAGCAGTACTGAGTAGCTCCATCCAGGACTTTAGTGTAGGTTTTAGCTGCTGGAAGCATCGAGAGTGATGCTATGTGACATGCCAATGCTGACTCCAGACAAATGCCAATTCTTTTTCCTCAGTGTTCCCAGTTGCCCTGCAGACATCCCTCAGGTTGTTCCAGCAGCCAAACATGAGTCTGGCCTCAGGGAAGTCTTGAACAGGGGCACTTTGAAGGCTTCCAGCTTAGCAAGGAAGTTGATTGCCTTTTTATTTAGATAAGCAACACAGGAGTTGATTTTAGGTTTCTTTGAACATTTTTGTTGATGAAATATTGTAAGGCTGAGGATATATTAAATATTTACTGCATCTCTGTTGAGAGTTGTGTTTCTGCTGTGTACTAGTGGGATACGTGGACTGAGAAACCTTTGGATATATAAAATGCAACAAAAGAGAGCAAATAAAGGGAGAAGTTTGCTGTTGGATAAAATCCTTATTTCAATAATTGTACAGAATATAGAAGTAGATTTTGAGTTTTCCTTGCACTGTGTCTGGATTACTGAGCTGGGAGAAGGGAGTGATGGAAATGGAGGGAGGCTGATGGACTGGCAAGAAGGATTTTTGGTGGTGTTGGTGGGCTTGAATTTATATGTTACTCAGCTGTTGGGTTTGTAGGAGAAAGACGCAGTTGGAGCTCCCATTTGCTGTTGCTTGTAACTTTCTCAAAATCTTTTCAGTTGAAGAATGTGTGCTTGATCTCTGCCTTGGCCTGAAGCTTGAATTCAGATGTTGTGTTCTTTATAGTGGATCTTTGAATCTCCACTTTTTTTGCCATTTTAGAAATTGTGGTTTTTTATAAATGTTTCTGGCAAACTGACAAAGTTGTAATTTCCCCTGTTGGGATGTTGCATGACTGGCCAAAGTTGGGTTTTACTATACAGCATCCCAAAAATCACTCCAAATTGTTGGAGAACGGTGTTGTGGAAACAGATACACAGTGCTTTTGTTATAAAGTCTTATTTTAGGATGATACTATGATAATGATTTTAATATCTTCAGTAGCAGTGAATTCCTAAATATATGGAAATGCTTTATATCAATAGCAATCTCCAGTCAAAATTATTGACTGAGATAGTTTGTATATAGGAGGAGGTGTACTTGGCCACCTTGGAAGTTTGCAGGTTATTTTCAAATTTATAATTCCAGTATCTTTGGTAATAAAAAATTACTACTTTGCTGTTTTCCAACAGAGTCTCATCCATGTCCTCCGAAACCAGATCCTGCAAAGAGCTTGTCCGGTTCTCTCAACAATCTGACTCCTGCTAAGTTTACACCTGTCATTAATAATGGGTCTCCAACTATCCTGGGAAAAAGAAGTTATGAACAACACAATGGAATGGATGGTAAATATTTTTCCACAAAATTTATATTGTCTCTGTAGGCTTTTTCTTCTGTCCTTTTGATATACAAGGAGATTATGTAAACTCATAGTCCTTTATATAAATTCCAAGTTTCTTATTCTTGAGGGAGGTTATTTTTAACTTTTATTCAAGTCACCTGTCCCATTTCTCCTTTTGGGTGAGACACATGATGTGCACTGCCTCGGAGGTGCATGCACATAAAGTCACTGTGCTAGTGGAACTCTGCCTGGCTTGGCCAACCTCACAAATGGGATAGTGAAGGAGAAACTTCCCTTCAGTTTTTAAATTAGTAGTGTGAAGAATACCCTAATAGACTTTTTGAGTGATATTTCCCTTGTTGGCTGTGCTACTGACCACCTCTGTGCTTGGGCTTTAGCTCCTCAAGAATAGAAGGCAAGGGAAAGGTGTTTGAAGTGGGAGATAGAAGCAGGATGTTCCTGGCGTGGACTCCAGGTCTCTGTCTGAAGAATTGCTCTTGCCTGAGAGTGTCAGGAAAGAGAAAGTGCAGTCTCTATCTCAGATGAGGAGAAAAGGGTCTGCTGAAATGGTCTTAATGGGAGTGAGAATACAGGAGGGTAGGTCTCCTTAACAGGGGACAAGAACAGTTGGTGTAATGGTGACTCTCAGTAGGGAGGAGATCCAGAGAGTCTCTCATTTTTTACCTTTAATTTTAACTTTATATGTAGTTTATCTGAAATATAATTACAAACATTTGATATCTGATTGTGTTTTAACATAAGAACTTTTAAAACTGCTGCTGTTCAGGTTGCTGATGTGATGTTTTTCTCTTTTCTGTTCACTTGTGCTCTATCAGGCAACATGAAGAAGCGCCTGTTGATGCCTAGCAGGGGTAAGACCTTGAAGCTGCGCTCAGCTTATGCTAGGAGAGTGACTTTTAGTTTCATCTGCTGGCTTGTCTGTGCTTTGTGGCTAATGAGTCTGTGTGCACCTTCTGTGTTGATGTCTAAGTGTTCCTTGGGTAACCACTTCCACCCATGGTTTTGCTGCTCACCTTTCAGGCTTTTCACATGCAGGCAACAAGTCGTACAACTGTACTGAAGATACGAAGTCCTGTGTTCAGGATAGAATCTTAATTCCTCAAGTTGACAGAATAGTCTTCTAGCAGTTCTGTGAAACTGCAGGAAGCCTTGATGGTTGGTTTGAAAAGAAGTGTTGTTTCACTCTTTTACTTACAAGAAAGCAAAGTTTCATGTGTCTTGAACTGCTTTGAATTCACTTGGACCAAAAGAAGACAGTGTTTACATCAAGTCCCAAGTTCAAGCCTCTGTATTTTCCAATGAGAGTGGACAGTCTCACTGGTGAGAGACTGTCTGCACATTCTCTGCTGGCAGTAGAAAATGATGTTCAAAATTTCCACTGGTTAAAAATTAATCTGTTCTGAGTACTGAATAGACCTCAGAAGCTTTCATTTGTGATAATGCAGGAAATATGAATATGATGTCACTTCACCAAATTCAGTAGAACAGACCAATTTTGAATAGTTAGGAGACAAGCAACCACAAAATGTCATGAGACAGGCAAACACAAAAGCTTACGTGTTCCCATGAACTGGCCAGCACTGCATGCCCTGATGTTAATCTTTGTGTTTCATAGCTGAGGCAGTAGATGGCTGTTATCAGTATTTACATGCATGCAGATATGAGTGCATGTGGAAAATACAGCAGTGAGGACAGTGATTGTTCTACTGTCTTGCTCTCTTTGGGAATTTATTCCTTGATGCCCTGTTGCTGAGTTTTCACGTGCTTTTTAGCTTGTCTTGTGGGAAGAATAACAAAATCCTGCTGCCTTGGTCAATTTGGCTTCCTCAGAAGCTTTGTCCAGTAATGTGGGATGTAGATGTAGAGTAGGTCACTGAATTTCCACAGCTCCCAGTGACTACCTGCTTATGGGCATGCCTGCTGCTCCCTGCTAGATGTCCTCCTCAGCAGATGACACACTTGGGAAGCTCAGAGATGTTGTGGTCCAAAGGAGGGAAGTACAAGAACGGATCTTTCTCTCCAGAAGGCTGTCTCTGCAAAGAGCACTGGGCTTGATAACCTGCAACGATTTTTTGGATATGGAGAATTCCTGTTTCAGTGCTCTAAGATCTGTCTGCTGGGATACATATTTGGTTTGACATTTCAGTCATAATTGTTGCTGGAGCAGTTTGCAAAAAGATGATTTTGGAGAAGTACCTGTTCAGGCTCCTCAGAGTATGTGTTTCTCTGAAGCAGGTTTGAGGAGCTGTACAGAGTCCAGATCTTCCCAAGCACCTGCTGCTTCACCTGCTTGGTCTGTTCTCAGCCAGCCACTGAAATACTTGCAGTAGTACTTGTTCCTGTAACTGCTAGGTAGCAGAGTACAGTTCAATCCCAGAATCTGTTTTCTTGCTGGGGTAGTCAGTGTTAACTGGGTATTCTTGTGAGCAGTTCAGCTTAAACCTGTTGGTTGAGATTTATTTGTGAATGGAAAATGTTTGCCACGCTGCAATTTTGCATCTGCAATATTTCCTGACCCTGGGTTGCTGGAAGCTTTGCCAGGACCAGGAGGGAAGGGAACCACCTGCAAGGAAACAACATTTAAAGAATTTGGATCAAGATCTGCAGGGCACAGGGAAACAGATGGTAGAAGTTTGGTGGATCTCTTTCTGTTCTGGTGCCAGTTTGTTTCTGTGTGTTAGTGCTTCCTAGCACAGGTTTCCAGTTGCCTTGTATGTGAACTGGTAAACCTTGCTGGCTGTGGACATTTATAGCACTGGTTTTCTGTGTCGTGCCAAAACTGGGATTGTGGTGCTGAGGCTTTCCTTTGGCATTGGATGGAGTCATACAGGCTTAGTATCTGGGGGGGCTGCTGGCAGGAAGGGCACAAGTTGAAATGCTGTGAAGAAGAGGTGAATGGCAGTGAGAGCAATGAAGCCTTGTAACCAGAATGTAGGAGTCAGTGAGTGAGTATAAAAGGATTGAAATAAACCCATCTATCCAGAATAACTGATTTCTGGATTATAGCTGACCTAAAATAGTAGAAAAAGGTTAGTGAGAGTAAGCCTGAATTGTTATACTTGATCAGATTCTGCGTGTACATAGATACTATGGGAAATTGTGGGTGTTTCTTTGTCATTTTTATGTTTCTCATCTCCTCTTGACATATTGACTGGTTTAGGTCACTGCAGGAGAGTGTACTGCACAAAAAAGGATGGTGTTAAGACATCTGCACTGAAAATACTCTTTCTACACAAATTTGTGTGCAGGAAGATGCTTTGTCCTCCGATCTTTAAATAGTTTCCAAAGAGATGTTAACTTACTGCAAGACTGTATATATTATCCAGGGCTTTTTCTGCTTCCTGCTGATGTGCTGTGTTGGTTGCACCTGGAAGACATCGTAGGGATTGGGCAGGTCACTCTGTCAAAGTCTGTGACAGGGAATAGTGGACACTGTGATGTGGGCTTTAGCTGAAATCTCTTTGCTGATCATAAAAGCCTTCTGGTGCTGGGCCATTACTTCCAAACACAGGGGAGAGGTCTGAACACTGGAAATTATGGCTAAGCTGATGACATGTGATGAGTTTGTGAGGCTTTCCTCAAGGCCAGGTAGTAAAGGAATATATAATCAAGAGTTTTATTTGCAGGGAAAGAGCCAAACAACAGCTTGTATTTTTGTATAGTGTGAAGCATTAAGATACATGTTTATATATGGCAACTGCTGAACTTCAAGGAATAGTTCAGATTTTTCCTTTGGAATTCTGTTGTTTATTTGGTTTTTGTTTTTTTTTTTCTCTTGATACTGTAACTCTAGCTAAGTAATTTTAAATTTTCTTTTTCTGACTCATCTCTGCTTAGCTCTTGAGACCTGAACTTTTTCAAGCTCTGAATATGATTTGTCTGGCCAGAGATCTTGAGTTTTGACTGATGCCTGAATTCTGAGAACAGGAAAATAGTCTTAATCTCATGTCCTCTCTGCCTCCACTTTATTTTACGAGAAGGTTGTAGTTCTTTCATCTATTTAGTTTTCCTTCTCTTTACATCGTTTTGGAGGCATCATTAGGCATATAGTCCCCTTCCCAGTTCTCCTTCAACATTAAATTAGCATGGACAAATTGCTGCAGAATCCTATTTTTGGAGCATGAAAAGTACATGGAGTCTCATAAACTGTCAAATACAGTGAGATGTTAAAAAATGATTAGTTTATTGCTTTTTAATTAATGTTCTGGAGCTTAACTGACAATCTTTGCCATGCAACTTCCTCTAGAGAGAGAGAGAGAGAGAGGGGATGTTTTATGTGCAGGAATATGTTTACTTGATTCCTTACAGCCATGCAGGGTGGGTTCTATGTGATACTTGGCTATGCAAATTCCTGCTGGGGGAAGGGAGGGAGCACTGTTAGATTTTTATTTTTTCTACCCTCTCTTTTACACCATGCTTGCTTTCATCTAATCAAATTTGTTTTTCAGGGTCATCACATGCACTCTAAAATTGGCAGAAAGAGGGAGAACATGGAATGAGTAGCTGCAATAAAGGGAAGGCTTTTCCTAGCAACAAACTTGCATTGATAACGTGGTAGCAGATCGAATGCTGAAAATTGGAGAGGGTTTATAGAAGAGCCATGAAAACAGTGAAGGGACTGGAAAACACACAGGATAATGGAAAATGCTTTTATCAAAGTGGAAGTTGTAGATGTTTGTCTCTGCTGACAGGAACAGGAGAAGTATAATAATAGAGGGCTTTTTAGTCTAGCTGGGAGTGGAATAATGAGCTGCACTAGCCAGAAGGTACAGTAGAGAATTTTGGCTGGAAACAAGCTGCAGATTTTTGAGTGAGGTTAATTAACTGTTGGAATACCTTGCTTCCTTGCTTCTGCTGCTGGGGATTTCTAAACCCAAATGGAATGTCAGTCTAATTGAATGTGTTCTGGTTCATTGTTTCTCACATCTTTTTTGGGAAACATGAATGAACCAGAAGTGGAAGCATTCATCAGCCTGGCATGGCCTTAGTTTAGTTATCAAGAGATGAGCGTGACAGTGCAAATATTGTTCTTGAACAAAACCAGCTATCAAGGTGGGATGATAGGGAAGTTCTCTAACATCAGCTGTGGAGGGGATCAAAATTATTTCAATATTATATACATATATTTATTTAAAAGTCTTTTTCTGGCTGACTTAGACTTGCAGAAAATGTGGACTTATCTGCATGCATAAGTTGCGTTAAAATTCTGCCTTTATCAGCAGTGACCCCAACTGTCTTTCCAAAATCAAGAATAACCAGCCAGTGGAAATCTGTCCATTATTACTGTAATAGGAATTACTGTAAACAGCAAGGAGTATTGGTCCTTTAATAAATAATGGGGTGCTGGGGAAAAGTCCTGGCTTTAGTTGTTGAAATCCAGACCCCAGTAATGCTGACTAGTGACAAGAGAGCACATGTTCAGTGCCAGCTGCAGCACAGCTGGGAAGAATGTCAAGTTGCTTGAAATGCTCTTAGGAGACCCAAGAACCATGTGCCTGTGCCACTTCCTTGTTTTAAGATTATATGCCAAAAGCACTGATAATTTTTGAGAATTTCATGTGGGATTTTGTATTCAGATGCTAAGTGAAACAATTTTCACTTGCCTTCAGTTTAGCCTTGATACTGTGAATAGGTTCTTTTGGTGTTATGAAGAAAGATCTGAAAATAAAATCAGCAGATGGGCATCATGCTCTGTGGATCAGCTAGTGGAAACCATTTCATATAGGAGTGATGGCATGGACTAAGATGCAAATGTTGATTGAGAGGAAAGTGCATATCCCAAGGCAATGGTAGAGAGCAGGTGTAATTAATGTGAGAGGAAATTAATGTGTAACAGAGCAAGGGCAGAATTGCAAATGCCCTGGATAGTACAAAGCCTGAATTTGTAATTGAGTGGAATCTACATGTGTGACATATATCATTCATACGTATACATTATATAGACATACACACATACGTATATGTATATAATGTATAATACTCCTGATGCTAAGAACAGTGAATAATTAGGAGCTTTCTAGTTCAGATAGCTTGGATCAGCAAATCCTAAAGCAGAGAGGTGCATAGTTTTGTTTCCTCTTGTGTTTTTTAACCACTTAGTGTGTTACAGCCAGGCAGAATCTACCATGATGCTGTTTTTGGGATATGGATTGGATAGCATTGATTGACTCAACCGCAAGACAGATAGCAGCTCTCCCTTCTCAATGTACTTGTCCAAGGATAGCTGCTGGCTCTGTGCAGTTGGATGTCACTGTTCAAAAAGTATTAGCAGGTCCTTGAAGTACTTGTAGCAGGAGGTACAGTTTTGCATGAACAGATGCATCATCTGTGAGGGGCTGTGGTTACAGCAAGTGTGGCCTGCTAGACCAAGCATTTTATCAAGTGCTGTCCCAATCCAGTGAGGTTAATGTGCAGCGGGTGGTGGAAGGAGATGGGTAACAGACCAAGTACTTACTCATCCAAAATTAAAGCTGCTCTTTGCAAAATCTCTCACTTGGAGTTACTGTATGTTTAATGTTGTCTTGATTTTATCTGTCCAACAGAAAACTGTAATCACTTCTGTGTTTCATTACAACCAAACCAGTATGTGTTTCTCTATTTGTTGCATGGGGCTGAGCTACTGTATTCTGAACTACGTGAATCTCTCCCTTTTTTAACCTTAAATGTTTTCTTTCCTTTTCCTTTGCCAATCTTGGTAGGAACTTACTTAGGTAAGTAAATTGCAATTTTAACATTGTTTTTATGTACAACAGAATTTTAAGAAAATGTTAGTCTAGGTGGTGTTTGGTACAATTCATGCTCTATTCTGCTTGTTGCACTTGCATTTCTGAAAGTTGTTAGCATCTTCTTGTTAGAAGGTGGATGCTCACAGTGGTAACACAAGCTCGGTAGTTACAAGAGAGGGAGGGGTGCTAAAGTGTTCTTGCAAGCTGGCAAAAAAGTGTATGTGTGTATATGTCAACACACTAAGACTGCCTCAAGTGAACCAGTAACTTAGAAGTGAAATCCTTGTTCATCAAGCCCAGTTCATGCATGAATTTTGATTTTTTGTTTCTAGCTTGCTCACAAATGTGGTACTGTTAATGTTTTTGTTACTGCTGGGAAGGATGGATGGAATCCCAGGAGGAGGATTGCTTTTGGAAAAGGAAAATGCATATGAAGAGTATATGGATTTTAGAAAGCAGTAGTAAAGTCACTGGTTATGAAAGAGTGCATTAAATTCTCTACATTCATTGTGATTGAAGATGTACTTCTGAATATTACTGTATATTACATGTTCTGCATTACACCTCTTGTGGGTAAACAAAGTGAAAACCAAATGCTATTGCTTGATGAAAGACCCATTTTTTTTTTTTTTTGGTGTGTGTAGCAGATATGTGGAAGATTGGAGTTAGTAACTTTGAATAAATATAAGTTTAACAACTCTGAGTTGTGTCCAGGCTGGAAGCTGAGCTACTCTTCCTCCTTGGTACGAGGGTCAGTTCTGTACAGACTTGTGTCAAACTGTGAAATAGGCTGTAAATACACAGCAGCAGTGTGTATGTTCAGGTGTGGAAAAGCACTGGAAGGTTTCTGACCAAGCAGAAAGTTCTCCATGCTTCAGCAGCTTCTTGAAGTTTGCTGTAGTAACTTCGTGGGACTATCCCTGTGCTCCAGCCTGTGTTGGGCTCGCTGCTGAGGGTTTAGGCTCTCCTGCTTCTCCACATGGCACTTTTGTGTTGCGTGGTGTTGGCAAAACAGTAGGCAGAATTGGAGCAGTGGGAGTAATTTTGGAATGCTGCCCCTGATGAGTCGCAGGGGATGGCACTGGATCAGCAAAGAACATGTCTGGAGTCAGGTTTCCAGTGGGACCAGATGTGCTGGTTTGCTTTCCATTGAGAAATTAGATTGTCCCTTCTACTCTGTATTTTTGGGTGCCAGCTATCCCCTACTCCCACAGTGTACTCTTGGGATGGTGTACTATTGCTGCTGGAAGTTTAGGGATTCTCTCATTCAATTTTTTTTCCCAACAAATCCAAAAGCATGAGATTTAAATGACATGAGATGGTTGGAAAAGGAACAGGTTGGTTGACTGAGAGGTAATTTCCCCATCCTCCAAAGATAAAACAAAGATGCAAAGTAGCAGCAGTAACAGACTTGTGTTGCTGTTTGTGGTAGTCCTTCCCCACCTGTGCTTCTTTGGGAGAAAGTATGTTCACCTGGAGCTTTGATACTTCAGGAATGAAGGGATCATTAGGGAATAGTAACCTGCTGGACTGGTTTTCAGCCAAAACCCATGTTATTGTGTTTAGCTTGAGGAACAGTTCTGAGGTCCTTGGCACTGAGCTGTGGGGAGCAGAGACGTGCCCTGAGGGTGCCAGTTAATCTCTGTACAGTCATCAGGTGTTTTATTGCCATTTCAGTAAGGTGTACAATTGTCTGTGGCAAAGGACATTTATGATTCTCTGCAGCTGTACCTTCAATTGACTTTGTCTTCATTTTGTCCTCTGGAGCTTCCTCTTTATTTCAGTGCATAGAGGAGACTGGCAGGAGGAATTGGATGGCAAGAGATTTTCTACAGCTGTGGGTTCTTTTCAGTGCTATGGGAAAAAACCCTTAACATTTAATCTGGAGTTTTCAGAGTGTATTTCAAATTCTCTGGCTGCAAAAGAGCGGAAGACCTGCTTAGATTCGTCACTGTAGACCTTTACACTTTGTGGTTTTTAAGGTTTGGTCAATCCTGAAAACAGTTCCTTTCATTGTTTATGTGTTTTTATGTCATTTGCATTTTTGTGTCAGTGTTGTTTCTGGTGTGGAGCTGTGTAAATTCAAGCAGTTGGACCTTGGATATCATCAAAAGGAATAATCACACTTTCTACCCTGTGTCTTCTCTAGACATTCCTCCATAAAATATAGTCAGACTTTTTTTTTCCGAGAGGAGCTACCAGAATGGTTGTATTTTGCCCCTGATTATGCTATCTTATTTTTAACCTGCTTGTGGATGCATGGGGAAACCTCTCAAACTTTAATCTGTGAAAATGGAGCAGGCACGTGGGGCAAGTGTGAGTCTGACATGGTGGGTTCCCTGCCTGTCCCATCACTCACCCAGAGACACAGGATTGGTTTAGTTCGTAGAGGTGCATGTCTCACAGGCTTCGTCTTTCACACAGAAGCCACCAAAAACTTTGGGGTGAGAATCCATTGTTTCCAGTACAGATGCTTCCTGTTGACTTGCCAGCTCTTCTGCAATGGGTTACAGATGTTATGCTGTCTCTGCCTCTCTTTGGTGATGATTGTGCATAGAAGTTGCTCATTTAATAGCAGTGCTTTGGCTACATATGTTTTTACTGTGTTTTTTTTTTTTTTATTGCAAACTGAATAAGGTCATTTTAGTGCCTGTTTCCATTCCTTCAGACTCCAGTTATTGAAGTATAACTAAAGTGAAAATTCATGGATTAATTCACTAGTATTAATATGCTAATTGATACCTTATTGCTATGGAAGCAAGGATCTAAATTGTATTGAAACCGTAGCTTTGTTTTGTGTCCTGTTTTACTGGAGCAAAAAGTTGTCAGGGGCAAGTTTATCCTAGAAATGGCAGTTTGGGAGTGAGGTGTGTGCCTGTTGTTAGCACTGCATGAGGACTCTGAAGCTTTGGGGCCCAGAGCAAGCAGCAGTTCTGCTCAGCCTTTGTGCAGTTTGCATCCCTCAACTTGTCACCATGGAATATTCTGGTTTAATTCTGGTGCTTGGGAATAGCACTGTGTACTGTCTGTCGTACATCCAACAGTAGTCATTGCAGCAGCAGCCACATATCAGGACAGTCTTTTCTGGCATCTGGGATGTTCTTAGTACAAGAAAAGAACTGATCTGGCATGTGGTTAAAACAAAATGCATGGCTTCAATCCAGAGGCTGGTGTCAGTTGATTTACATCTTCCAGAGTTTCTGTGAATGGAGAAAACATTATCTTCCAGTTATGAAAGGGGAAAGAAAATAGCAAGTGCAGGAGCTTAGCTCTGAAGCTGACAGATTCTGGTTGCATCCTGCTGGCTGTGCTGTTTCCCAGCAGCTGTGGAACCCTTTGTCCATCCATCCCTAACAGCTGCTCACAGCTGTGTTTTGGATGCGATGGCTGCTCCCATGTAAAAACAAGTGATTATTTGGTGCCTGCACTGCCTTTGTCAACATCCAAAGGTTATAACTGGGCTTCTTACTTGGCGCCTGGTACATCTGCCCTACAGATTTGATGGAAATCTTTTTGGCAGCTATTTCTTCATCTCTGTGGATGCTTAGGCACAAAAATGCAGCAAAAACTGAAACCACGTGTATTCCCATTTGAAGAAGCTAACAGCGTCAGCATCTAAAAGCGTAACATCTACACAGGATGGAAAATACACTTGATATCAACTGTTGATTCTCATGTGATATCATAATACTCAATGCTCAGAAAATGTCCCCTGTTCCGCCTTCCTCACTCCTGATATTTTACTGTGCCCTGTGCTTCCTGTCATACTTGAAGCAAGTACAGTGTCTTTGGTTTTACCAATGAGAATCTCCAGGAACCTGCTGGAATACAGACCATGAGCTGTGAAAATTCATTTTTGCTGGATTCGTTTTTAAAAAGTTTTTGTCCTTCATCTCAGCTAACTCACTAGCAATGGGAAGGTTCAAAGATTCTATGAATGTGAATGCAGAATTCATACTGAGACCTTCTGCAGCCAGCAGCAACATTTGCTGATGCCTGTCCTGTACTACCTGTGGGATTTGATGTGCTGCCATTTTGGTTCTCAGTCAGAAGGGGCTGAGGAAGGTGTTTTGGTACATGGACGTTAATGAAATGGTGTTTTCTGGGAACGTGCATCTTGGAAAACCAAATGGTGCTAACAAAAAGTTTTATTGCATCTCCCAGTCCATTTTGTGCAAGGCTGTGCTGCCTTATAGCAACACTTTGTTCCTTCAGATCCCAGGAGCTTTGTGTCCTGCAGGGTCCTGCGTATGCACAGTACTGTTGAGGGCAGTGTGAGGGGTAGCTGATTGCACCTGATCACACCAAGCCGTGGTGCCTGGTGCTGTTTGTGTGGCTGGGAAAGGGCTCTGTGTGATAGCTACAGTGGCTGTGCTCTGTGCCTGAGGAGGTGTTTACTTGTGGCAGTTTCAGCAGATACACTCTGTTTGCTAATGTCTTGTAGCTGACGTCTGAGCTGAGGAGTTCCCAGGGGACCCAAGGAGGATAAGAAAGATTCTGTTTGTTGCTGTCTTGACAGTGAATAATGCCTTCCACTTTCTCCTTCTTGACGTCAGTAAATTCCTCAGACTAAAAGAGAACGTCAGATTTTTCCCCAGATGTGCAGAAAAACCTTGGATCTGAAAGAGGAGGTGTGCTTCTAGTGGTAGTTGAAGCAAGGCTTGAGTAAATGGAGAAAAGATTGGGCGAATGGAACATGTCTGTAACCTGGGGCTTCTGCTCTTCAAACCATGTTGTGAAGGAAGCTTTTCTCAGTCACCTTTCTAGAAGGGCAGAAGTCAGTTCCGTAGACAACTGCAGGCTTAGCAAAACAACACAATTGCAATCATAGCTGCGTGTGTTTTGATTTTGTACTTTTTTCTGTCTTGGAAAAGCAATGGTCTTACCAGCTCTATTCTCTTTCCTGTTTGTTAGGTCTGCCTAACCACGGACAAACCAGACAAATGGTAAGAGAATGTTCATTTAACCAAAACAGGGAAAAGAAGAATTATTAACCCACGCTAGATAGAACACCCCATTAAACTGTAGTGCTTCACTTCCACCTTTGCTGTTTGCAGCTGGTCATACTTCCCAATTCACTAAAAAGTAAAAAGAAAAAATTATTTTGGGACATATGAATCATCTAAGTGGTTAAATACAATTTAAACCTCAAATCTATCTGTGTATCTATAAATGAGATCCTGTTTTGAATGGAGCATTTTGTTTCTGCTCATGCAGAAACTGAGTGGCTGCTTACAGCAAAGTTCTGGGATGTGTTTCTAGGTGGAATGTGTTTCCCTGAAGGAGAAAGGTTTAAATGATGGAAGGGTTTGTTTGGAAAACAGTTTCTTTTTTTATTATTTTTTAGGAAGTTGGTGTGCAAGTTACCTGCTGAGAATGCTTGTATTTTACGGGTTTTTTTTTTTTTTTGAGTAAAAATTATTTCTAGCCTTTCATCTATTTTGCTGAGTTTAATCAAATGACAGAAGCAAATAGCCAGTCTGATTGATGTGTCTCTGGCAACATACGTTCTCACTAAATTGTGAAGGAGCCAGTGCAAAGACTGCACATCCCTTTTCCCTCTTGCACATGGCTTATGGGAAACAACTTCAAACATACATTCCCCCCCCCCAAAAAAATGATTTTGTGATGTTGATCAAGCACAGCTTGCCTCATTAGCTGAAGTGCCACAATGCATTAGTGTCAGCAGGATCCCTGTGATACAGGTCAGTCAGCAGCAGGTGTGACTGATGGTCACTGAACAGTGATCACAGGCATTATTAAACCTGACAGTGTTCTGGGGTAGTGTGCAGTGGCCTGAGGGAAGGCCAGAGCTTGGGCATGCTAGGCTGCTTGTAATAACAGAGCATTCCTTTGGCTTGTTCCTTGATCCGAAGTGGTAAATTGTATTCCTTCATGAATTCAGCTTCATTTTGTCTTACTGAGGAGACTGGCTAATTGCTTATGTCTGCTGAATAAACCAGCTCAGAGCAGTGGGGGAAATCTGTGATGACTTACTACTTTTTAGGTGTTTTAGGGTGAAACCCGCAGAAGTGCCTTGATTTCTGGCTGCCTGATCAAGTGTGAATGAAAAATTAAAGGTCCTCATTTCAGGATGTATCATTTGAAATAGGTTTCACCTTGCAGGTAGAGAAAAGGCAACCTGGAAGCACAAGGGTGCCCTTTCTAGGTATTTCCAAGATGGTTTTTTTTTGGAATTGTTCACCTGTGTATCTTGCACATGCAGAGAAAATATCCTTTGCAACCTTAATGAAGGGATTTTCTTGGAGAAACCTGGAGTGGGTTAAAAAAAAAGCTATCAGAAAAGCTTTTATTTTAAACCTTTTCCTTAACAAATGTCAAATCTAAAAGCAATTGTTGAAGTATTTCAGTGGTCTGCTGCAGTGCTGAAGTTGTCTTGTGTAACATGGAGCTGGGCAACTAAGAAATGAAATTGTTAATGCACTTGTATGCAACAGTTTTAAAGAGCTTAGGATTTTAAAAGGTGGGGTTTTGTATGTTTAGCTCTAAAGCCCTGTTGTTCTACAGGAAGCAGATCTTGCTAGAGCAGTTGATTAAGGCTGGTCAAAAAAAGTCATTATCATTTTTTGTTTTCTGCTCAGTTACAAAATGAGAGAGACACAAGATTTTGTTGGGTTTTTTTTTCTCCTTGGTTTTCAGGCTGAAGTCTTCCCTTTCTAAGTGAAGATGTTAGAATTCGGTTGAGCTATTGCAATGACCTGACACTTAAATATTTGAAGGTCCCATGTCCCCACCATTCCTTTTGAGGAGGATCACCCAGGGCAGACATCTCTCATGTACACATTCAGTTTCCCATTCCATGAGCAAAAGCGGAAACCTTGGTGCCTCTGGGGAGATGGTCTGACCTTGGACGATGGCTTGTGAAATAGCAGAATTGAATTTATACCAGGGTGTTTTCTGACCAGCTTTAATTTATGCATATCAGATTTTCTGGGGCTTCATTTTGCATCTTTCCCAGCTATTAAGTGTTACTGATTTCAGTGGGATTTCTCAATGTGCTGATCATCAGGAAGAGGGGCAGCAGAACTGGACTTCAGTGCTCAAGGACAGCTGCATTTGAGAAGCTTAACACTTTGCTCCCTTTCATCTGCACCTCTCTTAATAACAGCTCATGTTTTTCCAGCTGAGTGTAAGGGGGTTACTGTGAGTCTGGAAAATGATGCCTGTGCTGATTCGCAAAGCAAATGTGTTGTTATGGGAAATCTGTGGTGTTCAATGCTAAAAGGATTTTATCATGAAAGCTGCTAAGCCTTGTACTAGATTTGTTTTCAACAACGTATTTGATTCTATACCATCCTCATTAAATATTAACTTCCTTAAAACAAAAAGGATATTGGTAAGTTTGGTACTCCGGAATAACTGTAAATTGTGATTTTTGTATTTGATTTGCTCTGTAGCTAGATTTCCTTCCCTGAATTCAATAGAGTTGCTCTAGATTTACGGTAGTAGCTGAAATCTAAGTCTGATGCTAAATCTTTTGAACTTGATGTCATCTTTCAGACACAAGCAACAGATTATTGGTAATGCCTTCCATTTATTATTTGTCCTGTCGCTGGAGTATTGCTGTCCTATTGCATATTGAACGTGCCTGACTTTATACTGCTTGTGAACAATCGCTTATATGTGAATTCTGTGTTCAGTCCTGGGCCAGAGGGAGAGGTATTTAACCATAAACGCTCAGCAAGCCATGTGAAAACTTTAATTCTCTTTTCCTTTGAGTGCTTAGCACATGTTGTTGCAGGTTTGTTGCAGTCCATAACTGTGCTGTTTTATGTATCACGTTAGGGACCAAGCCGAAACTTGCTGCTCAATGGGAAATCATACCCAACAAAAGTCCGATTAATTCGTGGTGGATCCATGCCTCCAGTGAAAAGGAGGAGGATGAACTGGATTGATGCACCAGATGATGTTTTTTACATGGCCACCGAAGAAACCAGGTAGGAACCATGGTCTTTCAGAGGAGTTAAGGGGAGGTCTTTTGGTTTGTGGGTGCTGCAGCTGGTGGTGTGGTTGGAGAGGGATCTCGTCTGCAGATCTGTTGCTACAAACAACGCAGAGACCACGACCAGTGCTGAGGTGGGGAAAGGGTGGGAAATACCTAATCATGCACTTGCATTCCAGAGAAAGCAGATTCTTCTTCTTCTTCCAGAATAGTTGCTGTAGGAGATGGGCACAAAGGGAAGGAAGACTGAGGTGGGAAGTTCACCTCATTCAGACCCATCACTTCCCTTGGAGCTCCCATTGCAGTGGGACAGGACTGGGGCCTCCTGGCTCACTATACCTGTGTAGAGGTAGCAGAGCCACCTATACCCAGAGCTCTGCATGCCCTCTTGCATACTGAAGTCTCTTCTATTACCCCTCAGAACATCTCCACGTGTGTCTGGGTATTGAAACCTGCAAGTGACAGTGTTTCCATGGGCTGAGTTGACTCATTTATTCGGTGGTTTATATTTGCCACCAGTAGCGGTGAGATTTAGCCTTCCAGTGTCCATCAGCCTCCTTTGCTGGTACTGCTTCTGCTAGTCCTAGTCCTTCTTGTTGGTCTGCCCACAGGATAAAAATAGTAAAAGAAACTTTCCTTATGTGAGTTTCACTTCAGACTGTTGACAAACTGCTGACAGAGTGGTAGAAGCTATGTGACCTGATCCCTAAGGCAAAGTTCCCAGTACTGGTGTTCCTAGCATGAGAGGGTTGCTCCTGGGTGTGGGTGAGAAGGTAGAGAAATTGGCTTGTGTGGTTTCCTCCCAAGAGCTTGATGCCTCCATCCTGGATAACCTTGAGAAAGGTCAGAGCAAAGCCGCAGTCCTGCTTTCCAGCCCTCTCTGACAGCAGAGGTGCTGTCTGGCTTCTGTCTTGGTCTGAAGCCTGGAGTTATCAACACTTGCACTCTCAGTGCCCCAGCAGCAGAGAAGCACTTACCTTTCCTTCCACTTGCAGAGATGGACCTGGAAATTACTGGATGACTGAGCTCAAGTGACTGAGTCAAGAGTTTTAGTGCTTTGTCTCTTCTGGTACTACTAAATTTGGCACTACTCTGAGTCAGCATGAAGTTCACAGACAAGAGTCCTGACATCTCCAACCTTCTCCTTAGCCTGCAAAGCATTTAAAGTGTCAAGTAACTATTCTGTGGTCTTAGTGTCAAAGATGGGCTTTGTCTCAGAAAAGCTGAGACTAGTAACATTCAAGTTACTAACCACTGATCTGTTGGATAATCAGATTTCAGTGCAGGAAACACCTTGTTAGAACTCAGAAGAAATATGAAGTGAATTTCCCTGTCAGACTTGTTCCTATGGATACTTTTAATGCAACTGTGAATTTCACACCAGCTCATATCTTTGCCATGTCTCCTTTCTGTGCCTGCAAGATGCTGTGAAAGAAAGCAGTGGAATTCCATATATAATCAAAAATAAAGTGAGAAAAGGATTTTATTTTCTTGTTACTGCTGTCACTCTGCTAAAGAGGTACTGGGGTCCTGTTGCAGCTCTCAGATTCATGTGCCATTGTGGACTCAGCGTATAGTCTCTAAATCACTTCTTAGATGCTCAAGGCTTGTTTCATAATGCTGCATCTGGGAAGCTCTTTTTGACATCTTCACCATCCAAGCCACATGAAAAACGGCAGGTGCGTGGTGACAGCGTGTTAGTACAAGGTCCTGCCCTTTGACCTGTACAGAGCTGTGACAATAATCACTAAGTGTTGTGTTGGTTGTGGCAACAATTTACTGTAAAGAAACAGAATCTTCTGCTCATACAGAACCACTGACTGAGGCAGGAAAGATCAGTCCCACAGCAACGAGCACAACTCTAATGAAAATCATGGTTCAGTGATAGACATCAGCTCAGTAAGATCTTATCACTTCCATTTAAAAATAGTGAAAGAAAGAAAAGAAAAAAAAACCACCCAGGCTTCTTTGTCTGACAGCCATGCTGCTTAGCTGACTGATGAGTGGTGAAAGGAGATTTTTGGCAGCCTGTGAAGAGCAGGGAAGCCTGAGCGATGGAACATTGTCAGCGGCACGGGTTTTCTGTTGGGCATTTCACCTCTAACTTTTCCCTGAACCATCTGCTGCATTCCAGTGTCAGGAATGTGAGACTTGTTTGTGAGCTCTGAAACAATTTGAGCTTTGTGTTGGCTCCATAGCAATCAATCTAGCTGCAATATCTGCATATCATCCTCCAGCTGAGGGTCAGGATGTGTTTTCAGTCACAGCAAGTAGGCTTCCCTGAAGTTTTACACACTCCCCCTCCTCCCTTTAGGTGTAGCTCTCTTGAGAATGGCGCTGGAAAACTGTACAGCTCTGAGGGAGCAGTTTGAAAAGTTGGTCGAATAAAAGGAATAAGTTTTTGAATTGAAGGCTCCCAGTAAGGAACTTGGCATTTATAGCTCATGCAAGCGGAGGCAGCGAGTGACCTGATCAGAATCTAGAATGCTGGAGGACGTGTTTCTGATGGCAGCGTGGCTAATTGAGCACACGCGGGTGCTGCAAGGAGCTCTGCTGGCTAAAAGTGGATCAACTGCAGCCAAACATCTTGGAAAAGTCATTATATCATGATTTTATTTTTTTCTCTTCCCGCCCCCAACCACTTTGCCACCTTCTTCTCGCCTCTCCTCACCCTGTGGCCTTTCAGCTTTAGAAATTGCTGGAGAAATGGGGACACTGGGCAAACAAAAGATGTGTCTATGTAAGTGCCATGCAGCAGCTTGTCCTGCTCAGTGGCCAAAAAAAAAAAAAAAAACAAGTGAAGAGATGACCAAATCTGACAAGAGTAGATTTGAAACCTTCAGCTGAAGCTGATGGTTTGTCAGTTCTGGTGGTGCTATGGATAAGTTTTTGAGGAGAGGGGAGGGAGGTATTTTGACCACTTTCTTCAGCAACCATCTCATCTTAAAGATGGAAATCATAGCACAGTGATAGGCATCAGCCCAGTGAAAAGGTCTCTCTTCCATTAACAAATCAAACCAACCAACCAAAAAAACTCCAGCAACCAACAAAAGGTGGTTTTGACCCCAGCAGTGTTCCCTAACCAAAACTGAGGGATAGTTGGCTGATAGTTGGCTGAGATGTGGTCTGTAAAGCCCTTCCTCTTGTCTCTCATGGTAAGCCAAAACCATGTTCTGTCAGGAGCCTGTGAGGGAAGGCAGTGCTGCCTTCTTGTTGCCCCAGTTCCTGAGCTGAAGACTCATAGTGGGTACTGGTGGACTAGTCTTGTGAATATTTATTACTTTCCTTTCTAATCTCTATGTGCCTTTGACCACCACGACATCCTCTGTAAAAGAATTCCTCATTTTAATTACACAGTACATTTTCCATTGTTGCTGGATTTTTGGGTTTGGGTGGGTTTTTTTAACATACTTCCTTTATCTCTAAGCCTGCTATTGAACAAAAGAAACAAGCAGTCATTCAGTATTGTCTCTGTCTAACTTATTCTGGTACTTTTAAAACTTTGGTGTGTCTTTCTCTCCCTTCTCTCTCTCTCTCTTGTTCTCTTTTGCTTTCTCTACATATGGAAAACAGCTTCCTGCATCTGATAAGACTTGTTGCCAGTCTTGTACATATAGGGAAATCCTTAACCAAATACAAAACGTGAATATTGTCCATTTCTGGGTTGGGCATACGCAGTTGGGAGAAACGAGGAGGAAACACCCTGTTGGTGTTCCCAGCATGGGGGAAGGGCTCCAGCATTGGTTCACTGGTTAGTGGCTGTCATGGAGCTCCCCTGTGCAGTCAGCCTTGAGATGTAGCTCCATTGGTGATGGGTTCCCTTGCAGAGGCAGCTGTGGGCACCTGCTCAGGCCTGGGAATGGCAGAGTGTGGGAAGTGACCAGCGTTGCCTGAAGAGGTTTGGGTTTAACCTGGCTTTGTAAATTTCCACAGAACTGCCTCCAGAACGTCTGA
Organism: Dasyornis broadbenti; assembly: GCA_013397935.1. Classification (NCBI taxonomy): domain Eukaryota; kingdom Metazoa; phylum Chordata; class Aves; order Passeriformes; family Dasyornithidae; genus Dasyornis; species Dasyornis broadbenti. Next base: position 1,750,462 of record VZRN01002231.1, read on the forward strand.
CTGATCCAAGTAAACTCAGAATAAATCAGTGGTGTGGAAACTGACTGTCCTATTTCATGTGTTCTATGTACAGCAGGAGACCCTGGTCCTACAAGGCTGGACCAGAATGCCTTCTGCTCTGCAGGGCAAGGATTCTGGAGCAGACAATCCTCTTCCATTGGGAGGTTTATAAATCAGGAAATCTAAGTTTTCCAGGGCAGACATTGCAGAAGGAACTGTCAGCCCACCCCATTAGTGAGCAGCCCCTGCATGTGTCGGCGTTGTTTCCCTTGGAGAAATGGAGAAACCTCCGATGCCTGTGTAATCCGTGCCTTTCTTCCTTGCTGTCTGCAGGAAAATCCGCAAGCTGCTTTCCTCCTCCGAAGCCAAGCGAGCTGCCAGACGCCCTTACAAGCCTATTATCCTGCGGCCCATGCAGGCAGTGCAGCTCCGCCAGCCCATGAATGATGAGCCCATAATCATCGAGGATTAACGCTCGCTGAGCAGCGCTCTCCACATGGCGGTGGATCTGCCTGGAAGAGTCTCTCCTCCAGTATCTACTTGAGTTTCCATGGCTACAGCATTGAACTAACTGTTGAAGAGAGGGAACTTTTGAGGAACTGTTTTGCATCTTTTAAACCCTTAAAAGGAACTCAGCCCTGCTCTGAGCCTCTGACCACAGACTGCTCTCTCTCTCTCTCTCTCGCACTCTCTCCTTCTCTCCTTTCTTTTTTTCTTTTTATTTTTTCCTTTTATTTTATTTTCCTTTTTTTTTTTTTAATTTTTAGTAGCCTCTTTTTCCTTTTGCTTCTACCCCTTTTGTAGAAGGGGGAGGGAAAGTAAGTTTAACTTATTAAGAGAATGTGGACTAGTACATTTTAGCTTTGTTTCCTCTTCTGATGTATGAAGAGCTAGAACCCTTCATTTTGTGACTGAGCTCTCGTTGCAAGGCCATTTTTATGAGGCTGTGTTGTAAGATTTTTCTTTTCTCTTTTTTTTTTAATTTTGTGGACGGTGCCATTTTTTAATTTCATTTATATTATTTCTTTTGTAGATAAATTTCCAATCTTTAACTGATATTTGAAAATAGGAGCTGAAAGCCAGCCCCAGGTTCAGCCAGTTTTCTTTGGTCCTGTCCCTTCTGTTTTTTGGATCATTTTGCACAGCCAGTTGTGCTCATGCACAAGACAGACCAACTCAGGCTGAGAAAGGAGTGAGCTAAGAACTGAAGAACCTTGCAGAACATTACACTAACGTTGTGTGCAGTGGAGCCAGGCTGCCAGAATTAGGTGTCCTTACTCTAGTTGCTCTCTGGGAGATGTGGCCCATGGCACTTCTCCCAGTAACCAGCAGTTTGCGTGCTGCCTTCTCTGTGATATCTGGGATCCTATGTGCTGTTAGGCCACCAAGAGCCAGCTGTAGGCCCAACAAGTGTAATGAATTGCTTTGCTCTGGCTCCAAGAGTCAAGTACACCAATGCCCAGGGACATTTTGCTTAGAACTCTGAACCTGTTTGTGCATCAGTGCTTTTGGACACTTCTCCCAGGATGAGACCTGGTTTCTCTTTAATTGCGTTACTGTATGTTTCCCATTTTGAAGGGACTTTAAATTACAGCTGGGTTTTTGTTTGAACACATTGTGTCTGAATTTAAGTGTTTTTTTCCCCCTTGACATTTCTTGTGTTTGAGGTTTCTTGCATCTCTTGAACTTCTTACATATTTGCAAGTCTGTATCATTTCTTTTTCATATGTCTTCTCATGGCAGTGCATTTGCTGGATGCCCTGCTCAGTTTTGAAAGGATGTAAACTATCATTTGCAACTTGTGCTGATCTGTACATGTACCTGCCTCAAGCAGACACAGCATGTAATAACCCCTAAGTCATTCCATATGTGTCAGCGGTGAGATGAGCCAAAGTTGTATTTGGGTTATCACAGTCCAACCGTGATTCTGTGCAACTCTGCTAACCCACCAGGTTAGACGGAAAGGAATCCCCACAAAATGAAACCAATTCAGTTAACTTTACTTAATAAACCTGGAAAGTGAGCTTTTGTGAAACATCTGCTTTTTGTCTCTTCTGAAACAGCCGCTCTTGCTCAGTTTCTGTGTGCCTGGTGCACACACACAGCTCTGCGCCTTGCTTCCCATCCCGGGGCTGTGTTCTGCTCTCCAGTGTCCCTGTGCCAACATTGCTGTTGTACAGGTCAAGAGTCAGAGTCACTCATAGTTTGATTTCCCTCCTGTGCAGTTTAAACATTTCCAGCGCTTCAGAGGCGTCTCCCTCCCTCTTCCTCTGAAATGCAGCAGCAGATGCAGAGCCAGGCCTCTGAATGAGCCTTTTGTCTGCAGCAGCTCCTGGTCCTGCTGCTCTGGGCACGCCTATGGCGTGTGGCAGAGGGACATCCCTGTGGGTCAGCAGCTCAACCTGTGGGCAGTTCTGAGTTCTGCATTGCTCTGTCCTTTGGAATGAGCAACAGGGGCTCTGTGTTTGGTCTCGTTTGCTGCTCAGGAGTGGTAGGATTTCCTACATGGTTCTGAGAAGCTGTGCACCCTGGCAGATCTAAGTGTATCCTGGGCTACAGGTCAGGGTTTCCTGTCCATAACTTAAAAATGGGACAGGACAGCTATTCCTGAAGGATGTGCTGCTCAGGAAGGGTACAAAAGCCCTCAGACTGCACGCAGTGCTGCAGAATGGCACCAGTGACCATTGGCAGTTTTACTTTGTCACCATCAATCTTTAGGATTAACCCTCTGCACATAAAAAACACTGCAGGAAGGATTTGTAATGCTTTTCTCCATAATGGAAAGCTCTCATATGGATTCCTTCCTGTCGCAGAAGGAAATCTGAACACATCACGTTGAAAAACTCCATGTCTGAGTTGGCTGCAGCCCCTGCGCAGTAGCAGAGGGCCCTGCTGTGCCTGGGGCCGGGGGAGCTCGGATACCCCCAAGTGCTGGAGCTGCTGCTGTGCTGCAGATCCCGGAGGATGAACTATTGATGAGCCTGGCTGCTCCGGCTGCACCGAGAGCTCAGGAACCACTTGGGGGTGCCAGCCCTGCGGTTTCCAACAACTTAAAAGCTTTCCTGGAGCGGCTCCAGAGGTTGCTCTGGGAACGGGTCCAGGCAAGGAGAGAGAGCATGTCCTGTGCTGCCCTAACTTTGAAGGACCCTTGCGTGTCCTTCAATAGAGATGCTGGTTTTTGGCATGTGGTAGCAGACTCCACTGCCATGTGTTTCACTGGCTTGTGTTTGTACCAGCTTGGGAGGAGGGGCTGGAAGATCCCTTTAGCAACTGAAGGAAAATGCTGGCTCTTGGAAAGTGCAGGGAATGGTAGGTCCTGCCACTGACCTATCCAAGCCCGAGAGGTCACTCTCTTAAGCTGTTGCTGTCACTAAACCTCTGCTGTGCTGACCTCTCCTTTGTATTCACATTCCTGTGCTGTTGCTGCAGGAATTGCCTTTGGTTATTCACCCTCCTGCTCTAGAGCCTTGCCAAAATAAAACAACGTTCATACAGCTAGGGCAATGTCCCATTTCCTGTGTCCCTTCCTTCCCGTGCTTCCTACCTCCTAAAGAGTCCCTGAGATTGTAGGGGGTGAGCAGAGTCTGGAGTTGGGAAGTGCTTGCCCACCCTGAGCAGGCCAGGTCTATCAGGACATAAGTTTTGCCACATACATTTGGGTATTTTCCCTCAGCCATGTGTCCCTGGCATCCCAATCCTTCGCTTGCCTTTCTGCCTGCAGACGTGGGAGCAGACATGTCACAGGCTCAGCTGCAATCCCTGGGAGAAGGCTTTGCTCACGTGGATAGAGCATGCTGACCTCTAGACTCACTGCCATGCTTACAATTTTACAGGCTTAAAAAGAAGCAGGAAGCTGCTCAGGAAAGTATTTTAAAAACAAAACAGAAATCCAAACATTCCTACAATGCTTTATGCTAAAATGCTTTTGTTACAGATTTAATTCTTTTTTTTAAGTTAACTTTGGTATTTTGGGGGCGTTTTTTTTCATTGCATTTTGCATTTTACCAGCTTGTCAGTAGCAGCTCCCTGTGATCTCTGCTTTTGCTGCTGTAACATGAAGGCAGTGCCCTGACTGTAACAACACCGTTGAAACTGTGTGAAAAAAGGGAAAGCATGACCAAAACTAACAATTCTGAACCTGACATTCTTGCTGTGGGAGGAGGGCTGTAACCGGGACACTACCGGAGAGTTGTAGAGCAAAATACACGCTGAAATTTTCTTTTGAAATGGAAATTTGGAGCCGGTGCCAGCCCTGCTGCGGGCTCTGGCTCTCCCTGCAAGCATTACACAAGCCAGACCTTGGGAAGCTGGAAAGGCTCTTTGGGATGGTTGGATTGCGTCATGGTGGAGCTGCTTCCCACTGCCATGGGAGGAGGGGGCACCTACCTGTTCACAGAGGGGCATGAGGTGAGGAGTGGCATAGGAGGTGTGCCAGCCTGGGGGATTTCTGGGAAGAGTACAGATAAAAGCTGGCAGATTTTGACTGTGAGGAGAAGGAAGGAATTTGACTCAGTTACAGAAACTGGACCTTGAATATTTTCTATTTTTCTTAATCCATCAAGAGGGCACAGACTTAAGAACACCATTAACCCAAATAAGCTCTGGCAGCAGCATTAGAAGGAGAAAGGAACAATCACTGCAGAAAGGCAAGTCAAGGCATGACAGCTCTCTCTAACTGGTGAGAGAGGGTTTGTTTGGGGTTTTTCCTGTAAATGTACTTTTTAGTCAGTGCCTTTCAAGGTGAGCCTGCAAGAGCCAACAGGGATGGGATCTACTGTGATCCCCATCTTCAGAATATGAACATGCCTTGAGTGTGGCTGGTGTTTATTGCCCTACCCAAGGGAGGATGCTGGGGTGACCCTTTTTCCCCATCCCTGCTGCCTTTGCTTCGCTTCCTGGGGACTAACAGAAAGGTTTTACCCTGCTTGACCAGCTTTGAGACCTGGTGGAAGACTCAGTCTCTGATGATCACGTTTCACCCGTGCAGGAGGAAATCTGCCTCAAGAAAAGACACACAGTAAATTCAGATGGGTTGTGGGGCTGGGGCTTGTCTCCACCTCTTCTTCAGCCTGGAAGAAAGTCAGGCCAGGTCAGGGTTGAAGCACATTTGATTCCTGCCCTGGGCTTTGTGAGTTCATTCACCACATTCCTGGAATGAGAATGAATAACATAAATTCAGCATCTTCCTGCAGACAGCTTCCTCCCTTCCCTCCTGCAAGGGGACTCTCCACCTGGATCCAGTGCTCTGTGGGATGCTGGCAGCATCATAGGGAGCAGATTTACAGGTCCTGGCTGGAGGGTTTCAGCCAAGTCATGCTCGTTCAGAGATTTTCCATCTGAGCAGGAGCAAATTTGTTCCCCTTGCCTGCGCCTTGGCTGCCCCCAGGCAGGACACGCAGGAGGGGAGCATGTGGAGTGTGTGGATGAGGAGCCAAGCTGGGTGTGTGGTTTCCCTGCACCCAAGGAAGATGCCCATAGTGTCTGGTGGGAACTGGGGCCAAGTGCATCCTAGTGGGTGGGTGATGCTGACGGAGAAGGTGGTGCTGTGGGGACATTACACTACTCATGAGGAGCTGGATTATGTGTGTCCAGCCCCTTCCCCACCCCAAGAGCTCACTGAGGATGATGTCCTGGAGGTGGTGTGCACGTGGGGCACAGACACATGAAAGCTGGGCAGTCGCTGTGCATACTTTTCCTGCTGCTGTGCCAGCCCCCAGAGCCACATTGCACCATGGCCAGCCCGACCTCTGGCCACAGCATGTCCAGGGAGGGCCATGGGACTGGGAGGGCTTAATGACAAACTGCCCTGAGCTGAACTTTGCCACTGAAGTCTGTTTAAGCACAGCCTATTCCCTGGGACACCCTTCCTACCCCCACCCCTGGCCACTCTCTGCACAGCCTCCCCACTGCAGTTGCACCATGGCTCTGCCGTGGCTTTGAGTGCAGTGCTCAGGTCTCTCCAGCTTTCTTTCCTTTCCTGCCTGTTTTTGGTTAGAGCACCGCTTTCCAGGCACTGTGATCCCCCTGCAGAGAGGCATCACACCTGCTCCATGGAGGTTCACACCAGGTGTCTGCAGCCTGCTGGGATTCTCACTGGCCCTGGGCAGGCTGGCAGCTACAGCTCCTCGGGAAGGGGTCGCAGGGACAATGGGGACATCCATTCCAGATGGCAAGGACAAGTCGGATCCCTAAACCTGTTTATTGAAGGCGTGACAGCCCTATCAGCTCTGCCTGATAATGGCAAGGTTTTGGATGCCTTTTAAAGGAGAGGAGCAACAAGTGGATGGTTGGAGCTGCAGATGACGGGCGCCGGGGCCGGGTGCTGACGTGCCGAGCCCCGGTCAGTGGCATGTGCTGCCTGACAAGACCCAGCTCCTGCCAGCCCTCGGCATGCTTGCCCTCTGCTCCTCCATCTTCCCGTCTCTTGCTAATCCTTCCTAAGCCCCTGTGCACCCCTTCCAGAGCTGTGCACTGATCCTGCAGCAGCAAGGCTGGGTACCTGGCATGTGTGGGCTGTCCTCTCTCTGTGCCACTGCCTCCCTGCCCCAGCCAGCCCCAGACTCCTTGTGTTGGGGGAAAGTTTTCCCCTGTTCCAGGCAGGGTGCTGTCCTGCTCACTCTCGCGTGCAGCCCCAGCTCAGGATGTAGGACAGCCATATCCAGGCTGGCAGGCACTGCACATCCAAGAGGGCTGTGGAGAATAAATGAAATAAATAAAGTGTTTTGCCACATTTTGTGAAAGGCTCTTTCTGTTGCATCCCATCACAGGGAACTACTCCCAGTCCCTGAAGGGAAGCCCATCCACTTTTCCCGTGAAACTCCTGCCTAATGCAAGGACCTGAGGCAAAACTGGGTATAGCTGGGGTGGCCCATGGGCAATGGCTGCTACTTGTCACAGGCAGCAGCCATTTGTAACCACCAGCTCCTGGCTGTGGGCTGTGTCTGGGGCTGCAGGAGCTTCAGGGGTGAAAAGAAGAGAAAGCTGCAGTGTGTCACCCTGGAGTGACCCTGTCATGGGGGACAGAGGGCCCTGGGCGTGTGGGTACACATGGTGCACCAGCCAAGGCTCTATGGGCCATGTATGGATCACTGATCCCTAGGTACACCAAGCCTGCAGCAGAGTTTCCTGTAACCTTTTAAATTTCCTTCCCCCTCCC
>VZRN01002232.1:0-27287 GCA_013397935.1 Dasyornis broadbenti
AGATGGGGTTAAACCACAACATCGTTGCTGTTCTGACAGCCGCGTTAGCAGGCACAGGACCATCAGTCACAGCATCGCACACAAACAGGACTGTTCTGCCAATACATTGATTGGGACACCTCATCATCCTGCCTGCTGCTGAGGGTCCTTGGTGTAATGGCGCCAGCAAAGCCTGCTCCATAATCTTCTTCCACAGATACGACGAGAGGAAAGAACCCCAAACCAGGGATTGGAAGAAAATGTGTGGTTCAAGTAAGATGGTACCCAGATGCTAACAGCAGCTGCCTAAGTGCTAGGTAGAGCACATAAGATGTGACTCTTTGGACAGCTTTTCCATGGATTGGGAAGAGAGTTCAGGCTCAAGCTGACTGTACTAGCTCCCAAACCAGGGTCAGGAGCGTGACAGAAACAGAGAGTGAGCCTCATTTGTAGGACTATGACTAAGCCAAATACATTAATGAGACATTAAAAGCACGGAACACACAAGAGGCTTTTGAATCCACTGTGCCAGACTTGCTCCTAAATCAACGTGTTTTAACCTGTGCTCAACACAGGGCTTTGGACATCAAATTAAATGAAATGGAACCACCATTTTTCAGCAGCTTGTTCAAAAGGGAATAACCAATAAAATGGCTAAAAGCAAGGGCCCAGGGCTCTCTTCAAGTTCTATTATTAGACAGATGCCTTCATTATATACTCATCAGTTAAACAGACAGTTACAACTGAGATCATACTGCATGCTAGAACATGACCTGAGGTTAATTACAGAGCTCTCTTTTGTTTTAAAGCTAACAAAACAGTCAAGAAGAATTAAAACACAAGGATTTATTGCTTCCCAAGTGGTACAGAAGCAGAGAAGTTAATATATTTGAGGCAGAGGTGTCAAAAGCAGCAGCTCTAAAAATACTCTGCTGGCTCACAGCCACTGTCAGCCACAGATAAAAATAGGTCATGATAAATTGGGTGTAATCTTCCACTGCCAGATGTTGGAAATGACCATGTTAACATACAAAATGTGAGCAGCTGTTAAGAAGGCAGCATTCTTTGCTGTTAGGAGATACAGTGAATCAACAATGTAATGAAAATAGGATTTGGAGACTATTTAACTGTGGTTTAGTAGCAATCTCTTGATTTAGTGGTTTTTAAAAACAATTTCCTTAACACTGTACATCTCATTGTGATTAAACAGAGAAGTAACCAGTAGTATATAGAAAGACCAAAATTTACTGCACCCACTTACAGCTCTGGTGCATAACTGAGAGCTTCCTTGAACAGGAACCCGGGCTGAAGGTCATGATTTTACAGATTATGACTTTCTTGTGTAGCAAACAAAGTTACAGGGTTTGGGAGAATCCAGAGCCCCATCTGTAATCCTCAAAGGAACATAGAACATGACAGCATTTCACCATGCAGCAAAGGAAATGGATTTGTAATAGTGAGTTTCAGGACAAAATCCACCAGGATTTTAAAATAACCGTACTCCAAAAAGAAGAAAACAGTGCTCTTTTGCTTTATTCAAGTTATGCATAAATACCATGAGATGTATTGTAACAGTTTCTCTCATACAAGATATATTCACAGAGCAGTGATTACAGTGTAGTTCAGACAGCAGCATATTTATTGCAGTAGGGAATTCAGGGCAGGTTACAGAACAACCCAGGAGTGAGGATCCACAGCACAGAGTGAGACACAGCTGAGTTGCAGTAATTTGAGAGGTAGCTTTGTGAACTGCAGTCAGTACAGCAAAGACAGAGTCACACCTGCTCTATGGCCACAAAGATTTCATTGAGAATATTTAGTAGCAAGCCAGTCACACATTTAGACTACACAAACAGTTTTTAAGGGCTCTGGGAAATCTAGTTTGTGTCTAGTGCACTGCCCAGGTATAAGCTGGACAAAAATGTCAAGCAGTGAAGTTGTTTCTACCTGCACTGCTGGCAAGATGTCCTAACCTCCAGCTAAGCTCTGAAAAAAAACATTAACAGAAGATGACTTAACGCTGGTACATAAATACATTCACATTTCAGATATCCAGTCTTAGCTTTCAGCAGCCCTTGGACAGCTGCCATTGGCTTTGCTGTCAATACTCTTCACCTCTATTCAGACCTTGGAAGACAGGTTCTCCTTAATTTTTCAACTTTGGTTTTTCTTCAGTGATTTTTAAAGAAGTTTTAAAGCTGGCAAAAGTGGAACAAGTGTTACCACCCCCATCTCCTCCAAGCAGCCCTCCTCCACCAGTTAGACAATAATTACACTTTTTATATATAGCTTCCTTTAAACCTAGTATTTTATTGTGCGTAGGAGACTTCTTTCTCTGGAAGACTTTTCCTAGTTTGTGAATGAATTGACACTAACAGTCCCTTTTCACAGGGATATAATCCTTTCTGGCGTACCCCTCTGTCTATAATGTGGCCAGCACTGATGACAGTTTCAGAGCTCAGACTCCATGCATTTTTTTCTCTACTTTCTGCTGGTCATACATGGCCTGCCTGAAGAAATGCTTTTGTTGGAAATATTGTTCAATCCAGAAGATTTTTCAAAGTATGGCAACACAGAGGTCATTATTTCTGGACACCAGAGGAAGAGTTGAAGACAGTCTGCTAAATGGCATATCCACTAAATCCAGAAACTTCTTAGAATGTTTTGTTAGTGACAAAACATTCAAAAACTGCTCAGAACCAACCGTTTTTCTTGTATATTGTCCCACTGACAAGCTTTTGACAGGAAACCCATAATCCATTTTGCAGCAGCAAATTATCATATTTTTCAGATTCATAGTTATTCAGCCCTATTTTGTTTAGTTCTGAATGTCAAAGTAGATGGCAGATCCTTGTCTCATTGTAGATTTTTCAGCTGCCCTAATTTGTGGGATTTGCTCATCTGCTCCATGGGATACAATAATCGCAGTGGATTTGTCATCTTTTCCTCTTGATTCATTGCAAAAAAATTCAAGTGATTCATAAAGCGTAGACACAGCCTTAAAAAGTGAAGAAAACGCCCATCAAGACTTTTAGCCATAAAGTATATATAAAATGAACTTTTACCCATGGCACAGCACAGCCCCAGGAAACAGAAAGAAATACAGGCCATGAAGTTACAATTTCAGAGGGAAAGAATGTCTCAGTACTGATGTTGAAAGGCAAAGCCTTCCTAAGTTCAGATTCAATTCTCTTAGTTAATTAGGCACCTCGCAAAAAATACTCTTTTAGAATAGTAAAGATGTCATGTTCCAGTTTAGAATGGATTCTGTAAAATCTGAAATGGAAAACTTTCTTATACGCTTAATCTTTTAAATCTGATATTTCAAAAAACTTCATCATACTCTTCCTTCTGGATGGATGCTCTTTTGATGCAGTAAACTAGCAAACCGCCCTGCGATGCTATTCTGGACGGTACAAAAGTCATGTTTTCATTTTCTAAAGACACATAGGTAAGTCCTTTAGCAAAATGTGAGAGTTAAAGATCTGCCTGAAAAGTACACGAAGAGCTGTGCTCACAGATGTATAAAATCAGATTCTCAAGCTGAGATGGCATAAACCAATAAATGGTTGGAAGTAACGAAGCAGTAACTTTTTGTCTTCACACTTACACTCTGCTGTGGGGGTTAGCTGTTTGTGTTCAGATGAACCATGCTCAGCACAGAGAGGTACCTGCCAGCCAAATGTCAAACAGGAGGCATGGTAGGGATGGCCAATTAATCTGGATCACAATTTTGTGCATTTTGAACAACCAGAACTCCCCTCAAGAGTGGACTTTATGTGCACTTCCATGAGCTGGAAGTTTGCATTAATGCTACAACAGTGCTTGGATTTTGGCTCAAACATGTACAACTTGATGACAAAATCATCAGCTGCTCTGGGAATTCCCTCAAAGGCTAAATTCCCCTGCAGCTGGCAGAACAGTCTGGGAAACACTGCCTGAGCATCTCAGCTGAGGAAACACGCAATGATTCGCAAGAGACAGAGACAAGAGCTGCAGAGTAAAAGCACAGCTACAGGAGCCAGCTTTGCCACGAGGATGTTCTCTCTCAGGTTAAGTTACTTTGGGTACTTGGAACTATGTATTGTCACCTGACCTAACTGCTCAGTGTTATTGCGACATATGATACAGGTACATACAGATACATGATACATAAAATCCATGCCTTGATTCAATTTCTGTGTTACAGGATTGCCTTTGCCACCCCAAGAACTGTAAAAAAAGCATGAGACTGTACATAGCCTTCTTTGCAACCCTAAGAATTGTAAAAAAAGCATGAGATTTTACATAACCTTCTTTGCAACCCCAAGAATTGTAAAAAAAGCAGGAGACTGTAAATAGCTTTGCAGAGGCGGATAGAGCTTTCATGTTCACTGTTCCAGAAATGATGCCCAAACCTACCCAGAATATTCACCAAATTTTCAAACTTATAAGGAAAAGTGTAAGTTATGTAAAAATCAGTGTGAGACTATTTTTCCCAAATAAGTAGAGACTTTTTCGCAATCCGAAAAAAAAAAATTAAATTGATCATACTCTGTAATACAAGTGAAAGGCAGTAAGTGCAATTCCAGAGATACCATAATATTTGCTCATCACTACTGGCTTAATTTGTTTGAAATATGGTGTCTATACGTGTTGTACGTACTGACTTTACTAACCTACTGGATCTCTTGAATTATTTATAGGATCCAATTATACTTTAACATTTAAAAGGCTACCACTATGAAACCACTCTTTCTGCTTTGCCTAAAATAGCAAAAAGGTCTGAGCTTATGTCATGACACATCACTGTGGCTGACAGCTGCTAAATTATAAAACAGCTACAAAAGGTGGTTTATAATTGCATTCACAGATCCTCTAGAAGAGTCTTGTCCATACAAATCCTGAGCAATAACCGGCTACTAATGAACTTTTTACTTGGCATTCCCTAGGATGCTTGTTTTCTCATTCTCAACCTTGTTTTCTTACATCTTCATTAAATATTAACAAGTAGAAGAGTTATCTCTTTATAGCTAGTAATTAGAATATTTTATTTCTCTCCTTAGAATGATAAAGAATGAAAGTGAGTGGCTGCAAGAACACTCAGTTGAACTACAGGCTGTGCCTCTGATCCCTCCTTCCAGCTCAAGGTGTCCCCGCAGAGCAGGACCAGGTGAGCAAAAGTTATACACTGAAATACATCTTAAGTGCACTGCTCCAGACGTCTCAAAGCAAACATCTGACTTAGACAATATGTGTTAGTGGAAATATTGTAACTCACCAAATAGGATGGAGTGCTGCTTCTCTTTGTAGCAAAGATACGAGCTTCCCACTGCCACTAAGAAAGGAAGGATGGCCCATGTTACCAAATACCTCTTATCCAATGAGTGAGCTTCTGCAATTGTATATTTTAAATAAAGTTATGTACTGTTCAAAGATAATATGAAAGAACATCATTAAAAAAAAAAAAAAAGAAAAGAAAAAGGCAGTTAAAATTAAAAATTACTTCAAGAGTGAATCAGTCCTTCCACCCACTCAAGTGCAAGGTCACTTTCCCATTCCTGAGGGATGCATGCCTGATGAACAGTAATGTCAATCCCTCCTACAGCTCCTGCAGATTGGCAGTTGTCATTCCCCTCTCACCATCCAAGTATTTAACACAAGACTTTTCTGCTTGTAGTTGACCAAGTAAGAGATCAGGTCCCCTAACTCATTTTAGGACATTAAAAGACTGTGTAAGAGTTAAAATAATCTACACTTGTTACCCACCATTTTGAACACTACTTCATTGATTCTCTGGCACTGATGTTTTCTAAATATTTGGTAATTTTTGTGCCTCCCTTTGGACCAGTTGACCCATAGTGTAAAACAGTGTCCATAATTGGACTGTGCTGGATGATTGGAAAGGCTACTTCCTCTGACTTGACCAGTCAATAAATGAGCGATGTTTGATAATGCTAAAGGTCTAATTATAGCTAGCCTCTAATCTTTCTCTATATTTGAGAGGTATAAAGAGAGGTGAAGATCAGCATCTTCCAGAACTGATGCACAGTGTCTTGGGTAAGTTGTGTAACAGAAGTGAATTGTCATCTGGGTGTCTCACATTCTATTAATAATTTAAGGTGAAACAGATCTCACTCCTATTGCTGAAAATTTTAATTGTGTGTGAATACTGATTGTATTAGTGCTTTTCAATGCTTTACTCAGAATTGGGACCTTAAATTGCTCCCCTGTAAAAGTTATATGACAATTATAAAAATTATAAAACAATTTGCCACAACAACTTTATGGACACAAATTCATATAGGACCCATAGTGCTTTATTGTCTATATTGATTTATTTATCACTTTTTATTAAGAACCTGTAATAAAAAGATAAAGTAGTTAGTAAATGTTACAGATTATTGAGCAGAGTAACCACGTGATCACTCTTTACCATACTGCAGATTCACTCGGTCTCACATCTATCCTACCAATCCCCTCTGAGGAGGAACTGTGGTTGGGTCTTGTGTGAAACACAAAGCTCATGCACAACATTTTTGTAAACCTTAATTCATAATTCCTATTAACAAATCCTTATGGAGGAAAACAAACACTACACGGGGCGTATTAAGGGAGAGAGTTTAAGTCAATTGTCGTTAAGAGTCATTCAGGCTCTGTGTTTGTCTCTTTCATCCTAAGATGAAACAGAGGGAGGAAGGTGGGAGAAGCAGGAAATGCATAACATAGTTCCGACTGAAGAATCTTTATGATGACAAGTGAAAGGGCACACACATGTTCTTGCTAGCTTACCTTTCTCTTCAACAATCACTGTTGTCCCATTTCCATGTAGTTTCTTAAAGAAAGGTATTTCAGTAATTATCTCCCAGTAGTAAAATCCAGTGTCATTTACACTGGCAGATTTGATGGCTAACACATCCTTGTTTTCATGGGTGGTATTGGATGGATAGAGAAGTTTTGATGATACACTTCTAGTGATGTTTGCTTTATTAACAAGATACACCAGCTTGCTCCATACCTCACAATAGCTTTTTCCCAAATACAGGCCTTTTCGGTGTAGTCCCCAGTTGATAGATTTATACTTGTTGGTGTTTGGATGACTCTTGAATTATTGGGACCAGTAGCTAATGGCGAAATACAGAGATTTAAAGTTAAATCAGCAGAGAAATGTCATTAAAGCTTTATTTAAAATAAATAATTTAAACATTAAAAATATTTAAAGATTAAAAAATTAAAATAACATTAATACTGTAAAATCATTATGATACTAATTTTTAAGCTTACTTATTACCCACTTCTCCCTTGAATGATGGCAATTGCTTTCTGGCTAAAGCAAACTTTTAATCTGCTGTGTTAAAGTCCTCCATCATTGTTTGTGTGCAGTAAATGAAGACTTTCTGCATACTTGCTGATAAACATATTTTTTATTTTCAAGAAAAAGAGTTATAAAAAGGGATAGAGTCTGAAGCGTTTTAAACACTCTCAGCCAGATAAAGGATGACCAAAAGGAGTAATTCAGAATGATTCATTAGTCAAAAGTGAAAAACTCATCAAGGTTAAAGAAAAAGTCACTACAATTTTTGTCGCCATGTAGTTCTTTCCTGCACTGCTTCTAATGAATGACAAATGTACAGCATTTTAGAGCTGGCTTCTTTAATTTGGTTTCAACTTCTTCCATTAAATACTTGCTGACAAGTAGTTTATAGCATCAAGTTCACCTCCTTCATTTAATAAGTATAAGAGATGCCACGCAAACCCCAGTTGTCTCATCAGGTCTCTTGTCTGGCTTTTAAGAAAAGGCTGACTTGGACAGTATCAGAGGAAATGAAACTTTTTATTCCTTCCTGCTTTGAATACATTTATCAGTTAGTGTCAACATGCAAACTGAGTGATACATGAGACATTGTGTAGTACTCTACAAAATACTTTCTTCCTAAGTGAAACCGCTGTGTAGATATCAGATAGGTTTTTTTACATTCTAATGGCATTGATGGTCATCATGAAAGCACTAATCCTATAAAATATAGTCCCATGACTGCTTAAGACAATTAGTTTCATATCCTGTGTGAAGAATTATTATTTCCTTTTTTCTATCATTTATAATATTTCAGTGAGGAACTACATATAATACCAATAAATTACATGACTTTCTGCTAAATTTTATCCTGCTTATCACTCAAGCACAGCAACACATAACTAATGAGATGATTTTTCCCATATCTCACCCTAAAATGGCATCTGATTATTTTAATCAAAAACATGCAAACAAACTTTTCTATTTTGTCCATAGAAAAAGCCACACATTCATCGTACTTAAAGGAGTCAGGCACCTCTATCTTTACAATACAACTCTTAATAACTTGTAAAGTACAACCTGGACAGGATAGGGGTAATATAAGCAGCAGAAAAAATAAGGGGAAGAATTAATGTAGTGTGTAAATGATAACCTAGAAGCTGTTCAAGTTAAAGAAATTATCACTAATTTCAATTTTTCAGTTCATTTTGTTTGTCAATTAAAACACAATTGTGCTATTGACTGTGCTACATTTACATCTTGTGACTTTACTGTATTTCTGAAAAATATCACTGAAGAAAAGCCTTCTCCTAATTTTTAAACTCATATGGAATGCCTTCAGCATTATTACTGCAATTTGTATTGAATAAGAATCATGAGTCCTTATCTGTCTTATATTTCAGCACCTGTGTGATCTAGAATATATCCTCCTTAATATTTTAAAATTCTACATTTGTCAAAATAATTATTCAAGTCAGAAGTCCTAAAAAGATGATCTTTTCATTAACCTAACACCATTTTGTGTGTTCAAAGTGTTCAATTTGTTCCTCTACACTTTGCTTGCAACAATTTCTTCGTGGAAATGCTTTTTGATTTCTCATGCCTTTTAATCTTGCTTTCAGCATTATGAAAAAATAATTAACATTCTGCTTGTCTCACATGTGTATTTGAGGTGGACATACCATATGTTTTTTTAAATCCAGCTCAATAATTATGGGCAACTAATTAAAAACAAAACAAAGAAAATAAGCAACACTTACCTAAGCAGTGAAAACACATTGTTAAAAGAAGTTTCATTGAAATTATGATCATCATGCAGAATTATTAGCATTTGCATCAGGCTGCCTTGGTTGAAGATCAGCAAAACATCAAATGAAAACGTCAATTTCCCGGCTTGACTTCCTCTCCCCTCATGTGGTGAGGATGATACAACCTAAATGCAACCCAATTTTTCCCTGTACTCTGTGAAACTGCTGTTTCAGAACCCAGCCATCCTTGCAATTAAATAATTTCTTTACATTTTAGACTGTAACTGGTTGCTGTTCAACCTAGATTAGTCTCTCTTCTGATGTGACATAAAGAACTGCTTCTCCATATGATGTTTCAAGGGAGCATTTGCCATTGTCCTTCTAAAATCCTTAATTTAAAAGCACTTTATACAGATGAGATTTCTTCAGCTATTGTGCATGTGCTTGTCAGCAGCCTCTTCCAACCAACCAAATGAATCTTATCCAAAGCCAGAGACAATGACTGCACATGGATTACACTGAAGTCAAATATTGCTCCTGTCTTTATCATACATTTCATTGCCTCCTTGCTGAAATCTTGCCTAAATTCTTCCCTCCTGTGAAAAGTACTTTTGTACTTGTGCCTTAACAGCAGCAGAGCTCCATTGGCAGGAGCAATTGAGGAAGGCTGAGCTCCACGATCACACTCAAAGTGGCCCCAGCACCCTGCAACATCAGTGGGAAACAGTCCAGGACCTTCCCCTGTGCATCAACCATCACCTCAACGGGTGCAGCTGCATTCATGCAATACCAGT
Organism: Dasyornis broadbenti; assembly: GCA_013397935.1. NCBI lineage: Eukaryota > Metazoa > Chordata > Aves > Passeriformes > Dasyornithidae > Dasyornis > Dasyornis broadbenti. The sequence goes on from VZRN01002232.1 coordinate 9,795, forward strand.
GCCATGTACATTAACTAAGGCTTACTTCAGGAAGATTATAAGAATGGGTTAAAAGGAAATTATCTACAGTTATGTCATCAAGTTAAGGGTCATGTTAAAACTTATTTGCCATCAATTATTAAAAAATTTTCTGCAAATGCAGGTAACTGTATGCTGCTTAATATTCTCCAGCACTGATTTTTGGCTCCAACCCAGAATCACTTACATGGCCTGGCCAGAGAGATACCCTGGAAGACAAAATACTGCATTTGTTTCTTGACTTATCCATCTTATTCCTTGTTTCAAATGCAAAGTTCCCAGGCCAGATAAAATTGTCCCTCAAACAATGTTCAGTTGGATAATGTCAAAATTGCAATGATAGAACTTCAAAAAAACAAACAAACAAAAACCCCCCAAACAAATAGAACATGCTGAGAATATGAATCAGTTACATTAAGAACTTGATTAAGAATCTGTCAGCCACTAATTTCCTAGAACTAACATCAGGTTTTAGCAGCACTGGGTAGGTGCCCAGAAACAACTGAATTGCAATTTGTAGTGATTACACAGCCACATTTAAAACCTAAGGCACTGTCCCTTTCCACTTATCAGCAATGAAAGCACAATGCATCATCTCACCTGCTTCTTTGTACCTACCTCACCGATGTAGTTTCAGTGTTGTTTAGATTGCCATGTAAAATTAAAAAGAAGACAATAGCGAAGATAAATGTCAAAGCGCTGTAGGCTAACCTCATTTCTGATGGTATCCAGCTGACTTGGTTATCATCTTTTAGAACTTGTGAGAACATAAATATTATCTTTAAATTCAAATTAATAAAAGGATTTATTAAAGCAAAAAAATATATTTAAGGATGTTGTTTAATTATGTAAATAATTCTGCTTGCATTCATGTTATCTTCTGTAATACTAATCAAAGATGTAGATTGCACTAAAAAATTTACATATGCAAAGAGGCATGTGTAAATCCAAAGGAAAAAATATTTTATTTTGTATTTAAATAACTGCATTTGTGATCATAGTGTTGAGTTGTGCAACTGGCAGCTCCAACATGCAGAATAATTTGTCTAGAAACTAGGTGAAGCTTTTTCCATAGTGCTGCTAGCAGCTTGTATTTACTCTAAGAGATATTTTGGTTTTAGTCCAAAGCATCCACTGTCAGAGATGAAATGAAGTAGCACACAGAAAAAGGGGTTGGCTGAAAGGTTTATTTTTAGCCGTGGTTACTTCTCTGTACCATTTTACAACACAACTCCACAAACTCTCATCACAGCACTACTGAGTGGGTGGAAAAATATGGCGTCAAAATTTCTTAAGTGACCTTTGCTGCTAGGAGAAGTGTAGCACACAAAATAACTATGTGGGTCAGGAAAGCATCTACAACAGAAAAAGAAATATTAATGGGATCTTTCTGCAACTCAGTCATATTTAACCTTGGAAACTGCATGGATGAATTTGGATTCTCTAAATGTGCAAACTTACTCACCTGTGTGCTGGAGATAACTGCAGAGCAGCTGCTCAGTGCAGTCCCAGTTCAGTCTCTTCCAAATGCTTTCCACAAATCTGTCTTCCCAAAGCGTTTCTGTTTCACTTTCAAAGAGCACCAGTTGACACATACTGAAGACTACCTGAAACTTTTAAAAGAGGATCTAAACTCTCTTCCTTCTTACCTATATGTCAGACTTGCTTGAGAGCTTGTAATAGAAGTATTAATGAGACAGCAGCTTTTTTGAGGTGTAAAGGTCAGCTGGGAAAATTTATTAATAGGTAGCAACACTGAGGAGAAATGTGTGTGAAACCAAAACTAACACCAAGGTCTACCACAGCACAAATATGCTGCACACATATGACTTTGTCCTCTGGTTATAACATTACATCAACCCTCTTTCTTTTGCATGTCCTGTCTGATGTATGGTTTGAAGTAGTATTTAAATAGAGTGGCTTGATTTCTATCAATTTTTTATGTAGCACTGTAGTGTTTGTCCTCAGTAGCTTCACATATGAGGGAAGAAAAAGGATCATTAGTAAACAGGTCCCTCTACAGAGATTTCAATGCCTGCAGGCTTCCATTTTCTTGGGCTGAGACTTCTCAGGAAAAAGAACACACAAAATATGGAATGACAGCTTCTAGCAGGAATGCCATGATTTTGCAGACCACAGTCTGGGATGCCTCCGGTGCAATACAAGATTTGACTCTGGCAAATTATTCCCTGATGGCCAATTGCATCGAAATAACTCCAGATAAAATATTCCTTTTTATGTTTTTTTTTTTCCTTTGAATCAGAAATCCTCTGCTAATCAAAACAGAAATTTCCTCAAAGAGATAAATCAACTGGTAATGAGGTATTCCTGCTTATATCATCCTGTATAGAAGGTTTTTGTAGGACTAGTTCAATCTGCCATCTGGGAAAGCAGCGCGCAGAGGTAGCAGCTGTAGGATCGTTTGCTGCTTGGCCAGGGCTGGCCATGCAGTTGCTCACTGAAGGGACAGTTCCATTTTTATAATCTACCAACACATGACTTGCTGTTACCATCACTTCTATTAGTGAACACCACTTCAGTCACAAAAATATGAATTGCAATCATATCCCTGTGTAACCTACGCATTGTATTACACGGCAGAACCAAGCAGGGAATGAGAGAAGATGTACAAGCAAGGCAAATGACCTAGCTGAACACATTTCATTTCCCAAATACATACACGAAACACAATGAAAACCAGCTGCCATCATGCTTTACTGCATCACAGTTACTGTTCTTATGTGCTTCCCCTTCTGGATTAATGTTGCAGGAAAATGCCTTTCACTGCAGTAGGACAGGTTCGATTGGCACATCACTAAATATTTATAGCCAAGGACGAAAAATAACCATCAGAAAATATGAAACAACCTTTCTTCATCCAATAACTGAATGTGACAGTTTCCGCAGTGATTTCAATGAGATGCAAAACAGGCTGTCTGCACAGAAAAATTGACCACCAGCGCAGATCTTCAGCATAACTATTTCCCAAGAGCTATTCTGGAAGGGCCTTTTTCCCCTCTTTTTCCTTTGTTCTTGAACAGTGTCTCCCATGTGGAGAAAATTTTTGCTGAACAGCCAAAGTAAATTAGAACAATTACCTCAGTAAAATGTCATTTTTACATGATTCTAGATCTGGGACTATTAACTGGCTGAAAGTGCACCTATTATCCTCTTTTAAACCTCTCTATTTCCTCTTTCAGTTTTATGTTTCATGCATCAGAAATACAGCTTTGTACAGTGTTGCACCAAGCATAATTCAACATTACCACTGCAGTGAAGTGACTGACTTGATTCTCATCTCAGCTATGGGCATCTTCATGGTGAATAAGTAAAATAAGTAGAGATGCCCAATGACATGGGAACAGGATAAACAGGTCCACATTGTCTAGAGCTAAGAAGAAAAACAGAAAAAAATCATCTTTTATTTTTGACAAAGGTATTGAGAAAGTCATCCAAGTTTCCTTCTGCTGCTGCTCAATCAGATCTGCTTAGAATTTGCACTCACTGCCAGTTTAACCTCTCCACACAGTACTCCATAGTAACTTTGACTTGATGCAATTGGAACATTTCCTGCTACCACTGTGCACGTTCTCTGAGCCTGAGAAGCAGAAAAGTTCATGGCATCATAAGAACAGTGTTCTTCTTCAGTGTCCTTCATAAGAAGGATAGAACTGTCCTTCAGGTTATGTGATGAGTCAGTTACTGGCCATGGGACAAGACACTTTCTGTTGTCAAACTGACTTCAGTTTACCCTGAACAGAAGACACACATCCAGGACACCAGGATTCTGTCAGGCAAAGTTCATCAGTTTAAATTTAAATGAACCTGGGGCAAAGGAACACAAACAGTGTATTCCATTTCAGCTTACAGCAAAGCAGAAACCTTCCAATTGTTACCCAGAAGACAAAGCAGCTGAAACATAGCAGGCATTTCTCCTTGCACATAGGAAGAGAAATCACTTGGCAAATCACTGTTCTGTGATTTGGAAGTCATCTCCTCTAACAATAAAAACCTTCAGGGAAGACTCTTGGTATCACCATTAATTAGAAAGACAATTCAAGATTGTAGGACTAATATGACTTTGTTAGTGCTCCACAGTGAAGCATCAGAGAAGCAATCACTTTAAAACCATCCACAGCAAGAAAAAAGTTTTCAATATGGTCACGCTGCAACACAGGTCTTTTTTGCATTGAACAAGTTTTAGGAAAAAAAAGTTGTAAATAATTAACCAACAAAAACATCCAGAGCTCAGGCCAACAGTTCAATTAATTTCAAAGTTTATTCCAAAATTAATTTTCCTTTCATTAACAGCAGTAGGATGTTTTTCAAGATCATTACTTGTATTTTGAAACAAAACTTGGAAGATATTATGTATCCATTCCTGAAATACATTGTCAAACATTATTGAGCCTGAAAGTACACAAAGAAAGTCCTTATTTCCTTTGGGTGAATAGTTACTATATAGTCTTCTGCGGTCTCTGTGCTGTTGAAGTATCCTGTAAAACACAAAAGCGTTGGTAATTTATGAAAGCAGCTTTACTCAAATGGACACGTTATTCTATCACATAAGTTTTAACTCATCCCTTCCGTAAAAGCTAGTGTTTGAGTAGATTCTCCCCCTTAAAACTCTAGGTAGTATACAGCCTAAGATGTACCATTCATAATATTAAGATATACAATTTCTCTATTTCTTTTCTCTTCACACACTGACTTACACAAAAAACGTGCACCTTTTCTTCACCATGAATAAAGAGCAAGCAAGGTCCGAGCTGCAGCTTAAGCAGAGCTCTAAACTCTCACCTAGACCATTCCAAAACCTCTGCAAGCTTTTTACAAGGCACGATATGGATTTAAGTGACAGTAAGGACATCGTCCAAGCAATTGACTGGAATGAGAAATGAAACGAGGTCACCCACAGTATTTGATTTGAGTGTCAGCCCTAACTTGAATCATATCCACAGAGTCCTTTAAGCTGATTACAGCAGAGATTTTTAACTGTAGCTGTTTTTTCTGCAGTACAGGCTTAAGCTTAGATAAACACAACACATTAACATCTGACAGAATCAGTCTGTGTCACACTTATGAATTCATAAAGTAGCCACTTCTATCTGGACAAAGAAAGCTCCAGAAAGATTCCAAGCTTTTTAACAATTCTAGGCAAAAAATGCCATCAGAGAAATACAGCAGTCTGGTACTTGCAGGGAGTTTTAGCTAAATGTTACTACGTGCAGGCTGTGACAGATTTCAGGTCTGTCATACAAAACAACAATACATTGCTAATCTTGCAAATTTTAAAAATATTTTTAACTAGACTAATCATCAAGCTTCAGCAGTCAACAATATGGACAGTAACCACCTTAATTCAACCTACTTTTGCCTGGATATTCTGCAGTCTTCCATTTCCACCGCTCCAGAGTGTTCACATCCCAGGTGCCTGTGAGGGATCGCTCTTCCACTGCCATCACTGATCCCAATCCCTTTAGCAAAGACTGTGGGTAAAGGAAACACCAGGAATCAAATGAGAGTTTATACAGAATAGTATCACACTCATCAGCCTAGTACACAGTACGACAAGATAGAATTTTCAACTCTAGCTTTGGCCTGTTAAGTAGAGCAGAGAGACTTTAAAAATCTGCAAGGTCATGCAACACAAGGGCAAATACAGATTCTCTAGGCTTCAAACTAAGAAGCTGAGGTGCTGAAAGCTTTCTCTGTGTTGTAGTAAAGAGTCTATTAAAAGGGCTGAAACTCACATTCCCCTTTTTACTGAAACAGAGAATCCTACACATTATTCCCCATGTTTCTGTCATGACAATCAAAATTTCACATTTAAAAATAATAATAATCCCAGCCAGGGATTATAAAGTAATCTACTTCCATATGAAAGATCAAATAAACATGAAACTGAAAAAAAGCAAATACATGATGGAAGTGACAGAGTTTGAACAACTTGCACAAATAAACTATAGAGAAAAAAAATGTTTGGTTCCTTTAATCCTGTCCACTTTTCATTAATCACAGATACAATTGTAAATAACTAAAGAAACAACAAAACAAAATCCTACTCTCTGCACTGGTACTGCAGGACTGTTACACTACCAAGAGCTCAACAGCCATTCCTACCCATATTTAAGCAGATCTTCATGCTGTGCCTATGGAAGAAGGCATCTGAAGAAATGGTTTCTGTGTTGCAAAGATGAGAAGAAAACATAGACGCACTCTGAGGTTAAAGGTACACTCATACTTTTGTATTCGTCTTTTGTGGACTTTCTAGTACACAGGATGTGTCATTCCAGAACCAGTTTTCTCTGGACTAAAAACACCTTAATTGATATTCTGTCTTGAGGGGTTTGATTTACCTTAAGATCTAGCATCACAGGCTGAGACAACACAGGATCCTCTCCAACTTCATACAAGTGTCTAATTCTTAGCAGGACACGACTGAAATCTGCATCACCTTCCTTCTGTTTACCTTCAAGAGACATTAAAATGCAAACATTTTCTTACTTTAAAAATAAACCCAAGCTTTAAACTTTTTTTTTAAACTTTACACTCTCATCATTTGAACTTAATTCCTATTTTTTAAAGTTAGCAAGAGGACTAATATCAAGAAATACCCAACTCCCACTGTTGACAGGAATGTCACTAACAGCCATGATAAACTCGTGCAGGAGAAATATTTTACTATTTGCATAGAGAAATCATGCCACAGAAAAGAGAAAAAAAGAAAACCACCTTATTTAAAAGCGTAACGTCCAGCCACCTTTCTGAAGGCACATACCCATGAGGATGCTGAGGACCTGCTCTGCATGATTAGAGCTGTACCTCCACCCTGGAATGCTCAGAGTCTGGAGATGAAGATTAGGTGGCACTATTACAGCTGAATCATGGACTGAATTCTGCTGAAGTTGTCTGGGTATTCTTGGTTTATCTCCTCCATGGAAAATAAAACAAAGCAAACATTAAACATCCATCACACACACAAGCCTGGCTATGGCACTGTGGAAGGGTAAAGGGCTTTTTGCTTGTTCTGCCAAGGCAGAGGCAAAGTAGATGATATGCCTTCTTCTCCAAGGCCTTCCAAGACACAAAGCAGAAAGCAGCATGATTTTAACTGCTGGAAAAGTGAATTAGATCTTTCCAGAAAACAAATTGCACTGCAGTTTGAAATTGCTATTTCACTACCAGGCTTCACTTTTAGTTAATAAGCTGACCAAGTATTTTTAAAAGAATGACTCAAAAATGGTGATTAAGGACTCAGCATCCAGGAAGCTGATATATGGTTCACTAGCTGCTTTGCACTAATTCCATGTGTGAACATTTGGTTCTCACAAGATGCTTTAAAATTTATTTTCCTCTGAAAGTAGAGAAAATTATATAACAAGAGAAATATTTCATATACTTGGACAACATCCATGTTTGAAATGAATGCAAAGTAATTAGCAGGCTCTGAATCTGCCTCCTAACTCACTGTATACTAACTTTGCCACACAGGAGGCTTGAAGTCTGCATTTACAAACTTAACAGCATAAATCAAAGCAACATAAACAAGCCATTCAGATGATAAAGATAGCATGGGAAATGGACTGAGTTACCTGATAATGCTCCAAACATTACTACTGGCCTATGCTCTAATGCCAGTCCACTTGTCCGATACAAAGTATTGGTGACAGCCTTGGTTCCTAAAATAAGCCAAATTACAGGGCGAACCACTGAAGAGTCATTCAAAGTGAGGTTGTTATTCAGGTTCCACTGAAGGTTGTTCCACAGCCTCCTGTGTAGCATCACCTGTGTTGGGAAGGTAAATGTCACAACAGTAATCAGCCACCAGGCTTTACTTATATTATCAGCAACCATGAAATTATGCTCACCTAGGAAAAGAAATAAAAATTTCTGTTACCTCAACTTGTCCGTTCCCTTGACTTGATACACCATGAGCTCTTTCTGCAAGCAGCATCAACCTTGTGGTGTCATCTTCAATATACGCAGTCTGGACCATAGGATAATAGTTCTGTAAACACACAGCAAACCATACAGATAAAATATTAACCCAGGAAACAGTAACAGAGAACAAAGACAAGACACAACTGACTTTGAATTACACCTCTGTGCCTACCCGAGCCACTGTGTTATTCACATAAGCCTTGAAGGGTCTTTTCTGCATCTGATATCCATTGTTGTCAGTGTAGAGAAGCTGTTTAGTGTTCAAATTTGTGCGTGTTCTTAGAATTGCTTCACGATTTAATTCCAAAGGCCCAACACTGTATTCTTGCTCTATCCTATGGCAAAGCAGCTTTCCATCGTAGCCTTCTGGTACTGAATATAGCCTGGTATACACTGCATATATATAATCCTGAGAAGTAATATTGCTATAAAAATGAGAGGAAGGATGCAGAGTTTAAAAAATGGAGCACTTGTTGGTTATGACAAAACTTGCAAGGCATTCATGATACCATCCTACACAGACAGCTTTCTTGCCTCTTTTATATATATTTCATGTACATGTACAATTATTTTTAATTTCAATTTAACTTTCAAATATACAGATATTCAACCAGTGTAAGTGATATCCTATAAGTTTCCTTCATGTTGTAAGTGTCAAGAGGATTCTTCATTTGATTACAAAGGCTGTTTTTCTCAAAATTAACAACAAATTTAAAAATTATTATGACTCCCTAAGAAACATATTTACATTGTACAGGATGCATGCATTTTTTCAATCTGAGTGATATCAACTTTGATGCAAGAATTCCACACTACTTTCCAAAGGTCCTTCTCAACTACAATCCTCGTACAATGCCATGCAAAGCGAAAGACTTCAACCAAACTACCAGATTTAAAAGAGGGTGAAGGGTTTATAGACTGATACAATTTTAACACAAAAATGTAGCTAGTTCATCAGGGATCAGAGTAACCTTCTGTAGAATTAATTTCTCCTTTCTCTAATTTGCTTGCAAGAAAGATATTCACAGTTATGAAAATGCATCATTATGTCCAAATTCCACCCATGTAAGATATTAGCTGCAATATTCTTTTAGTTGTACAGAACCAGTTTCTCAACAAAAGTTGCATTAAAAGATGTACCGCAGGAGATCACCCTAAACAATCTCCACAACCCTTCCTCCCTGCAGCAGTATGTGCTTCAGAAGTGGACCCATGTGAACCTCATGAACTTCAACAAGATCAAGTGCATGGTCCTGCACCTGTGTCAGGGCAATCCCAAGCCCAAATACAGGCTGGGCAGAGAAAGGCTGGAGAACAGCCCTGAGGGGAAGGAATTGGGGGTGTTGGTGAATGAGAAATTCAACATGAGCCAGCAGTGCGTGCTCACAGCCCAGAAACCCAAATGTGTCTTCAGCTGCATGCAAAGCAGCATGGCCAGCAGGGCAAAGGAGGGGATTGTGCCCCTTTGCTTCCCCTTCATAAGACCCCACCCACGGCACTGCATCCAGCTCTGGGACCCTCAACATGGAAAGTACAAGGACCTCTTGGATGGAGTCCAGAGGAGGGCCACAAAGATGATCAGAGGGCTGGAGTGCCTCTCCTATGAAGACAGTTTAAGAGAATTGGGATTGTTCAGCCTGGTGAAGAGAAGGCTCTGGAAAGACCTTAAGGCAGTTTTCCAGTATGTGCAGGAGACCTACAAGAGAGCTGGAGAGGTACTTTGACAAGGCCATGTAGTGATATGACCAGGGGAAGTGGGTTTAAACTAAAAAAGAACAGGTTTAGATCAGATATGAGGAAGAAATTCCTTATTCTGAGGGTAGCAAGACACTGGTACAGAGAAACTGTGGATGCTCCATCCCTGGAGATGCTCAAGGCCAGGTTGAATGGGGCTTTGAGTACCCTGGTCTAGTGGACGGTGTCCCTGCTCATGGCAGGGTGATTGTAACCAGATGTTTACAGTCCTTTTAACACAAACAATTCTATGATTCTGTGATTTACAGGAGGTGCTTCCTCAGCAGTACATTCAGCAGATGTCTGACAGTTCTTTTCTCTAAATCCTAAATACTGCAAATACACAGAGCTCACTGTTTAGGAGTAATTATACAAAAGTAACATCATACATATCTAAAGAACTAAACATTGCAGTGAAGTGAAGCTGGAGTGGTGCTGTACCTGTAGAAATACTGCCGTATCTCTGACATCAAGTTTCCAGACATCACCTCCAACCCCACTGCTTTTGATGCTGGAACAGCTGAAGCATTTGGACCAAATAAGTAGTTATCTGAAATGGGTCCTTTCGTTGTGTCTCCATTTACATGGTACTCCAGGAACTCCTGGGTGAACTGGACAGTCTGGTTAGTCTCCCTGAGAATCCGCAGAAGAGTAAAAATTATATGACTTACAAACACATTTTATACATGATAAACGCAAAGCTGAACTGCAACAGGAATGAGGTTGGAAATGTAAGGAGAAAGAATCTGTTTCTTCACAGTGGATTGATTTTGTAAGACTGAGTAAATGAGGACAGCAAAGAATTAAAGTGCTTCCCATGAAGATATATGTCAGTGTGTAAATAAATGGAGTTTCCATGTAATTTTCTACTTTTGTAGATGAGAAACATCTTAAGATCATACATCATCTGCATTACCTTATTGTTTTGATGTGAGAATTGTTACAGGATCAAAACTACCCATTTCACAATGAGGTGCACTGCACTGCACTAATGAATAATTAGATTCATTTAGCTTTGTAGCTAGGTAAATCAGCATGATGCAAGTTTCCATGTTTAACACGGGTAACAATTAAATCAACAGGGTAGGAACATTTACAATCACTCAGTACCTATTGTATCCCCTCTTCTTTCCGCTGAAGCTTACAGTTTAGCTATTATGACTTATTATCACAATTTTTAGAAACTCATATGAAGGCAATTTAAGATGTGGCTTTCAGCTACTTGCTCTGCCTTTGGCAACTTGCTGTGAAAACAGGAAAAATCACTTCATCTAGCATATAAATTTATACTCCCAAACATTTTATCTAATATTAACACAGTTACCCACAATTCGTAATGACTGAGGAGAAAATACCCAAGTGTCTTTGACTACTCCTTTATGAGGCACTTCCAGTGCAGGGGCAGGATCTAGAAGTTTTAACTGTTGCAATTTAACTTAAAAGGCTTCACAGTTGAAGATCCCAATTTTTTTTAACTTTTCCTCCCCTTCTGACCTGTGATGCCTCACTCTTTCCCACTATCCCACTGCAAACTTTCTGGAACTCAAGCATTTTGAGCTTGTCTGAAGGCTTGTGAAGAAAGTGAATGTCTCATTTCTCTTACGTGCTGCATTCCAGCTCTTGCTGCCTGCCAGAACAGGATGGAGAAAAATGAAATCTGAATTTAGATTTTTGTTCTTCCACACTGTATTTCTCATAGAATCTGGAGACACTTATGATCTGGAGGCACTTTGAAAAAATACTTACTCCAGGGCTCTTAGTTAAGGCCCATCTATACTTTTAAAGCTGATTTTAACTATACTGGAAAATAAGTTCTTGCTCCAGGAGGCAGAATTATGAACAAAACCACAAAGGTGAAAGAGATCTAGCTGTCACCAGGCCAGTGTCAAAGGGGTCAAATATTCCATCAGTATATAATAGCTGACAATCTGAATCCTGAGCAGGCAAAAAGCAGCACAACTGTGCTGAAGCTGAAGAAATTGGGCCAATTCGCATCAACTGTGAAAGACCAGCTGAAAACCCCAAATCTCACCTAAATCTTGATAATTCTTCCATTTTATCTGCCTGATTAAATGGAGATTCCTTAGTTAAAAGTTTCCTTTCAAACAGTTTTGTAGCTTTCTACCATAGAAAAGGTGATGTGGGACTTGCAAAACTTGCAAGTAAACTCTTGCTTTATCACTTAAGGCTCATTGTGTAGCCACAGTGTATGTGCTTACTTAGTGGTTTTTAATTAAAATTCACATTCATAACCCTCTTTTGTTCTAAAGTACACTAAAACTCTGCTGATATACTAGTTGTTACTGTGATATGTCATCTTAGACCAACTACATAGTTAAACAGGGCAACATCACAGAACTAGTATGGAACCACACCTATGCTAGAGTTGAAGTGTCCTGTAAAAAGGAGGGCATGTGAAATAGGGATAGAAAAGAATTGTAAAGACTGTAAAGAACATTTTCTTAGCTGAGTCCTGGAATTAAGACATAAAATACAGTCCTTGGACTTATTTGTATGAAGTGTTTTACAGAACCTGAAACGTTATTAAAAACAAGCAGGCAATCTCACCTCTCTGTAATGCTGTGCATTAGGTTTGTGTTTTGGTCAAACACGATCTGGTAGCAGTTGTTAACCACAGGAAACAATTGTTGCCTTTGCTGATCTGCACGTGTTAAGTCTCTCCGCTTGTACTTGATTGATCTCCCAATAAATGCAGATTGTTTACCATTCGAGGGTTTAATGCTGTATTTTCTGTAGCTCAGACCACTTATTGCAACCACAATATACAGATCATAGGTAGACTGGGATTCCACCGGGCTTTGAACCTGTACATTAGAATACACAAAAATGCTTCATTACAGAAAATTAATTAGTAAGGCAATTACCTTCATGTGTTGTAAGCCCTAAATTATAAAAATTAGCTTCCACTTTAATAATAAATTTCTAAACATGCCATTCTTATAATTCTAAAATATAATGTTGATCCATACTGCTTTTAATAGGGACCCTGGTGAACGTGGATTAAGCTGAGCCTTTCTAGAGAAGGAAAGAAAGTCACTAAGAAAATTAAAAAGTTAGATCTTACTTTAATGTGAACACGGAATTACAGATCCTGATTTAAGATCACACTGCAAAATATCTACATGAGCAGAAATAATCATAAATTAAATTGATCAGTCAAATGACAGAAAAAAGACTGACACACAGGAGACATGGCTACGGCAAAAAGAGAAAATTCATGACAAGAGGAGGAAGCACGGACATGCACCTTACCTTAGGGAAGGCACATGGAAAGCAGGTAAAAGCATGTAATATCCCTTTGAACAGTAAACAGAACACCAGGGCTATGTAATACTGAAATACCTTAAACAACAGTTTTTAACCATCTTTCAATTACATGCATCCTGCCCGTTAATGTTATATGCTTTAGAACTACTTTTGATTTGGAGAAAGAAAATGGGACTAGATAAATACTGAAGAGATTCTACGGTTAAAGAGTTTAGTTACAACTAACGAGCAAATCAAGCAAGCTGTTTGTACCTTCACACTGTGGACTGACATATGTCCAGTTATACCACAGAAAACCTAACAATCGTGGCATCAACAGGGTGTACTCCCACTCTCTCCCTCCACTATACAACTCACGCATGTGGTGCAGGACACAGCAGAACACTTGCCAAAACTTCAGTTCCTTTTAGCCACACATTCACATCAATGTTCTGAGCTGAAGTTTTCTTTCTCTCAAAAGGAAGGAGTGTGTAATACGAATGCACTTTTGAACTGCACATAGTGGAATTAAAAAGACCCCACACCACCTTGTCATAACTGCTAAAGAGATTTCACTTAGCCTCAAGTGACTAACCACATGCATATAAGAGTAACTTCTAGCAAAAGAGAGTACAGATCAACTTGGTACAGAGAGTTTTGCCTTTTTAAAAGAAGGGAAACTTGCCTTTAGGGCATCCTAAATCCTGAATAAATGCCTTGAATACATGTCAATCTTGTCTTTGCATCTTACAAGACTGAAATAATGAAGGGAGAATGACTTCTGGGAGGTAAGTGACTGACAGGCAAGCATGACCATGTGCCAAGGTGAAGAGACTGATGGTTTCCAGATAAAGGCAGTATGGTCTAAAGCCATCACATGTACATATACAGGAGCAAGGGATAGCTGCTGGGCATCACTACCTGGCTACAATGTGCCTTCATGCATGGCCACAGTCATAAGCCACAGGTCATAGAAACTCTGTCCAGCTGGCAGAATTTGCTGAGCTATCTGGCATCTCAGAGACAGAGGGGAGCATCTCGAATTGTGTCAGGCCTCTTCAGGCCTTATGTGCAGGAAGCATTCCTGGAGGTTTATCAAGCCACTGATAATGATGCATTTTGTACAGCAGATGCTCCTGAGAAAGGCTAGTGCTAGCTTTCACTTGAGGCCATTTTCCTCCCTCCCAGGGAACAGCTGGCTGTGTCTTGGATCTTGGCTATGACAGAATGAGCTATCAAATGGCAGCTGACTGACATCAGTTTCTAAGACCTACATTCTTAATTCTCTTCTTCTCCCTCCCCAAGGCAATCTGTCAATTGTACAAGCAGGGCTGTCAATTGAAAGGCAGGGCTTCAACGTAAAAAGATTTATTTGAAACTGTGTTTTTTAGAGAAAGAAAAGCAAGGTAAGAAGCACCAGGTCACACACAACAGGCATGCAAAGGACAAACCAAACACACTACAAGAGTAGCAAGCCCTTTTGGGCAGTAAAAAAAGGTCTCTCTGTTGAGAGAACAGGCAAGTAAAAACAACCCTTGAAGGACAAGTAGGAAAATCCCACTTCGACAGGAGGTAGAATCCAGTCAATGAAAACTGACAAGTGAGAGAAAAGTAACAGAAAGAAACAAAATTGAAGTACCTGTGCTGGTACAGAATGTCCCAGTTCATCATACACAGTCACTGCCTCATTGCTAACAGAAACCGTGACAAAGGTAGTGATGTTCCATGCCAGTGGATTATAGACAACAACATACTGGTCAACATCTGTAGCACCTGTGTGCATGCAAACAAACAAAACTACCAGTCACTACATTATGCATTTTTAAAATGGGATATTAAAAAGTATTTGAGAAATCTGTCTAGGTAAAGCCATCTTACAAAATTTTAACATAAAACCCCACAGTAAAACTTCATGATTGAAAAATGAAAACATTTTATAGTACTTCATAAAAACCCCTTCTGCTTTATTCTTCTATTCTCTGCCCAATCAAAAAAGACCACGTATTCAGAAAATGACACCTGAGTTGAATGTAAATGGATTTAGTGAAAATAAGCTGCTTACCACAACTCATTGTCATGCAGTATTAACTTTATCAGTGTTATACAGAAGATCAAATGAGAATCCTAATTTAAAAACAGCCCTATAAAAATCCAAATCGGTCTGTTGCACAGCCCACGGCACTGCTTACATCTGACAGTCAAAGAAGTTTCCAGAGAAAAGATAAAAGGGAATGTACAGTCTTCAGAACAGACTTCTTAAAAATCCTTTTCCACTTTTTACACAAACTGGCAGTACAAGAACTTACAGCAAGAACATTTCTCAACTTTGACTGTGCTTCTTATCATGTAATGTGATGTTGCAGAGCAAAGTTAGTTTAGTAACTACTCTGATCAGCGCCTCTTCCTTCCCTCTGTTTTACATTTGAGGTCTGAATCTGGGGGTCAGATCTAATATATGCACTGAGGCTGGGTTCTGTCTTCCATCAGTTGAGAAATCCTGGTTTCCGATGCTTGAGATCTGAGAGCTCAGGACTCATAAAGCAAATAGGATTTTCCAGCCATGGTTCACAGAACTTAGACATACATAGTATTTTGATTGTTTTGGAGGAAAACATGATAGCTTTCATAAGGTAGCCCGAAAATTGGAAAACCTGAGCAAAAAGTACCTGGTTTTCCTGAGTCTTTAGTGTAAACAGAAGAATAGACTTCTCTGTTCTTCTTTGCATTGTTGATATCGAAGATTATGGAAGCCATTAGCTTCTTAACATTTAACATTCCATACATCAAGTTATTCATGTACATTTCCTTCACCTTGGGAGACTCTGTGCCTGTTATACCATCGTGGTGCTGGACCTTGTATTTAAAAGTAATTTGAAAGGTGCAACAGAATGACAGCTTCAGGTTTGCATTTATATTAACATAATAGTCAACTAAACTTTCAGACATGCAACTTAAAATAATAAGAGATTACAGCTGTATTCAGATTCACATTTTGCCTACTCCAAATTCCTATATACTGCATGAAATGGTCAAAGACAAGATGCATATAGATTTCCTTCTATACATATTCCTCTTTTAATATACTAAAGTTATATCCTTAGAGGAAAAAAAACAAGCAAGTTACCAAAACCAAGAATGCAGCAAAAATACTGTAACAAGACAGGTTTTTGATTTTGTACTAAGATCTCCTCATTACCTTAGCAGACAAAATAATTATTACCAGCAAAAGCACTAAGGACTGTAAATGGTTCATGATATAAGGCTAATCACTTAGCTGGTGAACTTTGAAGAAACAAATCTGACCTTCCTCTTCTAACTTGCAGAAGTAGAAATTATCAGTAGTTTTCAATTAGTTCCATTTTTGTTTGGTTTTTATTTACATTTAAGAATGATTTTGTAAATAACAAAACTAACATTAAGAAAAGGAATTTTATATGTCAAGTTTGAAACCACATACTCTTCTACTCGTTCAAGAAAACATTTGCCAGAAACCATGTCCTGAACGCATGGCTACGGGGCTGAAATCATGTTCCAAGACAGTTTTTTGAAAAATTGCTTTATTTTCACTTACGACTTGCAAAATGAGAAAGTTATTTCTAAAAACATAAAAGCAACTTTGAGACACTCCAGCTGAAACGCTTATGCAAACTTTACATTTGGAAAACAAACATTTTCATTCAAATTAGAAAATAAATCAATCTTTACCTCTGAAACTGCCCATCTAAGACTCTGAAGTTGCTTTAAGGCTTTACATTTGCAAATAGAACCTTCTGGGTGTTTCTGGACATACTGTGTGAAAAAGGATTCTCCAGCATAAAGCAGCGAACTCGCTCTCCTTGCAATCCCTTTTAATGTGCTTCGAGAAGTATAAAACCCAGTCCATGCTTGAAATGGCTCTGTTTAGAGTTGAACAGATCCAATACACATCAAAATACCAATTCATTTATCACTTGTTACTTATTAGACTACTAGAGTTCAGCTTTTTACATGAATCCTTTTAACATGGGGGTTTGCCATCAAGCAGAATGGTCATAAGGCCTACAAAGAAATCCAGCCAAGAACATGCACTTTGGAAAACTATCACCTTTCCTACTGGCCTAGTAACATGCAAGTTTGATACAAAGCCAGTACCAACCAAGCTAACTTGTGTTTCCAGAAATTGTGGATCTGCACAAAAGAATTTTCAAAGTTTCACTGGAGTATACAGTATTATTAGTTGTTAATAAAATACTTTATAATCCTTAGTAAGTGCTTGATATACACACTCTACATTCCAAACGTTTAGACAAAGAGATTTATTATCTTAAATTTAATTTCCTCAAAATGGAGTAGAAACGGTGATGTGATGACTCCAAACTACTGCAGTACTTCAAACTACATCAAAAGATGCCCTCAAGTGGTTACTGGAAAGTATTTCAACATTCCATTTGTGTTAATGTTTCAGTATCCACAGAGTGAACTAGGAAAACAAATATTTGTTTTTAAAACCTCCAAATCTCTCCTTAGGAATGGGGTGGTGTGTTTGTTTGG
>VZRN01002232.1:27300-220719 GCA_013397935.1 Dasyornis broadbenti
GGAATTTCTTTTAAAATACCCTACTGATAAGTAAGTTTTCCCAGAAAGACGTTGCATGAAGTGTTTTCTAAAGAGCATACATGCAACTGTAATAATCTGCTATCAGCCCAAGATCAAAGGTAACAATTAGAAAACAGGATCTTTTGCTCAAAAAACTTCAGGACAATCTCTCTTTGGCCTGAAAGGTACTAGAAGTTTCAACAGAATTAATTCCATTTTAGTTTTCAACACTACAAGCAGAAGAACCACACATATGTATCAGCACAGTACAATGAAAGCAAAGTAGAAGGAAATGCTTATCTGGGACTTAAAACTTGATTTTCCATATATCATAAGTGACACTGAGCCCAATAAGTGACTCATAAAAAAGGGGCATAGCAAGAATAAGAGAGGATTAATCATCAAGAAGCAAAACAGTATGTGGGAGAAAGTGCACTCAATCTACACTGCAATTGCAAGGCACAGAAAGTCATTTGGGGAAAAAACTACATCTATGTGTGGGCACCCACCTGGAACACTGAAGGTGCTGCTATTATGCAAGCTAATAGCAATTGACTCCTGCAGGTAAATTATGCCAAAAGATAAAGGAGAGAGCCCAGATGTAAAAGGATATTAGCAGTTAGAACTGGCAATGCTTTTATCAGCAAGTTGTTAGGTATGACATGATGCCTAGAGGGAGGTGAGGGAGTCAGGGATCAGTCCATGCAATGATTCACAGGAAGCAATGGTTATTTTTATTCATTGAAAAGTTAACAGACACATTACAGAACAGTCTGAAATATACGTACACAGCCAAAAAATGTGATAGCAGCGATAGCTACAACCACGCAGAAAGGTGTTTTAATAAAACCAATGATATTTTAAAAATAAACCAGGCAATAAAATAAATTAATGAGTTTAGAAATGGAGAAGTTGGCTGTGTTTTCTCTCTGCATACTTTGATTTGAGGCCTAAAAGGGTAAATTTATTGGGGAAAAGAATTAAAGGGATGTTTGGTATGGCATGACTTTTTTCATATTTTTCTAATACTTTTCAGCTCTGCTTGAAAAGCTAAGTTAGTGCTGCACATAAGATACAAGCAAGCAACAAGCAGCTGCAAAAGACTTTTGTAACACTGTATTATGAATATTTTTAGTTTCTGAGACTTCAGTTATAAGAGAATTCTTCCCCCCCTCAAAACTTTAACCTGTTTTCTTTAATGAAAAAGGCAAGACTTTGTCCTACAGGAGACTTTAGGGGTTCATCTGCATTAGTATTTTCTTGGATCAGGTCATCCTTACCTAGTATGCTTTGCCTTCTATAAAAGATTGGATTTAGAGCTCACAAACTGGATTCCTGATGGATGCAACAGGCATTAACAGGCATTCAAATCCATATGACCAGATTATATACTTGCTGCAATTACTTGGAGTGTGGACATCAAATCCTCAACATTGACTGTTTCTCTTTAGGAACCCCCATCCCACTGTAGGAACACAGAGGTACCCCAAGAGCTCTCAGATTGCCTTGGTCCCTTGGTTACCTGTAGCTTCTGTAGACATTCACAGATCACTCCATGTCACATTTTCCAGTTCTGGTTTAAGCCAAGGATAATCCAGTTCTTTTAAACACTAAAAATGGGACATTGTTCTATTTGGCCACACCCCTACCTTTTTTACACAACTAAGTTGGAATCAACACTGTCTGATGGCATCCTACAGGGCAAACAAATCTTATAAGGAAGGCATTTTTGTTCTTTATTTCTCATTTTCTCTTAAGATTTTACATATGTACATTTGAGGCAGACATTAAGCAGCTGTGAATTTAATTACCTGTTGAATATGGAAGAAAGTCGTGAGAGTCCCGAATTTCCCATGTAAGATTCCTGTTATAAACAGCCTGGAAGTAATCACTGACAGTGGCGTACTGGACAGTCACTCCAAACTCACCAGAGTGCTTGTTAATATAATCCAACAACAGGTCCATGTTAGAGTACTGAACAGATGCATTAAAGAACTGTTTGTCACAGCCCTGAAATTCCAGAAACAGAACAGCATAATGATTTTGGGGCGCATAACTAAGAAGGATCATTTTTAACACTAGTCTATGTTCAAGGGCTATTTCTTCTGGTTTTGACGGCCCATATAACTGATATTAGTTGCAAAACTGTGAAGATCAGGTAGGGTTACTCACACAGATCCTCTGTAATTGTGAAAAAATTGTGAAAAAGCATAGGGTTTTACAACCATATATTCTCTCTACTTCTTTACACAGCATTATCACAAGCACACAAACCCAGAAGTCAGAGACTGACATTTTCTTACATTACTGTGTGTTTGGGTCTAGATGTTTGGGATTTATTTGTACTATTCAAAACTTCTCCCCATTCCAGCATGATTTTCACTATAGCACAGAGTGTTTTATTCTACATCTCACTCTCTACAAAAATAATAAATTCAACATAAGCAACTGTGTCATAAACACAGGAGAAAAACAAATCAGTGACTCAAAGCTGCACCAGTCAGAAAAGGTTTGTTTTCTTTGCAACAACAGATATTGCAGTGAAAGAGTCCCTAAAGTACACGCATAATCTTTTAATGTAATTATGAGATCTGCAGCATCCATAAAAATTAAAAACCAGACTGTACATTCAGTTTAGGCAAAGTTATTCTTTCCTAAGGACTTGAAAAAGCATGAGCTCATCAGTGCTACATGTACATGTAGGATGTAACTAACACAGTGCATTTCCAAAAAAAGTGTTTGGATGACCAAACTGAGATATGCTTCCTTATGGTTCTAACTAAAACACAAAGATCGTATAAAAAATGTTTATACACCTACTAGAAAAGATCTTGTCTCACTACTTTGTTGTATACTTTCCTATAATGCTGTAAATTTTGTTAACACGGAGTTATGTTGGGCTAAGCAGTTATAAAAGATCATTTAAATAGACAAAGCAAGGGGTGCAAAAAGGAAGCAGTACTGCAATATATAGTTTTGCAAGAGATTATCTTTACAGCTTTTTCACATTTCTTTCTATATTGAGTAGGGTGGAAGACTTGACAGACAACTGGCAGGCTATACAAGGAAATTTTAAGTATCATTACTAGTCAGTCATTTGGACTGGCAATTATTAGAAAAATCACAATTACCAGAAAACCGCTTTACGTCACATGGTTTGTACCAGCATTTCTGCAGCACCTACTGCAGCAAGTACCATCACCCTACACTCTGTACTGTCCCTGCCTCTTCTAAAGCAAACACTGATCAGACACTTACCCATGGCCACAACACATCACCTGTCCGGAACCAGGCTGCTCTCTCCTTAATGTTTGCTACCATGGTTTGTGCATACTGGTGGAGATTAGCATCTGTAACAGGGAGACTCATGTTTGGATAAACACCATCTTTTGGTGGATCTGGGAAAGTTGCAAATCCGTTCCAAAAAAATCCTGACCTAAGCAGAAGCAGAAAGCAATAAACTATAAACAGGATTTACTCAACTGGGAAAACCACATCAAAAGGTGCTGGTGTAAAATGTACACACACAGGGAATAAGAGGCAAAAAATTCAATTTCTATTAATTGCTAGTGTTTGAGTTTAAGTATTTATTTGGGGTGGAGGTAGGGGGAAGATTCTCCAGTTTTCTTTCAACACTGTGCAACTTTTCAAGTCCCTGGTGCTTGCTGGCATAGAACAAAGAAATCATAGGACAAACCAGCAAGCATTGTAGCAATGAGGATGTTCCCCCAAGCAGACTTCACTTTCAAAGAGTATTTTACTGGATAAGCCAGTAAGCAAATAAAGTTTTCAAAAGTTCTCAGACTTCTTCACAAATTAAATGGAAAATTTTAGTTGCTTTAGTTCATACACAGACAATATACACTATCTCAACTCAAGATAATGCTGAAAATCTCCCATAGAAAATCAATTAGCAATAGCCAAGTCCCTGCTGAGCTTCCTGGAGTTTTTAAATCTTTATTTCCAGGTAGAGAAAAAAGACCCTAGTCCTACTTTGGACATTTTTTGTTTACAGCAGCTAATTTGTTTCACATTTTTATTCTATTTTTTTTTAATAAGGACTGGCATTGTAAGTCAGTCACTGTATTATATGTAGATGAAAGCCATACCTACGATTCAAGCCTCCTGGTGTAAGAAAACATTATTTTTCAAGTCTGCCAATATTCAGAGCTATTTTTAATGCCTGACAGAAGTAAGAGTCACTTTTGAGTATTCAATTGTTAGGTACCGAGTAAATTTCATTTATTACGGTGGAAAGCTGGGGATGCTTAATAATCCTTACTCAGATCTACAGTCTAGACATCTCCTTGACCTTCCACAGGTCAGGAGAAAGCAGTAGAATACTGTTGAAAGAAAACAGTCAAAGAAAATGCGTAAGTCCCAATAACATAAATTCTCAGAAGCGAACATTTCTGCATATTTGGGAAATATTTGGACCTGTTTGTAAAAGGTAATTGCGATGGAGTACAGTAGCTGTACTGATCCATAACATGGGTGAAGATCTCCTGTGTTTCAGATAAGGAAGGAGAGCCCTGCCACACAAACTGAAGTTTCTGGAAAACAAAAAAGGTAAGAAACCATTACCCTTGACATGCACAGAAATACATCATTAACAACTTAAGACTTCAGAGATCCCACCTTCCTTTCCACCACTTTTAATACTTTTAAGTGCTTTTTCTGAAGACCAGCCAATGGTACCCCAGGCAAGGTCACACACTATATATAGGAGGAGGCCACATCAGTGCCTCTTTCCATTAGAATTGATGGAGAAGGAGAGGAGGCAGCACACTGCCAGCATACTAAAATCAGAGATAAGTCTGACTTATCACAGCCATTACACCTCACTTGTTTCAATGGAAGTTGAATACCTATAAGACAGAAAAGATCCAGATGTAGTCTGATTGCACTGTAGCCAGTAGGAATCAATGTTAAACCAACTGAAGTAGAATTTTACTGTTTTGGAAGCCTTTGGGCTGCTAAGGGCCAGAAATAAAAAACCAGGTGGACAAAGATTGCCAAAAGCTCATAAAAGATTTTAACAGAAAGGAAGTACTGCAATTCATTGCAAGCACAAGGTGGTAGGTCTTGGCTTCACTAAATTCAACATGAATTCTATTGTCTTCTTCAGAGACACTTGAATTTTACCCATATAAAAACTGCCTAGTGCAAGAATATGTGGGGATTCAGAGTCTTGCTGAGCTGGACAGCTGCAGTAAGCTTTTGACTTTGGTTGATAAGAAGTCATGGGAGAGACAAACAAGTGGCGCCTTGGGGGAATGGGAACAAGGGACGGGATAAGACTGTGTATACCTTAGGCTTAGCTGCAGGCACAGCTTGCAAATAACAAGGTAAGAGTTTAGGACCACAGTTAACAATGTCTTGCAACCTTAGAGATAGAACATTTTGTAACTGCTGAATCATGACTTTGGAAAGGTATAAAAGGCTGTGTTGCCTAGAATAAAATTGATTTCGCTAGCACCCAAGCAGAGTCCATTTCTCAATCACCGACAAGAACACAGTAGTCAAAAGCCCTTATTTTCACATAATGTACTGAGTAAAACTGATGACAGATCAGGGTCCAACATTGTGATATGGAAAGCATTTACTCTATATGGGACACTGTGCAAGAGAAGGCAGAACATGAAAAAAAACTTGAATTCAGCAAAACCATTATTAGCTTCCACTTTAACAAACCTACTATTATTAATATCACAGGCACAAATAAATGATCCAAGCCTGAAAACACCATGCCTAAATATAAATGTTACGCTTTAAAGTAGTTTACATAAAACCCAACAGATATAAGATTTTCTCAGGGAAAGCTGGAACTCCTTCTAGATGTCTCCAGTTCAAACAGTCCAAATTCAGTGTCCATTTAGACTTGCCCATCTGCCCACATTTTGTGTCTTCTTGAGGCTAGACTACATTTTATAGTTGACCAGAAGTCATGAAGACATTAACTGACAATATAACACAGATTTAATATGTTTCACTAATACTACATGCAATCAGCAAGTGACTTTTAGATAAGAAATACCTAGATTTTCTTGCACAGATGAGAGAGATTCTTATCTGAATGTCATGGCTTAGATTACTATGAGTAGAAGCCAACAATGGTTTCATTCCTAAGGGTATTTTTACCTTGTTTTTCTGCATATCAGCCTTCAGATCATAGTCAATACGAGAAATAAGATGAGCATTGAAACCAGCCAGAGCAAAAAGAGTTGGTGTTGTAGCAGAAGCTCCAAAAGGATCAACATGCCAAGAAAACTGAGGCCTGAACCCAAAAGTTTCATACAAAAATCCATGACCTTCTGCAAAGCAAAATTTGTTAAGGTTAGAAATACTTCTAAAAGTTAATTTTGTAAGTTTAATAGGCATAGAGTATTACAGATAAGCACCTAAAGGATAGCTTCTTGTTGCTGTTTTCCAAAGCATTCAAAGCTCCAGAATTTAATAATTCACAGCAAAAAGTTTCATACTCACAATGTTTATCTTTCTATGCCAAGTATAACTTATTAACGTTATAAAAGATGAAAAACAAAAAGGACTTGTGATTAGAGACAGGTCTGGAAAAAAGTACATAGATGGAGGCTGAAGAGTGCATGAAAACAACAACCTGGGATTTAGTTTAAGTTTGCTCAAATCATAAAACCCATTCTTAGCAAATTCCACTCTCATATTAATGACAAAGGAACAGGGAAGCAAGCCATCCACTAAACGAAACTAGCATGAATATGATTACCAGTCATATGAAAAGAAAAAGCCAAAAGTTAATAGTGATCTTGATACAAGATGTTATTTACAACTAATGTTACTAATTTAGTTATTAATGTTACTAATATAGAAATGAGTTTTGAAAAAAGAAATCCCCAAACTAGAAAGCCCAGATGACAGAGTAAACCCAGAAACATCATTTAAATCAAACCATGAGGAAAACAGTAGGTTTTATTTAGAACTCAGGTATATCGCTCTAGGATACTCATTATTAAAAAAAAAAAGAAAAGAAAAGAAAATTGCAGATCATTATTTCATAGTTACAGAATTATGCTCAGAACTATTTGAAAATACAATCATATCTTCCCTCGTTTGGAATAACACCATTTCAAATTTTAATATCACATTTGAATAAGTGAGGTTGCAAGGCCTCTTTTCACTTCGTCTTTTCCATGGTTAATGTCTTCCCTAGCTAAAATATTCACAATGTGTTTAAGTATTCTGATGGAGGCATACTTGAAGCACAGTTTTCTAGGCTCCTCCAAAACACTGAAAGCCTGGACAGACAATAGAAGACATGAAATGTAGACCCCAAATGTCTGCACTGGCTCTGTCTTCCCAACTTGAACTCCACGCAATCCAAGGATACATTTTTTCCTTGTATGTACTCAAACTGAGCGGCGTGCTTTCGGGTAAAACAAATGAGAATTTCAAAATACATTAACACTTTTGTTCCCGATGAATAAATTACCAAACTTGAAATTTCTTTTTTATAATAAATATTATGTTTACACAGAATGAAATGTTAAATTAGAAAAAGTGCCTTTTTCAGCTAACTCCAATGAATAGAAAAGCTGTGTTTATGTTTAAAAAAAGTACCCTTCAATCATTATTAGTATTTTATTTGGAGAAGTCCTAGGTTCAGTGTTCTGAGCCCATAAAGCAACCTTTAAACCCTTGAAGGAGTCAGGTGAGAGCAAAAAAAGTTCATCTCCGCTCCTCCTCTTGGCCAGAGTGTACTGCGGTACAGAAGCAGCTGCTGGTCCTGTGCCTCTGATAAACACTGACAAGCAAGGAACAAAGCCAGTGGTGCTGTGTAGTCAGATTCAGAAAATAATAGAAGTGTTTTCTGTCCCTTTACTCTCCCATGTAGAAATCTGCCCAGAGCATAGCCCTGGAACAGGCAGAGTTTCTATCAGCCATGGCAGCTGGTGCTAATTCATCCCCTCCCTGCTACTCCCTCGTGGCATATCATAGACATCTACAGCACGGGGCTGGCATCAGTTATCCTGCTTCTGTTTGCATTAACCAGACAAACCCAGGTACTGAAAGACTCTTTAAACCATCAGATGGACAAGTGTAACATACAAACAGCTCGATGCAGAAGCTAGAAGATTAAAATGGCAAATAGTGCATCTCTTGGAATGATGCATCTATTTCTAACAGAAGATGATGATAATGCTTACAAATGGGGATTCTTCATCAAGGTCTTTCAACTGATTTTAGTTGACCTCAGTGACAGTCCGTGGCCTCCATTCAGCAGATGATCTTGCCTAAACAATACAACTTCCCCATACTCTGAATTGCTACCAGGTATTTTTTGGAAGAGTGTTTCATACCCTCAATTTCACCATAACTATCTTCCCAAGAACTTAAGCTCCCAAACACACACACACACAGAAGGCCTCTGCTCCAAACAAGTTTATGCCTGACAAACCAGCTTTTGGTAACCTCTGTGCTTGCTGCAGAACTGTCAGGGTTTGTTTGCTTTTTTTATAAGCAAAGATTTTTATCTTAATAACACACCAGCAAGTAAAAAATGAGAAATGCTTTAATTAGTTCTTAAGAACTAACAATAATCAGAAAATAATAGCAATTTTGCAAATGGAAAATGAAAACCAAACAAAACTGCCAAGGTCATAACAACGAAAATAAGTTACATGCAAATATGCATACCTGTCAACTGTAAAATTTGATCATCAATTAGTGTCACAGCTTCATCATGCATCACTTGCCCTCCAATGACAAATTCCAGTCGTCCCTCCTGAAGCAACTGATGGACCTACAATATTGAAATTAAGACACAGAACATAAGTATCATTTCAGTCTTTTCAAAAAGGCTGCAAATTCATTTGATATCACAGCATATTACCTAGACACAGCATTTGTCAAGAAGGCATCAGGGACAAAAAGTAGGATAAAAGGCTGCCTGTACTGAGTGCTATCAAAAGGAGAATAAGAGGGGAAAAAAGCATTCCAATGTGCTGCACAGTGCATTGATTTATCCAGCTTACACTGAAACCAGGTAACAGGAACAAAGGATGCGCCGCCAGGTAGACACTGACCTTTAGGAGTTCCTCAGCAGTGCTGCTGCTGTGCCTTTTTATACTGTCTAAACACCAGACACTGCACTGGCAGCAGCCTGTAACCCTGCCTCAAGGCAGCTAGAGCTGGAGGATTAAAACAAAGGATACTAATGCTTCGCCCAAAATCTTCCTCCTGCTGCATCCAGCTTGGCTTAGGGAAGGCACTTGGTGGCTGGATGAGGGAGCAATATGCAACTCCTTGCAAGCAGCAATGGAGCTCCAGGCAAGCAGTAATATTCAGGCTGCCAGGGTTTCCTTTAGCTGGAAACCTAGATCTGTGGGATCCAGGAGAGAGACAGAGTGTGTCATCACATCGTGGCCACAAACATCTCTCCTCTACTCCCTATGCAGCTCTCTTGCCTTTGGGGCACAGACGAGTTGCTCAACTTGTGACTGACAGAAGGCTTTATTAAGAAATAGTTATTCCACAGGTTTGCCTGCCTGAATAACCTACTGCTAACCTTAATTTCTGGTCTTTTCCCTAGTTTAAAAACTGTCAGTATATTCCAACCTGCTCAACTTTTGGTGATGGCTTTTTTCAGAGGGTGTTGGGTTTTTTCGAGGGGGGAGTTTAATTTCACCAACTAGAAACAACAGGTATGCTGACAAGTACAACTTTCAGCAAATCCTGGATAAGTGGGGGATGGTGTTGGGAGGGAGGAAGGAATAGTCTATGTCCCTTTCTAAAAGTGTTAGGAGTCTTCTGGTTTTATTTCAGTTACTTCACTAGAAATTCAGAGATATCTCAAACTTCCAATAAGTAAAGTTTATGCAAATATGTACTTTAATCCTCAACTTTTTTTTTTTTAAATCTGTCATGTAGGATGCCATTTACAGAGTTATTATGTTTATTTTCCCAGGAACCTTCAGTGTCTACTCAGATAGGATGCCAGATTGTCAATTTTGATTATAATCATTTCTCTCCTTCACAATGTTGTGAAAACGCTTCAGGGCTCAGCATTCCTAAATTAGTTCCAGCCGACTGTGGTGACTGATTAGCATGCTGGGAGACCAGATAACTGATATCTGGTGTCAGCACAGAACTGGCCCTGACCTACATGAAAATAATCTGTGATTATTGTTCCCCTTTTGGACGGGTGTCCAAAATATACCTCTGATCCAAACTCAGGGCCACAGAAATGTTTTTTTAATCTAAGTTTTGTGGAACCACTGAGAGGCTGGAAACACAAGAAAAATAATTCAAGTAATTTAAATAATATCAAATCTCTCTCTTCCCCAAAAAAGAAAAGAAAACAGTATCTGTATGGACAAGCACTTTTTCTGATCAGAAGGGGGCAAAAGGAAGGAGGAATGGAGGAAACAGATGCAGTGGTACTATAAGCAGCAGGCTGCTATGGTGTTGGAACATATCTGTGATCCTTGGGACCTTGTTACAGTCTTTACATCAACTCATGCCTACAAACTAGACAGAAGTGGCTACACATCTTATTTTCCCCCTTGTTAAAGCACCCAGACATCAATCCAGGGTAAGGAGGTAGGAATGGTTCACACAAGAAAATTCTGTATAAATAACATGTACTAAGAACTACGAGGTTTCTATCTGGCTGAATACTGCTGCAATACATTTCACTCTTACATATTCTCTTGTCTGAATTGAAAAACCAGCTTCTGCACCCAGGCCGTACCTTTAACTAGTTTTTAATGCTATAGTTCCAATCCAAAGCAGATATTTCAAAACAAACTAAAATTAAATGCAGTATTCCAAGTAAACCACTAAATGAAAAAAAATGGGAAAATTAAAACCAGAGTGCCTGTATTACAGAAAATCATTAATGCTAGAGTTCAAGTGGAAAAAGCAGGGCAATAACCAGAGTGACCTAATTTCAGGGACCAATATTAGCAACTTGCTAATGTTAAAAACATATAATTTATCTGCAAATTAGAGATTCAATGTTAGACACACAGGTTTAAGAGGAATTTAACCATTTTAATTTTGAGAGAAGAAACTCTAAAGTAACTATAGAACTGACTATAAAATGTGAAAAAGCAACAATTACAAATAATTAGGCTAGGAAACTAAAGTCTGAATCATAGGTACTATTTTTTGTGCTACCAAGGTCAAATGTGATACACATTATTTTTCTGGATTCTGCATAATAGCAGGAATATTTATTAGGAATGTGGGCTTTGACTTTATATTTGGATTACAGCAGCATAACATACTTGAAATAAGGTCAACTCACCTTTGAAAGTTAGAGGACTTTTCTGTCCTTCTGCAAAGCAGTCCTATGCTATTTTCTTCCCCACTTACAGTACAGTTTTCTAATCTAAAATATCTACAAGAAAATTGTTCTACAACAGGCAAGTATGGGCAGAGTGCCCCCACAAAACCAGCAAACTGCCTAAACTCAGCGAAATCTCTCATGCAAAGATCAGCTGCGCACAGGCTGTTATTTGAATATGGAACATAACACAAGGTTTAGAAATCAGTGAAGGACTATGTTAAAAAAACCAAAAAGCAGACAAGAGGTGCTGCTTTCACATGATGCTTCAAACATCTGTAACTTTAAACAAACCGAATTGTAAAGAGCTGCAAGCAATATGTAATTGTTGGTTAGACCCTGGTAACAAAAGAGACCATGGAGTTCTGAATAAGTACCCATGGGAAGCTGTACCTGTACACCCTTTGGTTTTAGGATCCAAAACAAACACCTGCACTGCAATGCAACACACAACCAGCTGCTAGCCTACGAGTCCAGTCTTTGATTCAGCATGTTTGTTTCATGCCAGAGGGAAGAAGAAGTGACAAATAAAACTTCAGGATGACTTTACTAGAAAAAAATCATTGAATCTACCGTCACTGCTTTGCTGTACTATCCTTGTTTGCAAATGGCAGGTTTTTGAGCAGTACTTAACTGGAAAGAACAAAAAGTTCCTTCTTGTGAGCAGTGTTAGGTGTCAGATGTTTCAACAGATATTGATGCAGCCTGTTTCAGATTCACCCACATCTTAAAGTAGCATGCCCTCAGATAAGTTAAGTTGCCAATGAAATAAGAACTGCAAAGTGTAAAAACATCTTCAGTGCAAAGGTTACTACCTCCTACTGCTCTAATCTATAGCTGGGTTTTAACCTCTTGCAACTGCCTTTAGAGTTAAGGTCCTTTAAGTACTAGATTCAGAGACAGCTTACACAAGGCCTGGGTAAAAAGCAAATGGTGAAGTACTTTGCCCCTGTTGTCCCCTGAAAAGAGTGTGAATTCTTTGTTAGCAGGAAGCATGGCTCTAGTGCAATTTACCTGCTGCTTCTGTGTGTCTGTGGCTACCATATCCCACCAGAGTCGAAAGAATTCCTGCTCCACCGCAATAAATTTGCGCTGTTTTCCTTTCATTAGCTCTTCTATAACAGTTGTGTAGACATTTGCTGCATAAGCGTGCATACTTTCCTGAAAGAAAAAAAAAGTAAATAAGCTCTGTTTTGCCTATATTAAAAGGGCTGCTTTAAACACTCATTGGGCTTGAGAAGAGAGAACTCAGAAACCTCACATTTGCTGCACACTTCCTTTGTACACTCAGAAAGACTGAGTTCTGACTACATACAGCCTTTGGCACTTCAGAATACATCCTCCTGACTGGGGACCTGACCAGATCAAGGCGTAGCTTGTCCCAAGACTAGAATCAATATAGGCTTTCTTTTCGACATACTGGGAGCAGCTTACCTGGTTCCTCATTGCTCACCTTAAATCACTGATGACACAAATGATAAGACTTTGCACCAACATTGTTAAAAACCCCACAGGTACACTTTATTCTCCCATTCCAGCTCTTCTTTTGAAGAGCCTGAATTACTAGAATTGATGGCCTGAATTACTAGAATTGCTTTTTCAGAGCAAGTATGACTCTGTGCTGTGAATTACCAGTAAAATACAGTGATGCATGTACTGTAAATTATACTATTATGAAAAATAACTCTATTTTGCTTGATCTTTTAGGATAGATTAAAACCCAGCTGGTAAAGGAAACTTAAAAGGAGTCCAACTGTTCACACAGGAACATCTGTGAAAGTGTGAGATTTTGTGCATCTACCCTATCTAGCTCCTAAAAACACCTCTATTCCAGAATGAGGCCTATGAACTTTTATTGCAATGCAAAGCAAATATGACATCTGTATTCATCAAATAACCTACCACACTATTATACCCTATGATATGGTAACAAATTAACAACACCATGCTAATTTTGAAGCTGTGCACACAGAGATACTTTTTGTACACATACCTCCACCAGAACAACTTCTGTTGACCACACCCAGTCTTCCACCTTTTACTTAATTTTAAAGTGATAGAGAATGTCTAAAGGTAACAGCCAGCATACTAGGATTTCCTGAAACGTCTGTACTTTCTTGCAACAGTTTTCTGCATGTTATAGGACAGCTATTTTACACTAAGCATAGCACTTATCTACTTAAACTACTGGTACTTAAGAACACTCACCACAAAATGTTTATCTTAATGTGGTTAACATATAGATCTTGCCCCACTGAAAAACTAATGGACATGATACGTAAAACATGAATCCACAGTTTAAATTTAGGTAAATTTCCTACATGAAAAATCACCATTTGATATAAGGAGATGAGATAATCCAAGTTAGAAATTAACTTTTCCTAACCCCTTGCTTTCCTCAACAGAAATCCAGCCATCTTTGTAGAAATGCTCATGCCATTAGAAAAAGAAAAACATTTGAGTGCAGGAGGAATGGCTTAAAAATACTGTTGTGTTTATCTAAATAATTTCTTTATCAATTATTTTTCCATAATTTTTCCCATATTTTTTGATTCATATGGGGTTTTTTAATATCAAGACTATTAGATACTTAATATAATGTGAAATTTTAACTAAGTATTTTAAATCTTAGTTTTGTGTTCTCTTATGCAATTTCTGAGTACGAGTTTGAAGTATCAAAGGAGCAATTCATTAATCTTTCCTAAAAAGGGGAGACAAAATACATGCACAGCAGAGATACCTGGGTGAGCCATTAGCTCTTTTTTATTAGTTAGGCCTAATGCCATTTCACTCTAGTGAAGCATCCACAGCATCTTTCACACATAAACTAAAAAAATTTATACTAATGAAGAATTCAGGATTTAGGATTTTGACTAACAAATATAAAAGGTATCAATGCCCCACATGATTTATTTTACTCTGCATCTCATGTATTTACCAAAAATTAGTTTGCTAGTATACTTCAGAGGCACTAGGCTCCAACCTCACCCCAAGCCATCGAGGACCTGGGATCCTGCTCTCCTCTCTTAAGAAATGACAGAAAGTTTTCCTGGGGTTTTGGCTTTGTAACAAGATAAGCATAAAGACCACGAATATCTAATAATCAAGGTCCCATCAAAGTGAACTAAGACTTTACTTAAAATTAAAGAAAAAAAAAAAAAAAAAGGCATGAGGAGCACCCTGCAGAACACAGGCATATACCAACCCACAGTTCAAGGGCACAGCTGCTCGGGTAACCATGCCTCCTCCAAACGAGGATCCCGAAACACCAGGGGATGGAGGACACACCAGGCCAGACCCGGGGCAGGGGCTGCACCGGCCAAGGATTTGCGCGTTTCTCCGCAGGGAGTTGGGCCAGGAGCCGCAGAGCCGCAGAGCCCCGGCCCCGCTCCGCGGCTCCGGGCAGCCCTAGCAGCCTGAGGGCGGCTCAGCCCCGGCCGCAGCAAACCCACCCCGCCCGTGCGGCTCAGCCCCGGCCGACCTGCACCGTGTACACCCAGCCGACGTCCATGTGGCTGTGGGCCACCACGAAGGCCCGCAGGTCGCCGCGGCCGCCGGCCCGCGGGAGGAGGATGAGCAGCGGCAGCAGCAGGAGGAGCGGGATGCGCGGGGCGGCCATGGCGGCGACAGCGCTCCCGCCGCACTTCCGCGTCCCGCGGCACCGCCTCCCGGTATGCACTTAAATAAATAAATTAAAGAAGTGGCAGGAGTTTCCTCTCGAACGAGCGGGTTTTGAGGCCCTAGGGGTGACTCCGCCTTAGCCCCGAGGGGGGGGGGGAGGGACGGAAACTGCAGCACTGGAGTGGCTCTGGCTGGTAATTCCGGAGCTCTTTACTGATAACACTGTACTGCTCAGGGAGAGACTGAGTTCTGCATCTTGGATACCTGTAACTTTTTTTTTTCTTTTTAATTTTTTTTCAGATTTTTGGGGAATTTCCTTTGAATTGAGAGCGAATACTTTATTTCATGGTATACTAGTTCATTGCGGATCATTGTCTGCATCTTTGAAGTTTTGAAATTGAAGAAGGATTAAATTTGATGTGGTTGACCTTCTGATCCCATTGAAATTGGTTTTATCTCTAGTTTTATCGCTGATAGGAACAAGTGGACCCTGTGCTGAGAACTGAAAAGGTAAAGTCTTCTGTCTGCATAAAGCCTTAGTGAAAAGGGAAAAAATGCAACTCCTAACTAAAAAATGTTATAGTATAACCATAGCCCAGTCTCCTCAGAAGTTTTTGTCTGCAGTTGTACCAGTTTCTGCCATTAAATCATTGTGATATTGAAAACCAAAACAGATTAAACTATTTTCTTAAACTTTGATTCTTGAAAATAAACACACTATAGTATGAATCAACTACCTTCCTTAAGTTCTAGTTTGAGTAAATTACATGCTTTTGACAATACAATCCTGAAACAACAAAAAATATCAAAGTCATCGTTCATTTCCAACAGTACAAAAGCAAAAAACATCAGCTGAAGGAGGGTAACTGCTCTCACCTTCAAGTTTGGTGTGAATTTAGCATTACTAAATCCCAAATTTAGTTAAACCAGTCCTCCCTCTGTGATTGAAGGAAACAATCACAAATACTTTGGGAGTGTCCATCTGCAGATTTTGATAAAAGTAAAAGATTAATTCATACTGGACTAGCTGGCTCTTGGGTGCAAATTAACCCATTTCAATATTCAAGACACCTGAAGAAATGGATCACACATGGTAAACGCAATTTATATTGATCTCCTCATTCTAGAAAGAAAAAAAGTGCTGCTTTACATACCAAACTCGGTGATTTTTTTCAACGTACACAGTTCATAAATGATTGAAGTCCAGAATGAAAAATACCATATGTAAGTCAGCAATAATAAGCTGAACACTACAAAATGGTCACATTTCATAAAACTTACATCTAATATGAACAGATTTTCCCAGAACAGTGCCTTTGTTTGCTAATTCATATGGTTTAGAGTTTTCTGCAAAAAGAAGAGGCTAACACTGGAATGCTAAGATTAATTTTGTTTGTGATAATACCTTGTCATGAAGAGCAATCAAGGTCTATAGGTAATTTTTTAGGGGGAGTTAGTATCACCATAAGCAGCTGGATGAAGCTTTACTTTAAAACAGCTCTACAACAGTATTTTTTCCCCTCAAATCATTAGCATAAACTTTTCAGTTCCAAGAATGCTAGTGCACATCCAGCAAACATATGGCTTGGGGATATATATACGCACACTGTCTAAACAAACTGGTGATTTTTTACCTCTGAAGGCATTATCATCTTTGTAATTTACGTGAAGTTCCCAGGAAAGCTTAAGTATTGGTATTTTGTTTTGTTTCTAAAAGTAGCCGGAAACATTTGCTGACTGTTACTTCCATTTAAAACCTGTTTCCTTCAGAAACTGTAACTGTCCTCCTTATTCTTTCACAGAGGCCACAGTGTGCCACTGTCTTGGATGCAGTGGAGAAGAATGTAAATATTTAAACAGAATACTTTTATTAGGAAAAAAAGAATCAATCTGCCCACAGTGTACACACCCAAAGGTATCAGGAGGGTCTCTACTTGCTGCAAGAAGGGATGAATGTAGGCATGTCAGGTGGAATTTATACTGAAAACAATTCTTCCCTGCCATTTACATACCATTTCACAAATAGCAAAAAGATAGATGGAGGAGCCAGGGTAATCGTGCCATGACATCTGCCTACATTGATACTTTATCCTCTTGTTGGCTCCTAATCTCATAGTATGACTTGATTAGAGTCTTCCTATGTTCTTTCTTAAGCTTTTCTCATTTGTCTGCACAAAGTGTGGATGTTCTCTTTGACACAAACTATGCTATACGTGGGCCTCTGACACTGTTACCTTGATAAGAAAGAAGACGTAGGCAGGATGCTGCCAACTACAAGCTAAGCAGTCACAATTGTCTTAAATTAAGTATCAAGAAAGTCACCTGGTGAACAGAACAATTAATGTACCCTTACATTTCTCTCCTGTCATGTTTTTGGGGTGGAAGTCTCTAAGAATAAAGGCGTTTATTAACATATATTTGCTCTAGCTGATAGTTTCAGTGTTTTAAAATTTGCCGTTCCTCTAACCATTTCCCAGTGAAGGCAAAGGTCACTGCACAAAGCACTTTAGACGTGGTAACAGGTTTGCTTTCTTACTAACCTCTCAGGGATGCTGTAAAGACAGTTTGTGGATCCACAGGGGCTCGTGGAGCAGATGAAAACCACTCTCCAGCCTTGCAGTGTATATACACCCCGACAGTTTACGTGGCATTTGCAGCCTTTATCAGTAAGATAGCCCAAATGGCCTAAGAATGGTAAGAGAACCGAGGTGAATGTCATGGGGCAAACGCAGCCGTGGCGAGGCGGGGGCGGCACAAGGGTCGCTGGCATGGGTGCCACCAGCACTGGGTGCCCGGTGTGCGCTGTCCCCCAAGGGATGCGCGCCCGTGCTCGCCGAGTGGCACTTGCCGGGGAGCTCCCTCGGAAACGGGACGGGAGCAGGAGGGCTCTCCTGGCCGGGGCAAGGCCAGGCCGGGGCGTCGCATCCCGCCACAGCCGTGGCCGTGGCCGGGGTCGCCTCAGGCCCCGCCGCGGCCCCAACAGGTGCGAGAGCAGCCCTAGCACCGCGGCGGGGCCGGCGCTGCCGGGCGCCGTGGGTCCTGGCGAGGCTGCGCCGCCTCCGCCGGGAGCTCCGGGCGGAGCCTTCCCTCCTTCCCGTCCTCCCTCCCCCGGCTCCCCGAGCGCCCCGAGGCAGCCGCGGCTGCCTGCGCTCGCTCCGCTGGGAGAAGGAGGAGGCGCCCCGAGCTACGGGCGCTGGGAGCACGGCAAATAACAGTTCAGTGCGGTGGGCGCCTTCCGGAGGGCAACACCCATGTCCCACAAACAGGGTATCTGGAAACGCGCTCCATCCCCCGGCACTTGCTGTCCCTTCTCATCCCTCCGTTCCCTTCTCAGCCCGCTCCATCTCTCCTCCCCAGTCTCTGTTTCTCTCCCCCGCCGCCACTTTCCCTCGCCCTTTTCTCAGCCCCGTGCCCCCGGTGGCCCCCGGGCCCGACTGACTGTGCCTTTCCTCCTGCCCAGCCGGCGGCCCCCCAGGCGAGAGCGCGGCTGACTGGTGCCTCTACCAGCTCAATGGAGCAGCCGAGTTCGAGGTCTCTGAAGGTGAGTACAGGGATGCTGAGAGGGCGCGTCCCCTCGCCCGCTGTCCCGGCTGACAGCGTGTGGAGAAACGGGGCTCACTGGAGGGAGAGAGACAGTGGCAGCCGCCCCAGCGCTGTAGGTGCCGAAGGTGGTGCGGTGCCCAGGGGAGGTGGGCTTGCAAAGGGCTACCCGCCGGTGGTTTGTGTGTTCCAGGCCTTGTGAAAGTGTCTTGGCTGGTTTTGTTTTGGCTTTTTTGGGGGGAAAAGTTTGTTTTGCATGTAGCAGGCTAGGTGGCATGAGTCCTCTTGGCCTTGGCGTCAGTGGGCGCTGGTGCAAGGTGGACTGGAAAGTTTTGTGGCCTTTTTTCACCCCTTAACTTTGAAGAAAGAGGTCACCTGGAAAGTTTTTTTCATTAGTATTCTGCGATCAGAAGAAGAACCGTCTTTTGGTGCCAGAGCAGGAAAGTCTCCCCACTATATTTGAATCGTGTATGGTTTCGAACATGCAGAGTATTTAAACTTAGGTGGGAACCTGAATTTTCCATGATGCCAGATGTGTAGTATGCAGTGCCGTGAGCATCTTCCAGTGTCTGTTTTCAATGAGTTAAGTGGAACTAAGATCTCATCTCCATGTTTTTGGTCTGCTGGATTTACATATTTCTAAGAAGAGTGTATTTACTTTTTGTAAAGGTTTAAAATGCATCAGAAGTTGAGTTAGACTGAAAAACTTTCCAATACTGAGGAAGGTGGCACACTGTAATAGATTGGCTTCAGATTCAACATTAGAGAAAGCTTTTCAACAGGGGAGCTCTGGAATATATGAGTTAGGTAGACAATGAAATCCCACTCATTTGAGGTATTTAATGTTTGTTTCACAAACATAAGTTGAAGTGATAAAGCTATAGATCTTGCCTTGGAGCAGGCAGAAAGATTACCTGTTTGGGGTCTTTTCAGCTGTTATTTGTGATCCTTTGGGATGTGAAGTTTTGTGTTATGTCTTGTTTTTTTGCTCTTTGGGGAAATGATTTAAACCCCAGTGTACTAATAATAAGCTTGAGCTTGATCAAGGTTTTGGATTACGTTTAGTGTTCCTGTTATTCCATGGTGGCTTGTATCTCAAGGTGTACTTAATAGTGTGTGTAATGACACACAATTGCATACTAAAGCATTTATCAAAAGATGTTGTGATTTTTGCCTACATGATTTTTTTTTTTTTTTTGGTGAAACTGCATACCAAACCAGATGTGATGACGATAGGTGGGGGTGGAAATTACATCCGTGTGAGGGAGTGTAATGAGTGAATGACAGCGTTTCTTAGGCATCACAGAATGCTGTAAATGAGCTTTAGGTTGTCATTTACTTTCATTTAAAGATTTCAATGAATAGAATATGCTTCTTAACCTCATTTGTCTGGGTAAATACTAGTGTTTCAGCATTGCTTTGAGATGATAATGTTTTTTCTCAACAGGTGTTTTATTCCTTTGATTTATTGGGTCATCTCTTTTCACAGGGCATATTTTTAAAATTACTTTGCTAACCTGGACTTCAGTTCTCTTTAATGCTGCCAATTTTTGGATTCCCAGTTTTATTCCTCAGCTTAAATAGGAATCTTACATGTTTTCTCTTTACTCAACATGGGAATATGTGAAATTCAGAGACCAGGAAACAAGTTGAAGCAATGTAATTTGATCACACAAGCTGTAGAATCAGTCATATACTTACAGGTAGTAAACCCTGTTTATGTTAATAGGATTGTATATAAATATGACATGTACTTTCCAGAGTACATGCTGTCTATTAAATGCCACTGATATCTAGGAACACATACAGCCGTATAATCAGCACACTTTGCAGAAGTGAAAAACAATTCAAAGGGAAGTCGGTGGAGGCAGTTGACTTGACCTCTTTTGCATGACAGTGTTTTTGGATAAAGTCCAAACCTTTTCCTTTGCTGAAGTTTGCCTTTAAAATAAATTACACAGAGCCATACAGAATATTTGGTTTAAAGTGGATTGTTCCTGTGACTTCTACTGCAGACTTTCTTTTCTCTCTTTATCCCAGTTAGTTTTACTTTTCAGAAAGGCCATGACTTGTAATTGCAGCTGCATTGGTTAGGATCACCTAGCTAATGGACAAAAGGATTAGCTTATCTATATTAAATATTATTGTGTGATTTATATATCTAGATAGATATCTGTGTGTGTAAACAATTGCATATTAATGTTATAAGTTCAGTTAGTCTTCTAGGCATCTCTTGCTGCTTTTGCTATTGAATGCCTGCATTGACCTTGTGGTACTCTGTCAGCTAGACTTCAGAATTGTGTTCTGCAACATTTCTGTCATAGCCTAGGAAAGAAAATTATTATTTTTCCAATAATAGATGTGTTAGATGAAAAACATTCATTTACATAACAGAAAAGCAAAATTGCATATTTCAAATGGAAGGAAAAATAGAACATAGTAAGTAAAATATCATAATCAAAGCCAAGATAATCATGTTTGATTTAGTCTTGCTGCCTTGAAACAGAATCCTATTTCAAATATTGCTACTTCTATAATTAACATCTAAGTGCAAAATATATTTTATTAATGCTAAAGATCTTGAAGCACTTTGCTCACAGTAAGTGCAGCTTCACAAAAGCTGTATGAAGAACAGTGTTAGTGTATCCATTTACAGGCTTCAAGAATGAAACATAGAAGTTAAGGATGTGATTTTTCTAGAAGCTGAATGTCAACTATTAAGCAGATAGCAACTTGGGACTTCTGAAAAGTCAAATCATTTGCTGTTTGTCCAATGGTCTGCTGGACTGTTAACAGGACTGCTTATTCTAGAGCCTTTGCTTTAAGTTCCAAATCACATTAACTTCTTGCAAACTGTGTAAGTTAAAGCATGCTTGAAATATTTTATGCTGTGAATTCTAATCTGACATTATGTTATTCTAGATATGAATAATTATATGTTTAATTAAAAGATTCAATCAAAAATTATATTTGCAGTTTTCACTCTTAAAGTTACCAAATTTTCTTTCCATCTCTTTTGTAACTTTATGCTCGAGTGGTTAAAAGCTCTGTTAGCATATGTTAGCCTTGTGAATTGCAATGTGAACCTTCCTATTACTTACCTTATGCTACTGTAACATTCTCTTTTATTTATGAGTAATTTGAAGTGAGATTTATTGAGAAGATAGGTAATCTACTGTTTTGTTGTGGAAGTACAATTGAACAATGTACCATTTTAAGGAACTAGAAGACTTGTGAACTGATTAATATTAATTTAATCACTATTAGGTTTACCTCCAGTAATTTTTTGTTTACTGTAGTTTTCAATCAAAGACAGTAAGTCTGGATTTGGTTCAGTGCTGTCTTTTCCATTATTTCACCAATTCCATAGAAAGCAATGTGATTGCATAAGCTTACAACTAAAGTAATGTTCTTGTGAGTCATGTGTTCATTAGTAAGGTCTAATTAAATAGGAAGTTTCCATCTGTAGATGCTTTCACATCTCAGTCCTTTTGTGGCAGAACCAAATAAATGATTTTGCCATAGTCTTTTACAAAAAGGCACGGTAGCAGTCCTTTTCTTAACACTTCACAGTTTGCCAAGATTTCTTTCAAAGGATCATCACTGATGTGAATGGATGTTGTATTTCCATCTCAGCTGGATGGTGTGTTTTACAGAACTGGGCTTCTAGTTGTCCAGTTTGGAGAGCACAAAATCACAGAATATGCTGAGTTGGAACGGCTCCACAAGGAACACTGAGTCCAGCTCCTGGCCCTGCATAGCTCCGTCCACAAGTATCACACCTTTTGCCTGAGAATGTTGTCCAGACTCTTCTTGAACTCTGTCAGGTTTGGTGCTGTGACCATTTCCCTGGGGAGACTATTCCAGTGACCAGCCACCTTCTGGGTAAAGAACCTTTTCCTAATATCCAACTTAAACCTCCCCTGACACAACTTTAGGCCATTCCCTGGGGTCCTCTCGCTGGTCACCACAGAGAAGAAATCAAAGCCTGACACTCCTCTTCCCCTCTTGAGGAAGCTGTAACTGCAATGAGGTCTCACCTCAGTCTCCTCTTCCCCAGGCTGAACAGATCAGGTGACCTCATCTATTCCTCATACAGCTTCCCCTCAAGGCCCTTTACCACCTTCACTGCCCTCCTTTGGACGCTTTGTAATAGTTTTATATCTTTCTTATATTGCAGTGCCTCAAACTGCACACAATATTTGAGGTGAGGCTGCTCCAGTGCAGAGCAGAATGGGACAATCCACTCCCTTGCCCGGCTGGCGAGGCTGTGTCTGATGCCCCCAGGACAGAGCTGGTCCTCCTGGCTGCCAGGGCACTGCTGATTCATATCCAACTTTCTGTCGACCAGGGCCCCCAGGCTTTTTTCCATGGCGCTGCTTTCCAGCATCTCATTCCCTAGTCTATCTGTACATCCAAGGTTGTCCCTTCCCAAGTGGAGAATCCAGCACTTTCCCATGTTCCCTTTATATGGTTGGTGATTGCCCTGTCCTCTAATTTGCATGAGATCTCCCTACAGGGCCTTCTTGCCTTTGAGGGAGTCAGCAGCTCTTCCCAGTTTTGTATCATCTACAGACTTGCTCAGTATCCCTTCCAGTCCCATGTCCAAGTCGTTTATGAAGGTGTTAAAGAGTACAGGGACGAGGATGGAGCCCTGTGTAACTCTATGAGTGACTGGTCACCAGTCTGGTGTCCCCCATTCACTATAACTGTTGGTGCTCCACCCATGAGCCAGTTGCTCACCCATGGCATCATGTGTTTATCCAGTTGTGTGTTGGACATCTTGTCCTGAAGGATCCTGTGAGAGCCAGTATTGACAGCTTTACTGAAATCCAAAAGGATTACATCAACTGGCTTGCCTTGATCAACTAGGTGGGTTACTTTGTTGTAAAAGGAACTTAGGTTTGCTAAGTAGGACTTCCCCCTCTTGAAGCCCTGCTGGATGTGACCAGTGACTGTAATGCAGTGAGCTGAACCGTGCCTTTTCTGCAGACCACAATTCTGTTTTTATTGAAAGGAAATCAAAATCCTTGGGAGGGATTGATACACCCCTTGCCTTGCTCTAGTGTATGTTTGCTGAATTACAGTATCAATTAGGTTAGAAAAGGCCTCTGAGATTGAGTCAATCTATGACTAAACACCTCCATGTTGACTAGACCATGGCACTAAGTGCCACATCCAGTCTTAAACAGCTTAGGACACTGCCAGCTTGCACACACTGCTGTGAGGTGTGTCACAGGGCTTGTGTGTACCCTGATACACTCTCTGATGCCGTGTATGTGGATAATACAGTTATTCCAGTCCTACCTCATACATCCCTGTTTATACATTCAGCAAGTCCCTGTATTTCATCCCTCCTGTATTTTGCACTGACTTATATTGGTATTTGGTTGATTAACTATCACTGATGTCTGAGAGCTGCTGCAACACAGAGAAAGGGCTTTTGTCTGAAGTGCTGTTATCATAATTTACACCCATTAGAATGTTGGATGTGGTTGTGTAAGACCAGAGCCAATAAATGACTCATTACAAGAAAATGTGGGTATTTGATTACACTTCCAGTTGTTGCTGCACAATCTGACATTAAGTTTCAGTATGAGAAGTTCAGCATGATAGGCAAAGAGGAAGGGTTAAGGTGTATTGAAATTGTATTTATGATAGCTTTAGTTCTAGTGATACTTTTCTACAGTAGTCCATTTGTGATATTTTTATTTGTGGTTTATAGAATCTTTGTTTATACATGGCATGGGTTTTGTAAGAATCATTCATTCAAATATTTCTGTAGATTATTAGAAAAAAGACTGGCAATAAAATACTGGAAAGTACATGTACTTGTTAAGAAAAGGAAAAGGTGAGTGACTTATTTACATTTCTTATTTGCTGTTTCCTAATTTGATGTTTTGATTAAGAGTTGGTTTGAATTTATGGAATAATTTTTTTTTAAGTACATTAAGATGATTTAATTACAATTATTCATAAAATCCTTGCCTACATAGTGTTGCCATTGGAACTTAATATAAGTGCTAAGAGTGTGTTTTTCTCCAAAGAGTCATTAAGTGTCATTTGACCATAAAATAAATACTTGTTAATTATCTTATTTTGCAAATGTCTGACTGAAGACATTAGCTCTTTTTCAGTAACCTGAAAAGTGGTGTTGTTGTTCGGATTAAGCTTGAAAAACAGACTAAGCTTTTTTTCTTTTTACCAGGTTTTCAGATTTTCCTTTTTCAAGGAGTTAACATACTCCTCTAACATTCTGTACTTCTTTAACTAATTCTCTGGATCTTTAATGCCATAAGTTGCAGCCTTCATCATCTCAGTTTCCGGAATGTGATCTTCAACCAGTTTCCTTTTTACTTTCTAGTCACAGAGTCACAGACTCATTTAGGTTAAAAATGACCTCCAAGATCATCAAGTCCCACCTTTGAGCAAACATAACCATGTTAGCTAAACTGTAGCACTAAATTCCACATTCAGTCATTTCTTGTATACTTCCAGTGACAGTGACACCATCACTTCTCTGGGCAGCCCATTCCCATGCTTAAACACTCTTTCAGTGAAGAAATTCCTCTTGATGCTCAGTCTGGACCTTCCCTGGTGCATCTTGAGGCCATTTCCTCTTGTCCTGTCACTGGCTACCTGGGGGAAGAGACTGACTCCCACCTGGCTACAACCTCCTTTCAGGTAGTTTTAGAGAGCAATAAGGTCCCTCCTGAGCTCTTTTTTCTCCAGACTAAACACCCTCAGCTCCCTCAGCCACTCCTCATAAGACTTGTGCTTCAGACCCTTCACCAGCTCCACTGCTCTTCTCTGGAATATCACTTCAGCACCTCAGTGTCTTTCTTGCAGTGAGGAGGCAAGAACAGGAGACAGAACTCAAAGTGTGTCATCACCAGTACAGGGGTACAATCTGAGTACAGGAGGTCAGTCACTGCCCTAGTCATGCTGGCCACATTATTTTTGATATGGACCAGGATGCCTTGGCCTTCTTGGCTACCTGGGTACGCTGATGGCTCATGTTCAGTCACTGTCAACCAACAGCATCAGATGCTTTTCCACCAGGCCGCTTTCCAGGCACTCTGCCCCAGCCTGTGACACCACCTGGGGTTGTTGTGAAGCAAGGGAATGACCTGACACTTGGCCTTGTTGAACCTTCCCACAATTTGCCTTGGTCCATTGATCCAGATCCCTCTGCAGAGCCTTCCTGCCCTCCAGCAGATCAACAGTCCCGCCCAACTACATACCGTCTGCAAACTGACTGAGGGTGCACTTGATGCTCTTGTCCAGATCAACAATGAAGATATTAAATGGACTTGGCCCCAGCACTGAGCCCTGGGGAACAGTGCTTGTGACCAGCCACCAGCCCGATGTAGCTCTGTTCACCACCACTCTCTGGGCCTGAACATCCACACAGTTTTTTACCCAGTGAAGAGTGCACCTGCCCAAGTCATGAGCAGCCAGTTCCTCCAGGAGAATGCTGTGGGAAACATTTACTACAGTCCAGGTAGACATATCCACATCCTTTTCCTCATCCAGTAAGTGGGTAACCTGGTCAGAAAAGATCAGGTTGGTCAAGCAGGACCTGCCTTTCATGAATCTGTGCTGCCTGGGACGGATCCCCAGGCTGTCCTATATGTGCTGTGTAATGGCACTCAAGATGATCTGTTCATAGCTTTCCCGAGCAGCAAGGTCAGACCTGTAGTTTCCCGGATCCTTTCTCAGGCGCTTCTTGTAGATGGGCATCAGACTGGCCGACCTCCACTCATCTGGGACCTCCCTGGTTAGCCAGGACTGCTGGGAAATGATGGAGAGTGTCTTGGCTGACTCTTCTGCCACTCCCTCAGTACCCTCAGGTGGATCGCATCTGGTCCCATAGGCTTTTGCCTTTCTGATTCTCTCACTACATGACTTGATCATACCCTTTTACTCTTCTTG
Organism: Dasyornis broadbenti; assembly: GCA_013397935.1. NCBI lineage: Eukaryota > Metazoa > Chordata > Aves > Passeriformes > Dasyornithidae > Dasyornis > Dasyornis broadbenti. The sequence continues at coordinate 53,723 of VZRN01002232.1, forward strand.
AGTTGCCTGCCCCTTCTTCCAAAGGTCATGAAGCCTTCTTTTTTTTCTTTTCTTCTCACCTCCCGAGTTCCAGCAAAAGCTCAGGCTGAAAGTTCAGCCAGACTGGTGGTCTTCCCCACTGGCTCATCTTTGGGCACATGGGGACAGCCTGCTCCTGCGCCTTTAAGATTTCCTTAAAGTATGTCCAGCCTTCCTGGGCCCCTTTGCTATTAAGAACTGTTTCCCAAGGGACTCTGAACCACTGTCCTGAACAGGCCAAAGTCTGCCCTCAGGACATCCAAGGCAGAGGTTCTGTTGACCCCCTTCCTTATTTGACCAAGAATCAAAAACTTTTTATCATTTCACAGTCACTGTACCCAGTATGGCCTCTGACCACCACATTTCCCACCAACCCTTCTCTGCTCATAAGCAACAAGTCTAGTGGGGCACTGCTTTCCAGTCTGCTCCTTTATGTACTCAATTGGATTTTCTAGTTTCTGTTGGTTTTACTTTTCCTTTGTCCTCTGTAACTCTTCTCTCTGCAAAGGGAGTGGGTGGTCCCAGTCTACTGGCTGTTGTGCAGTTTGACAAAGATGTCTCTCGTCTGTGTCATTGAAAGTCTGCCATTTGCAGCAGGTGCCTGCATAGCAAATCTTAGCTCTTTTCCCTCTCTCTCAGTCTTTCCAGGTCCACAAGGCTTTCCATTTTATATGATCCTTTCAGTTCCATCCAAATAACTCCTGGCAATTTTAGTTTTATCCATGCTTGAATGATCAAAATTTCTTTGGTGTTTTGGTTTGCCATAGACTTTCTGAGGCACTCAGTATATACATCTCATGAAAGGTGAAAGCACACTGGTGTGGGCTTGATTATGCAATTATTAGCAATTCAAAAATCATGCTTTCAAGTTACCTGGTCGAGAATTTAACAGGGACATCTTTTACGCACCTTTTTCCTCATTAAATATGCAATAATTTAATTTAGGTAATGATTTTGTTATCAATAATTACACTGATGAAGTAAACAGTAATTTTATTTGGGCTGTAAATTTGACATTTAGAGTAATTTTTATATTTAAGACAAACATTGTCATTCAGCTTAAATAGTGACGGACAATTTAGAGAGTATAGAATTGCCTGTGGTTCCAGCTGAGATACAGAAAAATCACCAGGTCTTCCCAAAGCCTCCTCTTCCATTATAGGTCAAGTCAGAAAGCCAGGGTTCCTTTATGGAGATGAATTTTATATAGGGATAGAGAGTGTCAATTTTCTGATCTGTCCAATTACAGTTTATAAATGTGTGCAGAAACTGCCTAAGCTGTCTTGCAGAGTGTCTGAAGAGCTGATGCACAGAGAAATTTTTTGTGCAGGGGTTTTTTATGTATGAACCCATCAAAACTGAAAGAAATTTCAAGAATTGCAACCCAGAAGCTTAACTTCTGCAAATATTAATTCAGAAGTCATACTGCAGGCCACACAGGCACAGGTTGAATTTGAATATTCTTATTGATCAGTTCTTTTCTGTAAGGTGCATTTTTTTAGTAAAATGCTGAGAGATTTAAAGCAGAAGTCAATATATTATTTTTTCTTCCATGTTCGTACTATCTGATGAAAAAATTCCAAAAGTATTTCAAACTATTCAGGTATTTTCAACTGCCTTTCCCTCACAGTATGCTACTTGGATATAAACTCCTTATTCAAAATAACGGGCAATAACTCACAAGTGGGATCACCTAATGGTACATGACAAAACCCGCAAACAGTGAAAAGGTGTTATTTACTCGTCAGATTCTATGTCTTGGCATCTCAGCTGAATTGTCAGGGTTTGGTGATCCAGAAGAGGGAGCTGCCACATAAATTTCTAGCAGTTTTGAACTTAGCAAAATCTCTTTAACCCCCACCATGGATTTTTTTTTTTAATTAATTATTATTTTTTTTTAATTGTAAGACTGACTCCAGGGGTTTCATGTGATGCTTTTTTGGTCACTCAGTTCATAGTTTGCTGATTTCTAAGGACAGCATTAGAGACTCAGTTCTTTAATTTCCTTCAGTTTTCAGTATCAGTTCAGTGTATGTCTTTAAATATTCTGCTTAAATACCACGCTAAAACCTTTGGTTGACATGATGAATGCAGTCCCTTTTACTTAATCTGTGGAGTCTTTTTAAACACCGATGTTTCTGACTAGCCCACCATGGATTTTTAATAGATAATTTCTGTCGCATGCAGGAAGAACTTTGTGGTGGCTGGCCTTTCTCAGTGCAACTCCATGTGAGACAGAGGTGGCTTCTGGATCATTGAAGTATTTTTTTCTGTATAAGGGGTGGTTCTTCTGTCACAGTAAGAATATACAGCTGGTATTTTGAAAATTGCAATACATATATAAAATAGCAAAACCAATGTGCATAGTACAATGTGCTATCTAATGTGATTTCTCTCACTTTTTTTTCTTTTTCTTTAGCACTGCAGTGCAATTTCTAGTGAGTCAATCTGTAATTTGTGGGCTATAAAACTAAAGAGCCATGAGGTACTGGGAGAAGGCATTAAAACATGTACTTATTAGAACTTGTACTTATGGTCAGGAAGGAGCCCAAACTTTCTGAGCATCCTGAATGTATTTTAAAGTGCATGATTTACCAAGGTTCTGATACTGGTTGGTGGAACCCTAGATTGCTACTTGCTGTAATGATAGATCTTATCAAAGCTGTTGTACCTCCAGATTCATTGTGAGTCATTTTGAGTTAACAACTGATGCTGTGATGTGACATTGTTTCATTGGGTAACTAGAGTACTGAGAAATAGGTGAGACTTTTTTTCAACTGCATAATGTATTCCCTGGGTTTTTTCTGTCACTGAAAGCTAAATAGGATTCTCAATATTAGGAAGCTTATATTTGTTTCTCATGAAGAAGAGTGAATACAGCACTGTGTTGATTATATGTTTATGGGTGACCATTTTATATATTTTGTGCCAATTTTGAGGTGTTGGAACATGTCCAGAGAAGGGCAATGAAGTTGGTGAAGGGTCTGGAGCACAAGTCTTGTGGAGGGTGGCTGAGGGAACAGGTTTTGGTTAGCCTGGAGAAAAGGAGGCTCAGGGTGGACCATACTGGTATCTACAACTCCCTGAAACGAGGTTGTAGAGAGGGGGGGTGGTCTCTTCTCCCAAGTAATAAGTCATAGGACAAGCAAAATGGCTTCAAGTTGCACCAGAGGAGGTTTAGATTGAATATTAGGAAAAATTTCTTAACTGAAAGAGTGTTCAGGCATTGGGACAGGCTGCCCAGGGAAGTGGTGGAGTCACATCCCTGAAGGTGTTTCAAAGACATGTGGATGTGGCACTTCGGGATGTGGTTTAGTGGAGGATTTGTCAGTGCTGTGTTAATAGTGGGACTGGATGATCTTAAGGGTGTCTTCCAACCTAAATGATCCTATGATTCTCTTTCTGGAGATAAATACAGGATAGGAAAAGTCCTTGCAGTGCCACTGAAGGGTGAGAATGAAGCATTTAATTTATTATCAACATTGAATACTCCTGTATGTAGTACTATCCTGCTGTTGACTTACTTCATATTTCCAGTTAGTAAATCTATAAATATGACTGTTTTCATAGAAAGTACCGCTGGATTCCATTCATACCTCTATGTGGTATCATCATGTGGCCTTCAGACTGCATATGCAAGCTGCTCTGGTAGACAATTTAGACATCACATTATGAAGTTGTGTACGACATTCTAATATCTGAGTGTGCCAACATGAAGAACTCTGTGGCTTATTTTAAGTTATTTTGTAAAATACTTTTGAAATTTCTTTTTTACATGCTCACAAATGTACACACATACACTTTTTTCTTATGACTACGCAAGGTTCGTATAAAAATCAAAAGGAAGTTAAATGAAATCAGTGTAGATGTGTTTGACTTTTCCCCCAGGAGGCTTCAGAGTAAGTACATAAATAAATACTGGGTTTTTTTAATGCATAATATCTTGCACATGGCTATTGTAATTGAAATACATAATATTTAAAAATATTGGTATGTTTTAAAAACGGATAACCTAGTTGTATGTTTTTAAGTCTTCCATCAAATACAATTTCTTTTAGAATGCATACATTCCCCAGATGTTCCAGCTATGTTTATTTGCAAGCACATTTTATAGCAGCTGATGTCCCAGTGAATAGAGTTGACAGTTGGGCTGATTGCAGGAATATGCAAAATGTTAACCTCATAGATCTTTCTCCACCTATTGTATTAGGTAATTTTTACAAAATATGCAAAAGTATGGTGCAAGAGAGAGTTCCATTATTTCAGTTGGAACCATTTTGGTATCGTAGTTAATGATGATGCATTCAATTCAGAGGCAATTATGTCTAGACACTAACAGGGGCTGTTGATTTGACATTCTATTCATAGAGGGGGCATGTGTCATTCAAAAGTGAGTTGTAAAACCATTCAACCTGGTTGCATTGTCAGTGATGTGCCTTTCCATTTCACACAACTACTGTAACTAATTACCATATTTAGTAGTCGTGCAATCCTGAAATAACAGTAACCCACAATTTCTTTGGGAGATACAAATTATATTCATATTCCTATTCTTTATATCCAGAATAAACTTCTGTGTTATGACTAGATTCAAAGATGCAAAGTAGAAGTGTTATCCTTGCAAGACTTGATGGTTTCTTGTTAAATCTGTCTGAGTATTCATCATGATCGCTAAACTTCTAATGCAGACTAGTTTTCATCAATATGTGGTTTTGTTTGTCAGAAAAATCTTAGTTTTGAAGCTTCTCTGATAAGTTCTTATGTTAACATTGTAAACTCTGCTTTGGAATTGATTGTTTATTGTGGAAATATGCCATGCTTCAGATTTCATCTATTTGTAGGAAGCACTAACTTGGAGTCCTTTTATAATGGTATACAAAGTAGACATAATAGATTTAAAGTAAGAATACTTCTTATTTTTCATGCACTACATCATAAAGTTGTGGGTTTTTTCCCTGAGATTTTTCATGTAGTTTTTTCTTTTTCTTTATCTTGGCATGCTGCTATTTTCAGTGTGTACTGTTTCCTCTGTTCTAAACCAAGGCATCACAGCCATATTTCACTTTGATTGCTTCCTCTGAGTTCAGTTTTTTTTTCCCCAAGAACATTTGCCCTAGTGGAAAGTCCACCTTTCCTAAGCGAAAGCTAAAGGCACCTTGAGAGTCTGCTGAGTGCATTGACAGTGTAGATGTGCATTGGTGTTTTTTCAGAAAGGTGCCACCATGCCTCAGGATCTGTGACTTTTTCTTGCTTTTTGTTTTCTCCCTCTCCTCATGCTCCTCCACATTAATCAAAAACCTTCCTTAAAACATGATACCTATGTTGACTTCTGGAACTAGCAACTGTGCATTGACATTTATTTCAATTTAGGAATATTGCAATATTAACTTGGTATTTCTGATTTCTAATCTGATGATTTTAGAGGCATAGCTGTTCCATGATAACTCCAAAAATGCACAGCAGTTTGTTAAAGGACTTGACTCCCCTTTTCTTGATGATGCCAAATCATAAAATGTATCCATGGGGAAATAGTAAATAGAATGTTTTGTGCCAAGAAAATGAACCTCAAAGTTTAAACTTCTTGATGCAGGGACTGGGCAGTACTGACCCCCTCGCACTTGCAAAGATCACTCATTTGCAAAGACGTTCCAAAGCATCTGAAAAATGCGTGTGTAGATACATATATATGTCTATCTCTCTATATATATCTATATATCCTCTCATCAAATGGTTAAAAGCAAGCATGTATTCAAACCCTGTGGTTAAAAAGCTTAAAAAATAAAGGAGGATTGCAACCCCCAAACTTTTAGTGACATCATCACTACAGGTACTGTTTCTGTAGGTACCCTGTCACATTTGACTCACAGGTTTTACGTGTCTGTGTTTTACTTGTGTATGCGGTGTGACAGTGACTGGAGCTCTGTACTTCTCCAGACATGGAGCTGTGTTGTTTCTTTGGTAAGAATACTTAAGTATGTTACCATTCAGGTAGATTCCTTGTCGTAGAGAAAACCAGCAAATGCTTACCTGTGTAAAAGTAACATTTGAGTTCAGATGAGAGCACAAGTCAAGAAATTCAAAGATATCGTTTCCCACAGCAACCATAATTCAACTTCATTGCTGTGAAAGCACAAAAGCTCACACCAAATACCATGCACAATACTGCACGTATGCAAGTGTATGAGACACAGTTGCTATAAGAGCCATAAATTTTAATTTCTAGAGGTATTTACATTCACATTTTATACCTCTTAGTATTAGAATCTGTATTTTATTGAAACAGTGCAGGAATGAAAAAATAGAAAAGGGGCCATTTGGAATAATGTATCTTTTTTCTTTCTTGTAATGTACAATTGATTATATTGCTATCTCTGTCTTTCTGTTGATGTATATTTTTAAGAGTAATATTGAATGTATAATATAATCTAGTCTACATCCTTATCTGACTCTATTTTTTCCTCTTTGTTTACCCCTATTACTCAACTTGCAGCTAATAGGGTCTACTTGTTTGCCTATCAAGGATAAATAAACCAGATATTTATCTCTGTGTAGTCATTCATCTTGTTATTTAACTTTGTCCATAGCTTAAGATTCCATTATAAAATATCCCAAAGCATATGGAATATATTTCTTTTCAATATCTCATAGGATACTTTTGGTTTCTTTGTTTGCCAGTTAAATCTGCTGATTTGGTCATCTTAGACATGTTCAGTTATTATCACAGCTAGTGAAGAAATGGAAGTGTCCTTATTTTTAATTTATATTTTTTATTTAGGAAAATGTAAATATTTCAATTATAGTACTTAATGGGCACAGAAAATGTTTGTAAATAATATCTACAGGATTTCCAGAAGTTGGTTGGCTGAAATACCTATATGATATTTCTTAGTCTTTCTGATATGGCCACTGGAAAGAGAGACCATGATGTTTGAAGATTGGTATATTAAGTCCCATTCCCATGGGTGATTATTATATCTGTAGGCTGGATTGAGTATTCATGATTATTTAAAAAAAAAATCCCTTTGACTGTGCCATATGCTAATACCTCATAATTTATTTGGAAAAAAAAAAATCACAGCATAACTGTATCTCACCAGTCATTTAAAATAAAAGAAAAAAAAGGGAAATGACACAAGATAAGGGAGGTTCATGATATGAGTTTCTCTTCAGCAAACTACAAAAAAATTAATTTAGACTTCATCTAGTTTCTAACAGACTGATTTTTCTCAGCCCTACATCACATCTTAGCCTGCTATATGAGCCTTTTTATGGACAGTCTGGGTAGAGCTGAAAGCCTGATTGGATGTGAAAATGTTCTCCTTGGGAAATCTTTGGATCGTGCCCTTCCCAGATTGTTAGGCAATCTGCTCTAGGAAACCTGTTTTGACAGTGCCTGTTATCTCTGCTCAGCAGAGTCCTATAGGGACCATCACTGCCTACCTCAAAGCCAGGGTTAGGGGAATTCACTCTGCAGCCCACCGCCCTCCCAAAAGCTTTATTGTTCTGTTTCATTGTGTTCAAAAGCTAGTTAGGATCTGCAACTGTACATGTGTCTAAAATAAAGTTGTTAGTTTATATGAAATGCAGGTTTTCTTGTGTAAGAATTTATAACCTGAAATTTGAACTCCATCTGAAAATTAAAATATTCATAGTGGCTCAACAATTTCTTAATAGATAAATGCAGAAAGATTAATTAAATTATGGCAGCTGTCTGATCAAGTGTTGGTCCAGTCCTTCCACAGCAACTTCACTGTGTCTGAATTCTATGAAATGAGGAAGGGGACTGGGAATTGTAAATCATGGCAATTCTTCAAGGAGCAGTAGTCATCTGGTGTTCGAGTGGAGTCCTGGATAAAACTTGATTCATAAGGCTCTATGTCTGGCTGAAACAAGAAAGTGAATACTTAGGATGTAGCTTTTGTGTAAGAACTGTGTTGTGGTCACAAGCCTCCATCAACATCCTTATGACGTTTCTTTTTCCAGTGTATATAACTAATATTTTGGGGCTTCCCTGAAGTATGAAGAGTTACAAGGATGATTTTGTTTTCTTCTTTCTGTCCTCTTACATGTAGTAGTTGTGGTTTTATTATTTAAAGTGAAACAAGTAATGGCAAACGTCAGTGGAAACTAAGAACTGCATAGTGATGATTAGGGATAAGTGGAAAACAGCAAAATGATCCACTTGAAATGGGCCTATTTGTTGTAAATAGAAATACATAAATAGACACAGCGTATAGAACACACTGAGTTTACATTTGTGTTCATTACAAGTTGATCAATAACTGTTGCTGGATGATTTGATGTAGTTATTTTATGCAATTAATCACTGTGCTTACAGGCCCAGAGAAGAGAAATGTACAGTCAATACTGCCAGGGATTGCTGGTGATCATGATGAGCTGATTTTGTTTTGACATGATGGGGGTCCTGTGGGAGGAAATGGCTATATGGGAAACTGCTTTCTGTGTAGCGGCAAAAGTGCCTGGTGTTGGGAACAAGGTGATATTTTCAACATTTACTGCCATCAGAGGAGAAGGTTGGTGTAACTCTACTTATGCATGTGTTTTTCCTCAAACATGTAACTTCCTCTGTGTGCATGTGTCCCCAGAGATAAGGATTTCCTAATTGAACATAGTGAATGATGAACTTTGATGAAAGTGGATGGCCGTGTCACCTCACAATTCTCAACGGAGAGGAAAATTTCCTTGGTGGGATTAAAACCATCTGTTTGCACCATGGGCTGTTAGGTATGAGATAGGATTTGACTTTAATGTTAGTCGCTGTTAGTAGATGGAGGGTTGGTATGTAGAATATATTGTCCCATATGTTAAAGACCTTTGTCATTTCTCTTAATTTGGAAATAGGTATTTTTGTCAATTACAATGAGCTGGAAAGAATGATTTTTTAAATAAATTTTCAGTTTAATTTTTAAAGAATTTGCATTATTTTACATTTATCTGCAAACATTTTTTTTGGCATCCTGTCAAAATTACCACAAAGATGTTTGAATTATATTTGTTACTCTGAAAGAAGTTTTATAGAGGAGTTGATCATGCTCTTATATGGAAGGTAATACAGTTCCTTTTGCAGGATTGTATTTCCAGTTTCCAACTTTGACCAGCTCCTAACCATTGAGGCTAACAATTTTTTTTTACCCCTGGATTGGCTTCAGGTTGATTTTTTTTCACAGAAATTTCTAGTTAAGACAGCCAACTTAGCTTTGACCATAAGTCTCACAAGAAAATGCCTAGTATTCTTTTGCACATTAAAAACCAAAGAATTCCATCAACCTTTCCTTGAAAAAGCTCTAGTACTTGCATGCTTTGAAGGAGGAACTTCAATTTGACAAGGTGAAAATAATCAATTTGATGATATTCAAGAGTGTCTTTGACTGTATCTGTGAATACCCATTCTTCTTTGATTGATATATAAATCTCTGAAAAATTATTGTTTAAATAATCTCATTTAAGTGTTGGTAGAAGTGGGTAGATAGACTTTCCCCCCTCCCCTTTTCTGTCAGCTTGGCATACAGGGAATATTCCCTGATACAGGGCTGAATTAACCTCTCTCTAATTGCAGCTCTGGTCTGACTGTAATCAGAGATGTTTTTTGTTATTGAAGCCTTACAACTTTCTGTTCTCTTCTTTGAATTGTATTCTATCTGTCTGCTGGAAAGGAACAGAGGAAAAGAATCACTGATTTGGCATAGAGCAGGTGCTGGCCATCAAGAGTACCTTGGGAAAGGATGTTGGGGTAGAAGGAATGGACTGGCACTGTGGAGCTCAGGTGTAAAGGAAATGAGAGCTCTGAGTGTGTGGAGAAGATTTGTACTACTTGGTCATCATGGTTGCATGCTGGAGCTGTCTGAACAGAGACTGGGAATGAGGTGAAAACACGGCAAAAGGCATTATTAGAAGGGGAGGAGAGACGTGGAGATGAGTCTTCTGCAGAGCCTAGAAGAGGAACACAGCTTTCTTGAGAACTGCTTCACTTCTGGTGCTGGCCATCTGCATGGCATCATTGCTGGCACCGGGAGTGAAGCAGTACTCCAGCAGGTAAGTTCTTGCTATGTACTTTTGGACCAGCTCTTCATTAAAAGCACAGACTGGTAAGTTTCTATAGCTAAGAGTGGCCTACTTGGTTCAAGAAACAGGGAATTTTCCAGTAGACCTTATGACTGCAAAGTTACAGAAGATCTGTGAGGGTATTATGTTCCTGTCATTTAGTGGAATAAGCTTCCTTTTTTTAAGAAAGAACTTTCTTTTTTAAGAAATGTTTTTACCTTTGCAGAGCTCCTCAGGAACTTTTCAGAACTGCCATATCAAGTGTGCAATTGCCTGTGCAGCCTGATTTAAATGCCCGACATGTATGCGTTGTAGTATAATAATTATATTATGATGCTGTTTAAATTTTCACCCGGTTGAGCAGATAAATCAGAGTAGTGAAATGCAGAAGACTGTTCTATAAGCTCTGTCTGATCTATTGCAGAAATTGGAAGACGTTGTTAGCATTCTGGAGAGCTGGAGTCTCTTTCCCTGTGGTGAGGTTTCTGTGCAAGGTGAGAAGCAGTGAACTTTAAAATGTGTTGTCCCTAGTCAAGCTAAAATGTGGTTTTAGTTTTTAGAGATCTAGGCTGGGATGCTGAATTGCTGAGTAGGCACTCTTACACTCTTAGTGGAAATCTGTCTGTGTAGAAAGGTATAAACTGTAGAAAATACATAAAGGATTGGGCCACGTAATGAGTAATATGGAGAAAACAAGACAACTGTAGGTATGACGTTAAGTGAGGTATGTAATTTTTGTGTTTAATAAAGTAAGGTTAAAAGTTTGATGATCCCAGCATGTAGCAGTCATTGAGTTACATACATACTGCAGTTTTTAATTTCTGGTTGTTTGCATTTGCACTGCTGGCAAACAACTTCTTAAGAAATGTGTGTGGGGAGAAAGAGAGACTTCAGGTAACTACAGAAATAAAAAGTAGTTTTGGATGAAAATGGCTTGCTTTACAGAAATATTTAGCATCAAAAAGAGTACATTAAGGAAATAAGTTGAAATAATTACAGTATCTTCTCATGTAGTTTCTTGCTAATTAAAAAAATACTGTTTTAGCATCTTAACCTTTTTCCCAATTGCCTTTAGCCGCTTTTTGTCTGTACAAATGCAGAAAAACAACTGTGTGAACATAGAAAATGAAAATGAAAGGCACTGGAGGTTTTGTATAAATGCTTACAAGTTGCTGTAAAAGACAAAAGTAAATGAAATGGATATAATTTTCAGAGATTTCAAATATAATTAAGTTATGTAATAATTTTATAAGGTATTAACCTTATAGTAATCGTTGCAAAAAAGGAAGTCAAATTCAGAAACTGTATTTCACTATTAAACTATATTTGATAATAATGATATAAAATAATAATTATATATAATATTTAAAGTTTTAAAAAATCAAATTTGTGTAAGTTTAGCTGCTGTGACAGTCTTGTGGCTTTGGAGTTCTAACTGACTGCAAAATGAAAATGATATGAGCAATGAATCTTTGGATTTAGATGAGAAATAAAAACTTATTACTGGGTTCAGGACATTGGTATACCTTCCTTTGTATTCCTAGCATTGAGTATCATTTTGCAGTAATGATACTTAATACATCCAGGAATGCAAGTGAAGGATCTGAAAACCAAGATGCAACATATCAGATTGACTAATACTTTATGAAGCGGTATAAACAATTTTAACTAAACGTAGTAGATTTCTGTTGCTTTCCTACTGTGTTTTTTTCAGTTGGTTAATTTGCAAAATTCAGAACATCTTGTCATGTATCTCTATCATTGTTACAAAGTCACAAGGTTCTACTGTGATTGTCTGCAGGCGATAATAATCAATATTTAAAAATGCAGTTACTTTGCTTTTTTTTTTTAAAAAAGGAGAAAATTGTTAAAAAATGAATTCTATCCTAATGGGACTCAATTTAGAACCTACTGAATGCTACAGTAGAACTTTCATGGACTTCAGTAGGAGCAGAAATCTGGCTTTTCATATAATTTTTTGCTGATGAGGTGATAGCTGTTTTTCTACAGGGAACAGTTGTAAATTATTGCTTGAAACCATGAAGTGGTAGCTGCTTTGTTCCCCTCTTTCGGGTGGGATTTGGGGATATAGAACATAGATACCTCTCCTTTCTAAAAATCCTGAAATGTCTGTTAAATCACAGCTTTTCAAATCCTCCCAGAGGAGATTTGCTCAGGATTTTTCTTTTTAATACATGAAGTAGATGACACGTAATAAAATCAGAAGGGTTATTTGTTGTATTTTTATGGTTGAGTTTGTCATATCACGTTTGCAGACTTGTCAGTGGACAGTCAGCACCGCCTGAAGTCTCAGAGGTCAACATGTGAGCACTGTGGAAGGGCTGTTTGTGCTGCTGATTGTAGAGAGGGGCTTAGGCTGCATTATGATGATTTACGTTATTCAAACAGGAATTCTGATTGCTCCAGCTCAGATGACTTCTAACGTGACAGGCATATCATGTATTTAATTATGGGATGTACTGATGGGAAATCAGCTGGGCTGGCTGGAGAGCAGTACAGCCCAGGCAGTTCTGCAGTGCAGGCCATGCTCGCTAGGACAAACTGTGTTGTTGTGCTGGCCCCCTGGGCTCCTTTGCCAGCCTGTTCTGATGCAGTCGTCCAGTTTATGGGAGATTGTTTTTCTCAGATCAGGTGCAGTAATTGTCTTTTGGGAAGGTAACAATATATCCTGTATAGAAGGAAAATCCAGCTGGTAGGTGGCCAGTACAGGCTAAGGTTTAAGGTCTGTGTCCTTGAAGTACTGAGAAAATACAGCAACAGATGTGCAGGATTTGAACTGGTTATTATTCCAGTCCTGCAGATATAAACAGATAATCAAAATGTCATTTTTACGATGTCTTCATCAGCAAAAAGTTTGATCTTCCACAAATATCTTTTGATATAGCATTTGGGTTTTGTTCACATATGCTGTTAGATTTTTGTATTCCTCAAGGCATTTCTCTTCTGAATTATGTAAATTTTTTTTAGAATCTTACCTTTTTTTTTTGATTTCTCCGTCTTCTTCATTCTTTATTTAAGATGGTTAGAACTGTGTCTGTAGCCTCTTCTTTTTTCCATGTTGTCATGTAGAGCATGTTGTGTTTTCTTGAATGTCTGATTCTGCTCAACAATCAAAATGGTTTCTTTTCTTTACTGCAAGAGCTGTGGATGTACATTTTCAGTGGTACAGGTCTTACAGAGGGAAACTGCTGACCTAAGGCTGCAATTATTATGCATTTTAACTTACTATAAAAATATTTAAACTTTTCTTGAAGACAGGATTTCTTGGCAGAAATATAGGGTGATTAAAACCATATATAATGAATGTAGGTAGCACCCACAGAAATTCATCCAGCTCTATGAAGTCCTGTCAGTCTTTGGATCCAGTCAGAGACAAAGTTTATTTCTTGTCAGTCAATGATAGCTGTGGCCAATTGAGATGGGGTTTGAGCACATGGACCTGCAGAGATGCAAAGCAGGTGTGCTAACCCTCCATCCAATCACCTCCAGCAGTTCAGTATGATTCAAATTCCTGATGGAACCATGTGCAGCAAAGTCTAGACTAATTGTAACTTTAATGAGCACTATTCTGACATTATTTAAAATTTTCCTCTCGGCATGATACTGTGTAAATATACTAGTGCATATATATACTATATATAAATGTAGTATGTAAATATACTAGACTTTATGCAAAAACTCAGGGCTTAAATCTCCAAATATTTCGGAGTACACTGGACTTCAAGGGTAATTGTCTGCTTTTATTATCATGGTGTTTTAAATATCAGGAACAACCTTAATAGATTAAAAAAAAACCAAAAAAACACCCACTGATTTTAAAAAGAAGCAACACAGCCCTTATTTTACAGCCTTTTCTATGTATACTGTACACCTCTGCACCTGTACAGTGTTTTATTTGTTTAAAGAAGTGGCATTCACCTTCAGCTTTTTGTGGTTTTTATACAGAATAAAAGAAAGTGTTTGCCTTTTATGCTGGTAAGAAGAAGAATGTGAACTCTTTATTCTTTAGGGAAAACTCTAGCTATGTCTAGCTTGAAGAGGCCTTTAGGTCTGCTTATTTGTTGCTCTCACCGTGCCTTGCCTTGGTACAGAAATGTCTGACAGAATGATCAAAGATCAGGCAGATGAGGCTGTCAACAAAAACCCAAGCCCTTTGTCGGTGTGCACTTTTGTTTCCATGTGAAAAACAAAGCAGGTCCTCTCTCAGGGCTAACAGTTATTATAACGATATTGTAACTCTGTCTGTAGGCATTATCCAAGTCTTACACTAATTTGTGAAATGGCTTTTTGTTGCTTTTTTGTCATTTTTTGTCATGCATAGTAATCTTCTGTGGATAAACACACTACAGAATATATATTTAACTGTACTGTCTTTTACGTTTTTTTCTCTTAGTTTTGTCTTTTGTTGCTTGGCTAGACATGCAGTGTTTTATTGCATTGTTTGCAGTTTTTCCATAGGGATATTCATGGGGAAAATTTAGAGAATACGCTATAATTGTAGCTCCAATGTAGAGCATGAGAAAAATAGAAACGTAATTTACAATTTTGGTTTTGTGTAATTTAGATTTTATATATATAATTTAGGAAAACACCATTAGTCTACCTAGGGGAGATGCATATGAAATTAAAGAGTTGGAAACATTGTACTGAGTGTAATTGCAAATTGTCACTACTTGAAAGTTAATGTTTTGTTAGACAAGTTTAAAAAACAGCATGAAATGATAGTAACTCACTGTTGCAGGAATGTATGCAGTCACTATCAGGAAAATCAAAAAATCCCACACACTGTTGTTGCTATTCTGTGCTAGAGAAAACACATATTTAGGAAATACCAGTTACTCTGATTCTTCTATATAAAGTCTTGCTGGCAGTGAGTGACCTGTGATAAAGTAGAGACTATAGCTGGACTATTTTGATGAAAGCTGGTGTGCAATTGATCAATTTGATCTCTAATATTAAGACAATACTAAGATAGTTTAAAAATAGTTAATATTTGAAATATTTATTCTTTTTGTTCCATTATTTCATGTAAGAAAGCTTCTGTTGGCAAACATTGTCACTTGTTGCTTTGATGTCAGAGCATCAAGCACTCAGAGAGACACTGATGATGAAAAAGGGAGGTGATTTTAACAGTGTAGTCTGGCCTGCTTCATAACATGAACTGTGGATTTCCTCACAGTGTTTGCAACATTAAATGAGTAATTTTTGACAGAAATAGGGAATAATTATCTTTTTCTGAAGACAGCTTTTAGGACCCAAACTCCTTTATTCTTTCTACTTTCAGTAAGAAATAGGGATCTTAATTTTATGAGGGCGTCTCTGTGGGGAACAGTAGTTCTTTCTGTAAGTTTTTACTTTTATAGCTAAGAACCTTAATAAGAAAAGTGTTGTTGGCTTTGTTAGTAATTTGCTTGAGTAAAAATTTAAAGGATTTGGCTCATTTGCTTTCCAGTATCTAGATGTAGGGACATAATTTGTGGTGTATTAAGGTGCTTTTATCCTTCCTTTTTATCCATTCACATCTCTTCAGTATAATTGCACATCCTGGATGGCTAACTGAGGCTGGTTCAACATTTGTTCACATTCAGTGGTCTTCTGCTTGAATGAATAGTTTTCATTTGTAAGAGGAGAAATCCAGTTTTGTGCTTCATAAATTAAGAATACTACAGAATATAAAATCCATTCTTAAAGATTTCTTCTGCTGTGATGCCAATTGGTACAGGGTGTAACTAGTGATGGACAGTCCTCATATGCCACACTCTGTTTCTATTTATTTCGCACCACATCCTTGTGGACACAGCCTGGCTGCATTATGATTGCCTCCTCTTCTTCATCCCATTGCTCTTATGTGCTTAAAAAGTTAGAAATCTAACTCAAACAACTGTGTTGTGATCATGAAGTTTATCTGAAATGTTCTAATAAAACCTAATATAAATGTTTTTTAGGTCTGTAGGGATTGAGCTGAAATTTGGAACACATGTACAATGTAAGTTCATATTGAAGACTGCGGGAAAATTTCATGTGATTTTTGAATATGTTTGAGGCCAATTAGTAAAATAACCTAGGCTGTAGGTTGCACATGTTTATTTGTAAAATCTGTCAGATCTCAGTCAATAGAACATGGAACTGTGGATCATCAGCTTCCAAAAAAAACCCCAAATGACTGGTGCCTCTGCCAGGTATCTCTGATGATCAGCTGAAACCATCATGTCTTTGCTAGGACAGTCGTAAAACTCCTTTTCTTGGAGGCATTTGCCCATAGCCTGAGTGCTCCCACAAATGAGTGTTGATTTACTTATTTTTTTTTCCTTACCAAATGAACATTAAATGAAAGAGATTTAATTACTGTGCACTGAAGACCTTTGCCCTTGCCTTAGGGCAACTTATTGAGGTATGGAGCGGTTCTTATTTAATGGAAAATGCTTTTACTTGTTTCATTTCTACTGCAGAAGCCTATCACTTCACCTTCCAATTCCATGCATTAATATAAAAATTTTAGAAATACCACATGAATGCAAAATATGTCAGGATTTATCAAAGTCTTCCTAGTCTAGCTGATATTAAAGCCACAGTGGGCCAATAGGGTATTAAGAGAGAACTGTGCTGTTTTCCTCGGAGTAACCACTTCAGTGCATTAGGTATTAATCATCAGGCTCCTAAATGTTTTTTTTTAAAATTAACTGCTTAAAGGATGTGTGCTTAGAGAAGCCCAAGTTCCTGTTGTGTTTCTATAACTGTTGCTTTGTGTTTTGAGTTTACAGTTCTGTATTTGTGTTTTATAATCTGAAAATCAGGATGTCTTAAAGTAGTGTTGGCTGTATTTTCCTGGCCTAATGTATCAGTGCTGTGATAACTGAATCATGTGCTTAAATTAGCTGTTCTAAAACAAGAGGAAAAAGCCATGTACAATCTGACAATGTTCATATTGCTATTTCCTAAGCGTGTTAAAAGGAGAAATTATACTAACCTGTTTTTTATAGCTCAGTCTAGCTACTTTATGTTGCAACTCAGAAACTAATGAATAAATCATAAGTGTTACATATGTGTTAATCTAACCAGATCCTCAAGGAAGAATAAGTAGAACAGCTGTTATTTTTACAGCTATATCTCATAACTTGAGTGCTTTCCATTTAGCTAAGTATTCAAATACTGTCTATTTAAATATAGTCCAGAATTTAAACTTATGATAAGTGTATTGATACAATACATCAAACCTCTCTGCTTTTTCTGAAGCCCTAATTTAGGTTTTAAACTAGTTTAAAATTAACTTGTACCATGATCCCTTTGGAGAAACACTATGTCTTAAAATGTTTTGCAATGCCTAGTTAAGTTGTCAAGTTGAAGCTGTGAGTTATTCTCTCAGAACACGTATTAAATAAAAATGTTAAGCTCTGGTTTATGTAAAGATCTCCAGTATAAGGGTGTGGCTTCACTGAATTCTCAAGACCTTTGTTCACCAGCTTGCATCTTTAATTGTTAAAGAATTGACCTCATAGATATTAAGGGAAGTCTCAGTTATTCTCCACTAAGCCATCGATAAATATAGATAGGTAGAGCACTTGTTGTTTTCATTAGGAAATGTTGATGTTGGCAATTTCTTTCACACAAAAAGTAAAGATTTTGGTGTTTTGGCTAGGCTTCTTCTGTTTCAGGATTTTGATGTTGAGCCTTCTAAAAGCTATTTATGAAGGAAAATAAAATCCATGTGTGCCACATATTGTAATTCCTGTTTCTTCAGATGAATTATGTATAAAATATTGTTATTAATGTTTTGTTTGATATTTCATTACTCACAAGTGAAATTTGTTGTAAATTACATATGAAAACCCCCTTTCTTGCTGTGTCCTCTCATAGAGACTGCGTTTTTGGAAGTGCCTTCAAGGTTTTAAAGGAACTATCAGGAACTCTTCATGGTAGAGATAAAATGCTTCTGTGTGTTTGAACAAAAAATAAGTTTAGAAACAATTATGGCAAACTAAAAATTTTTTATTAAGTCAAAGAAAGAAACAATCCATTATCACAGCGATGAAGTGGTCTGACATAGTAGAACACTAGAGAGATTTCTGTTTCAGTTTGGCAGCTGGTGGCATTATGGTTATAATTCTATTAATAGTCAAAGAAAGGCTGGTAGGTATAAACAAAGTCTAATTTGCTAGCAAATATTTTACTGAAGCACAAATGTTCTTTTTAATGTGTTTATTTGGTATTCCTCTGTTCAATTGTATACGTCATTTAAATATAATCAGTAATTCCTCATTCTGCAGGAACTCTTTATGTAATCAAAATGAAATATTGTCATGAATGCTTTGAAAGACGAGGATTTAGAACTAGGAAGCAGGGAGAAGGCCCTACTGTTTCCTGTGGTTTCTAGTATTTGAACAGGTAGCACGAGAATTTGTTGATGAGTGATGCCCTATGTAAGTACCCTTTATGCCCAATTAAGTAGTGACAGTGTATCACCTAATCAGCAAAGGGAGGAGATGTAGCTGATTTCAGAGGATCGGTACCGCTCTCTGAATATCTTTAGAAGATATGTCTGTGCTGGGCCCATGAGTCAGTAGCCCCAGGAAGAACTTCAGTGCTGATAAGGTTCTGTCTGTGACTCTTGCGGTGTAACACTATAAAATCAGCTTTGTTGGCTGCAAATGCCGTGCTCCTTCTGTTTCAGTGGGCTGGAGGAAGCTGGCACTATCAGCTGTGCTGTCAGCGAGGGGCATGATCTCACTGTGATCTTCCCTTTGCTGTTCTGTCTCAGACTGTGCACACAACAAAGTCCCCTCATATCCTGGTCTTCTGTAAGTATTTATTAAGAACAGACATTCATATTGCTGGAAGTCCTAGATTTTTTCTAATTAGTTGTGGAAAAAACCCTGTTATTTTGCATAGCTCTGTGTAGCACTGCTTCAATTCTTTGGAGTGGTGACTGTTTCTGTACCCTTCAGTGACCTGGCTGCTTCTAGGCTGCCCACTTTGAGCCACTGTACTGAGAGCCTCATGGCTTTTAATCATCAAATTGTGAAGGATAATGCAATGACCAAGAAAAACAAAGCTTATTGAAAATATGCTGTTAGTTGTTTCTCCCTGTGTCTGAGTTGGTCCCTGATGAGATCTCCGGGGTTATGAAGCCTTTTTCTACCTAGAGGCTCTGAACTGAGGTACCACCTAAGAAGGTTTCTGCATCAGCTCTGACCTCCGTCACGTGAACCAGTTCTTGTAGCTTTTACTCAGGTGCTCCAGAGCTGCTTGGCCATACTGGGGAGCTGGGTTATGATAAGAGGACAAGACTCTTCTCTTCTCGTTTTGCCTCTGATTTATATGTCTGCTTTTGTCAGAACTATATTTTGCTGCAGCCATGGTTGCATTCTTAAAAGCTGTATCTTTGGTGATTTTTGTACTTTTATAATTTCATGGGGAATTAAAGTGTAATGAAATATAATTTTTTTGTTAAAGCGCTTAAAAGACCTATCTCTGTCTTCCTGGCACCAAAGTTCAAAAAAGTAAGAAAAAGATCCCACATTAAAAATGATATCCCTTAGTACTAAATCAACAGAAGTTACTGTTCTTTTGGTGTGATTGTAGGATGTGATTTTCATTATTCCACAATATGCCTTGGCAGTTTGCTGTCCCACTGCATTCAGTGTTACACAGTAAAGTCCAGAGGAACGTGGGACCTGAATGTTCTGTCAGTCTGATGAATGCTGAGATTCACAGAGGTTCACTAGCGCAAGGTTGTGCAATGAAGACTTGGTTTGTGGGCAATAGAGGGTTGATTCCTTCTTTGTATTTGCTCTGAGGGGAAAAAGGCCCATTTTTAACTAGTTTGAATGTAGGTTTCTGTAGGAGTGTTTTTCACAGCTGCCTCAGAGTTTGTATTATGCTCCTAGAAGCAGAAATCTCATCTTTATTTGGATATTGAGTTATTTTGGCTATGTCGAAACGGGTATTTTCACTATTGTCTGTGTTTATCTGATTTATTCACATATAAAATATATATGATTATAATTATGTATGTTTGCTTGTTTTTATTTATTTAGTCCAGTGTGAGATTCTAAATATGTATACTTCTTTAAGAAACTTAAAATATAGCAATAACTATTACAGTGTTAAAAACTTTATCCAGCTTAGTAACTTAGAAAAATATAAAGTAGTGGAAAATATCAAATAAAACTCTAAATCCAAGTGGAAAATAATTTAGTCTGCAAAATCGTTTCTTCTTTACAGAATTTAATTCGGAGCTGTAGCAGATACATATTTTGCCTTGAAGGTAAATAGAGAATATTATATAACCATTTAGGTTAGAAAAGAGCCTTAAGATCATAGAGTCCAACTACTAACGCTGCCAAGTCCACCACTAAACAATGTCCCAAGGCACCAGATCTGCTCTTCTTTTAAATACCTCCAGGGAAGGTGACTTAGCCACTTCCCTAGGCAGCCTGTTCCAGTCCTTGACAACCCTTTTGATGAAGAATTTTTTCCTAATATAATCTAGTATTACTTATTTTCTTGCTCCTATGTTCCCCAGATTATAAAAGAGGTGCAGGAGTTTTTGCATGATTTTCACAGTTTAATTGAGAGTTTTGATTTTCTTTATATAGACTTAAATGATTATCACAAGAATAACAGGTCAATACCATGCTCAATAGACAAGGCTTTTAATTTCATTAATATTTATAGGTTAATACTGTGCTCAATACGAAATGCCTTCATAATTGGACTGTAGAAAGATGAAGTAACTAAATATGAAAGGTTAATTTTAGAAAGTAACTGTCAAGCTAAAGGAACAGTGTTGTCAGCTGTGGTGCTCACCATTCTGTTCAAGATCGTGTGAAACAACTGTTGCAGGACTATTTTGGGGGAAGGGATGAGGCCTCTTCCAGGGTTCAGTTTAGGTGAGAACAGATACAAGTAAGTATATTCTAGATAAGTTCTTATATATGTGATATCTTGGCAACCATGAGGAGTTAAAAAGATAATTTAGGTAATCTCATATTTTCTGTAGCATGAGAATGTTTTATGTTTTCTCACTTAAAAAAAGAAAAGAGGCAAAATTATTATTATTTCCTCTAAACACAATAAAAGTACCTTTTATTCTTAAAACATTTGTTCTTGTTTTTCCTTGCATAAAGAATACTTACATTTTCCAGTCACAGACAACTGCCTAAGTGTTAAAAACACTTTTCTGCTAAAACATTGCTCACCCAGGGGAGAGAGTAAGAGAGCAAACATCGCCTGCCATGACAAACTAGAAACACACTACAGGGAGGTGTTTCAGCTGCTTTGGTGGGAAGGGTAGAAGACGACCTCTATAGATTAAAGCAATAGTGCTTTCCACCTTGTTTTCCCAGTTCTCTCTAGCCTGCTTGATTGTCCTTCACAGCACCAATATAGGGCAGTAAGCACTTCAACAGGACAACATTACCAGCATTTATGAGCAGTTAAAGTCTACTGGAAACATGTTTCTTCAGTTTTACCTTGATGGATGAGATAGTCTGAGTTTTTCTGCTTGTAATTTGCAGAGAAAAATTCAAAACTGTTTCAAAATTACGTTCTCACACTTGATACACAGCTGTAATTGGAACAAATAAATTACATTTCAAATTCCCCAAGAACATTTCTTTAAAGGGTATGTATAATTTCAAGTATGGAAAGTCATTATAAGACAAACAGGGAGTGCACTGTGATTACAAGATGAAACCTTTATTGTACTTCAGTTCTGCAGTATTTTTGGTTATTTGAATTGATGGTTTAGTCCCAGGAACGGTAGTTTGAAGGGATGTTCACAGTACATGGTCCAGCCTCCCACATGTAGCATGCTGCTATGTGCAGAAGCTTTTTGTGTAAAGATGGGGACAAAAAAGATGTTGAGTCTTTCTCTTGTTGTCTTTCACTGCATTCTCTCCCCCGTCTGTCACCCACACATTCCCTGAATTTTCTTTTATAGCTGTCACACTCGTGGCTTCTCTACATTCCCAAAACATCCCTAGATCTGTCTTCAGGTGAGCTCTGGCCTCCTTTGTTTTGTGCCCAAGTTTCTGAACAGTGCCTTTGTACTCTTTCTTTTCTACCTGTCCTGGTTTTCATCTTCCTTTTTCTTTTTAAATTTTATCTCATCAAAAAGCTTATTCCTAAGCCAGGTGGACATACTGCTGGATCTCCTAGCCTTTCCACAGGGCCTTCCTCCTGCCTGAATTCTCAAAAATCAGGCTCTCCCTGTACCTAGGATTTTACCCAGCTGTTCCCTTGAATAAACCTCAATCTGCTGTTCTAAAATTCCTCCTCACTCTGCTGCTTGACTTTCCAGCCTTTTTCCATGTCATCAAACCAGACATCTTGAGGTCACTGCAACCCAGACCACTGGACAAGGATCACCACCAACCAGTTTATCCCTATTTGTAAGTGGCAGCTTACGCAGCATTACTGCTAGTGAGCCCATTCAGTGTTTATGTTAGGAAATTGTCACCAATAAAATGCCACGACTTGCATTGCCAGTGTAGTGCTGTGTTGTCCTCTCAGCAGATGTCTATGTGGTGAAAACCCCACCACTTTCTTGGTCAGGAAGTCTGTAGGACATCCCTACCCACAGCAGTAAAAGGTTTTTCTCTCTTGCCTCAGGGCCTTGGTCTCTATTTCCTAAGAAAACCCCAACCCCAAAACAGTGGATTTGGTGAGCCTGAGTGCAGATACATTCTTTCTGGTCCAGATTAGGTGGGTTCTGCCTCTCCCCAGCAGTGGTTCTTCTCCTCAGGCAAGATGCTGTGATTTAGGAAACCAAGTCCTTGCTGGTGACTCCACATCAGAACACTGCAGATGACCCTTTAATGTATTTGCTGCTACTTGTGTCCCTTCTCTGGTAAGGATTTGTTAAATGTAAAACAGCATGGGGACATCAAAAATTTGGCTACAGGGTGCAGGACTGTGACCTGCAGGGAAAGCTGAATCCTGTAGGAGAGGAGAGCCTTTTGAGCCTGCTTTGGATTTGTTTTCCTTTTCCTCAGTTGTGCTGTTTTGGGCAGACTGCTCTGTCCTGCTTGCAGTAACTAAACTAGTTTGTTTGCAGAGCATTGTGTGGTAAGTTGAATATTCCTTTAATCTGATCTTCTGCACAGAGGAGACCAGTTTATCTGTATACATCTTCTGTATGGTTTCCTTTTCTGAGTTTGGCCTGTGGAGCCAATCTCAGGCTCTTATGGTGTGTTTTACTGTTATGATTATCATCTGGCTGCATTTTCTGGGAAATTACTAGTTTTCTCTTAGGTCTGCTGACAGTTGGAGCTGCAAGGCTGTATCATACAGAGACTGCATGTTTCCCTGTCAGAACTGGAAAAACCTAGCTCCATTTAAAGCTTTACTCAGGAAGAATGACTAGACTGGACTGTACTGGACTATCATTCTAATGAGTTCAGAAGATAAATTTGTGGAGAACTTACAGTTCTCCTAGAATCTCTAGACACTAGTGAAGTACCAGTGCTAAAAATCACCTTTACATAGGACAGATTTCAGGTGTTTCAGGTTTTCCTTTATTCATTGGAGTTCTCAACAGTTTCCTAGAGGCCTCTGGAAGCCTTTCAAAACCTCCCTTGTGTAAGACAGTGTAGTTTTTAGAATTCAAGAATGGCTTTTGGGTTGATATCTAAAGATATTTGCCTGATTATGAATTGAGAGTTCAGCCTGCTTCTTCAAATATTTTCTGACAACACACAATCCTGTAAACTTACTTGAATGCTTGGCAATATATAGATTCAGACTGCACTGTTACAAAGATTAAAAAACCTGTACAAATAAGATGATGTTCAAATTATCCTTATCTGCCTGAAATCTTTTCCCTCATAGATGTGGAAAAGATCATAAATTCTTCTGTTGAAGTTGCTTGCATATTATTTTATTGTCTGTATGAAAACCTTTTCGGAGCTACTTGCAAGGCAATAAATTAAGTTTTAATACTTACAGGACTAGCAGCAAATAGTGTCAGGACCTTGAGGATGAAGATAGCAAAATGATATTTTAAAATAAATGAATTTTAATTTATTTATATGAAAATAAAGTGGTTTGCACAATTTCTGGATAAAAGAAGTTGACATAGAACTTTAAAAATGTGAGATGATATTTTATTAGAAATATTTGGTTTCAAGAAACAGCCTGGCTGAATAAGACAGGATCAGCCACAGCTCCTTAAAATGACCAAAACCCACCCCCAACAGAAGCTTTAAATCAGTGTGGATGGGGAAGAACTTTAGTTTTGGAAAATGGAGTTAAATGTAATGATAGCGCATAAAGTAAGAAAAATGAGGGCGTCTCTATCAGGTTGCTTGACTAAGCTGACACAGAGATGAATCTAAACATAGCTAATCTCTGATGGTTTTAATGGCAAAACAACAACAAAAGTGTTTTGTAATTGGAAAGTGAATGATGGATGGTTTAGAAAGATTAAATATAAGAGCAATGTAAAGACACTGGATGCTGAAGGGACACATTAAACTGGCCAGGGCAGCAGGTTAGTTTGCTCAGCCAAGAGTTGTGTGGTGTGTTCAGGAGGTCAGGCCCAGTCCCCTGGAGGCTTGATTATGAATCTCAGAATCTCTGAAACTCATCAATTCTATATCTTTCTTCCTTTGATCTTTATAGAACCAGAAGAATAACAGTTAGCCACGGTTAGCCATATTTTCCAGTGTCTTGTGCCCTTTCTGGAAGCTCCTGAATGGATGCCTTCCATGTGTATACCAACTGCAGATATCAGATACACCTAGTCCAGCTTGTTTTTAGAGCTCTCTTGTCCAAGATTTTTAAAGCTGTAATTAGATTTTTTTACTCTTTTCTGAGAGCTTAGTTTTGAAACTATGGAAAAAAACAAAACAAAATGTGAATGTTGCTGTTAATGAGCTGCAATACCTGGCTAAAACCACTGAATTCAGAGCTCAGGCAAATGCTGGCTTGCTACTATATTGCTTATTAGAAAGCTTGGTGTTTTCAGAAGCTTAAAAACACAAAACTAAGATGAGCAAGGCAGTATTGCATAGAAAGCTCCAATTAAAAGGAAATCACCAGTTGTTCATAGATCTCGTCTTTTTTTGCTTGATAAGGGGTCATGCAAGGTGTGTTTTCTGAGGGCATAATAGACCGCTCTGTCTTTCAGCAGTAAAGTTTTTGCCAATTACCCTATCTATAACCTTCCTTTTATTATGGAAAATTAATTAGAATGTTCTGGAGGAAATGGGGACTAACTGGGGTCTTTATTTTTTATGGCCTATTTAGCTTTGAAAGCACAAATTAAAGTATTTTTCTAATATTTATAATGAAATCTGTCTTCTCATTCTCCTGTTTTGGTGATTACAAAACAAAAGCCCAGACTGCAAGGCTACAGCCTGTATAATGAAACAAACAGCAGCTATGTCTCTACTGTGCCAGCTGAAAAGAAGCATGAAGAATTTAACCAAGGCAAAATGAGACGTACTGAGTCACAAAAAGTCTTTTTAAAACAAAAATGTTCGTGTGCAACACGTTTGGAAGCTGGAAGCAGTATAAAACTATGAGAGCTGATATTAATCTGACTTCACCTATAGTGTTGAGTGGAGAAATAATCAGAAAACCAAAATAACCTAATGTAATTCAAGTTAATCTTGCAGGAAATACAGCTTTTAAATATTCTGAAGTTATTTTAGTAACTGAAATGGCATTAATTTTTATCCTTTTAGTTCAGATGTAGTTGTCTGTATTCAAGAAGTTCACAAAACCATTAGCAACACAGTTTCAGTCTTACTGCCCTGTGCAGGTAGGAAGTCTGTCTTCCTGCAGTCATCTGACATGGCACCTCCCTCACAGCTTGAGTTCTTGCTGCGAGGTGGCGAATCACAGATTGATAACCACAGACCAGATGGAGCACAGAATGCCTGGGCAGTTATTTTATGAGACGATCAGAAATTATGACTTTATAATCTTCCCTCTTGCTGTTCTGGAGAGAAGCCACGTTTGCTGCTTTTACTGTAAGCATTAGCATAGTAATTTATGCCATCAGCTGTAAGGAGTGGTGCTGGTGGGACAGGGGGTAAGCAGTGTGAGATTGCTAAAGACAAGCCTGAACCTGAAGAGCTGAGCTTACTGATCGGAAATGGATGTTGATAATTCAGCCTGTGCCTTGACATACAAGTGTCTAATGGTGAGTTGAGGCTGATGAGAATGGAACCATTTTATTTATTTTACCAACACCAGCAGACGAACCGAAACAGGAGGTCTGCGTGTTTCACATGCTCTTGTTCTGTACAGAAGTCATGGACAGGGAGCATCAAAGGAAATGGAAGTTCTTCTGCAGAAATATTTTTTTGCTGTTACTCAATTTTTAGTGAACTTACTCAGCTTCAGTTTCAGACTTCAGGAGTCAAATTAAGAAGTGATTAGTTTTATTTGAATTGTGACATTTTTTCACTTGTAGAACCAAGCTGCAGTGCTTGCATTGGGTCAAATTTATATTATTTTTTTCTTTATCTGTGTGGGCTTTTATTTTAATTTTTTTTTTAGTAAATTGAATCTCTGGAATTGTAATTCATGTCCTATACTTTCCCATCATCTTTTTTCCCCATGAGTCTCTTTCTTTTGCCATATCTCTCCTTCCTCTTGCAGCTCCCCATAGCTCTTCCTGCTGAAAAGTTCAGTATCAAAATGGTAAAAAAAATTAGAGTCAATAGGAAATGTCTGCACAGTACCTGGTACAGAAAGAGGAGAGATCTCAGGGAAGTATTTGTCACTGAACTTCAGCTTTGATAAATGGTTAAAATAAAAACATCTCCAAATGTTGTATCTGTATATAAACAACTGTCGTGAAATGGTGTAAGTTTTGCAGATATCATGATAAAAAGGATTTAAGGCAAAAGTAGTAGTCTGTTGTCTTGCATAACAAAACAGAGCTCTTTGTGATTTTGTTTCACCTCTGTAATAGCAGAGGTTCTCATCTTCAGTAACAGTGTTGAATATCTTCCTGCCTTCTTCATGACTGTTTTATCCACAATTTTTCTATACTGGATAGGAGTTCACCTCAGGTAATGGACTCCAAATAAAGCTTTGTGCAGGAGTTTGCAACTATCCATTGCCACTCTACCTACCTCAACTTGTGGGTTATAGTGGGGAAGATAATTCTGGAAAACGACTTGACCTGAGAGCGGCTTACATTTAACAGGTTGCCCAGAGAAGCTGTGAATAAAATAGTTACAGATTCCCTTAGCTGATATGACTAGATTTATGGGTATGTCTCTGGAGGTTTGCACAGTTTCCATGCCTAGTCACTCTGCTCACCCTTTCAGTCTCTGGCTTTTCTGCTGTTGGTGGGTTGAGAGATGCCCTCTCTTCTGATGGTTTGTGTGTGATGTTCAAGCTGGTTCAGTCAACAGTTGGTCTGAGTTTGTGAATTTTTCAGATTACGTAACAGTTGTCAGTTCTCAAATACAGTTGGTTTTCAACAGTCAGGTCCACATTTAGATGTGAATGCCTCCATATTCCTTTATGAAAACTTGTGCTACTTGTTTTGATTTATAGCTATTTTAATTTTTTTACTTGTATTCCTGCCTCTTTTGTAATTTTTTAACTTTTAAAATTAATTCAAAATAAAGTGTAGTGCAAGACAGTAGGTTTTCAAAGTGGAGATACTTCTTTACCAAGTTTTTCTAATCTAAAGTTTTACAGGCCTACTTTTTCAGACTTTAATTTGATAGTTGTTTTCTGAAACTATTCAGGACTTGGTTTCAAATATCACAGCAGGTAATTTCTCTGTTAGCAGAAGAGGTTTCACATTGGCCTTTTTAATTCATATGTGCTAAAATATAAAAATTGAAAATGTACTTATATTTCTTCACTGTATTAAAGGAATGTTTCTGAAAAATGTGGTATATCTTCAAAGATTAATCACCCAATAAATTTTCTGTATTATTTTGATACATTGTATTAAACAAAATCCAGGAATAGTATCCAGTGTGAAGTTTTTTCAGGATACAGAGTTGTTCATTTAAATTCTTTCGTCTGTCTATTTTTGTAATTTCTATATCTTTTATCATGACTTTTGTATATGATTGCTTTTCATAAATGCTAATGTTATTTATGCTTCATAAAATACAAGTTCAAACATCAATCTGAGCAAGCCTTTTGGCAATGTCACAGCAAAATGAGAAAAATCATAACAATCAAATAAGCAAAAAGACCAACCAGATGTTAGGGATGAATTTAAAAGCAGTGAGGATTTTTTTTTATTAAAAGCAAATTCTATATGGATTTGCCTGGACAGTAAACTTCCTTTAATATCAAGAGATTACTTATTCACTGATTTACTGCTAACTAATTCAGTCTTGTTTAAAGCAGGCAGGATATTTTTGATTAACTGCAAGTAGTGTTGAATCCATCCATCCAGTTTTATAGTCACTGGGGAACCAAACCTGCTTTCTATTAGGGACAGCATTTTCCTTACTGGGCCTCTGCTCACAAGATCCTTGCAACTACTGAAAACTTAGTTTTCCTGCCATTTATGTATAAGGAAAAATATTAGCGTGTTCTTTTTTACTTGTTGCCTATTTTATGTACAATAAAATGTGTTCTGAGTTTGAGAGGTGTCTTAGGGCATCAGGGGTTCAGAGGCAGAGAAAGATTTTTATGATGCTCTCTATATTGAAGCATAATGGGGGGTTTTCCTCATATAATTAATTCATTAACCGAGTATAGACAATGGAGGTCTTGCGTTTCTTTATTTTTAACTAGCTGTTACCAATGTGTGTGTATGCACTGACCTTACTTCTGCAAAAGGAAGGAAGGTGTAGGAAGGGGTATGATCTTGCCTTGAGCTCCTAGGTCATGCTGAGCTAAGAATGCAGATGGAGCTGTGGTAAAGAGACAGTACCAGTAAATAAAAGGGATCAGGATTTCTGCTTTGGCTCTAAAGCCAAGAAACATAAAAATTTGCATCTAAATGGCTAAATTCTTTTCCCTTCCAGAGCAAAGTTGCATGATACATCTGAACTACTCAGCAGTATGGTCCTTGGCCTGTGCTGTCCTCCAGCCATTCCCAGACACTCTAGGAGAGCACTAGCTGACACAGACAAAAGCCATTCTGGGAGCTGTTGTAACAGCTTAATGGGACATAAATTGCATGCCAGCACCCAGCCCCATACTCTGTCTCCAGCTTAGCAGTGTAGACAAAGCCACAGTGTCTCCATGGTGCCAGCTTGGCTTGACCCCACGCTTTACTCACTTGATGTGATAATTTAGCTCCTGCACTTCCTTTTGAAGTAGTTCCCTTCAAGAGAAAGCTCAGGCATAACAAGAGGTGTAGTGTATTCAGGATCTGCTCTGGGCAGTACAGATATGAACTGTGCCAAGTTTGGCTGTGCTTGAGCTCTGCCCCAGCAGTACTCGCATCTTTGTATGCCCCAACATGACCTACTTCTATGCGTGTGCCTTTGGCATCATGCTCTAATTCTGGGGTTGTGCAACACAGCTTTCTCATAATTTCAAATACTTTGAACTGAAAAACACCCAAGCCAAACCCAGAAGAACAACATCCATTGCATCTTGGGGTACCATACATAGCCCAGAGGAGTTACAAGCCAGGTGCTGTGCAATGTGATCATTAATTGAGCTCATCTGAAAGGTGCTCATCCACAGCAGTGGGGATGGGAGCCGGTCAGCTTTAATTGGAGTAGGGCACTAGCCTGACTCCCTTTCTGCTCCACAGGCACGATAGAAGGATTCTGCTGGTCATACCATGTTTCTGTATGAGGCAAGCTGTTCTTGTTAATAGCCAGCAGCTGTTCCAAGTGCTGCCATTTCTTACCAAAAGTTGCAACATGCTGATATTTAGACTTAAAAGCTCTAACTGATCTTGCATTTAAAAAGCACTACATGAAACTCTGATATACTCTAATTAGAAAGCATTTCATTGCAAAAAATTGTGACCCCATATTTTCTATTTTCTAATTAAAATATGTGTAAGTTGGGCTATAATTGCTCATACATAAATATCTCATAAATAAAATACACCATTATATATGCATAAATAAAATACACTATCAAAAATTCCCTGACACAGAACACTTTGTGGAACATTGTTGCCACAGGGACATCCATAGTTTTCATATGCTCAAAAACAACTGGATACATTAATGGAAGAAAGATGTGGGAGAGACTGATAGAAATCCAAAAGCTGTATTCTGAGGTAGTCCCTAACCTACAAATTGCTGGAGCCCTGGAACAGTTTTTCTAAGCTGCCCCTGTTCTTTATATTCCTCCTGAGACTGCTGTACATGTCAGGATACTGAGATATAGGGGTCTTTGAGCACATACTGCTGATTTTATGCTCTTATTTGCAGTTCTCAATAATATTTGCTTTTGCAAACGTTGAATTTTCACTCTTCTTCATGTTCAAATATATTCAACCTCATTTTTGTAAACAGAAAGACAGCTGTTTAGAAAAGAAACTGCTGTAAATGAAGAGTAGATTCTGAATCCTCATCTTGTTGACAGTGTCTTTTACAGAGCTGGAAACTTTGTCATACCAAGCAGTATTATGTAAGAGAATGGTGGTGCACAAATGTTGCTGCAAAGCATACAAATATTGTACCCTTGTCCCTTAGGGGTGATCTTCTGAAAGACACAAACAGAAGATGACTGTGGAATGAGAGTGTAACATATACAAAAAAAGATGCATATTAAATAATTGGCACATATTGGTTGTATTCAAGTGGTAACATAGGTATTTTCTTCTTTTTGCATGGTTTTTTACATAAAACTCATGGGGTTTTTTACATAAAACTATAGATAAGGAGTTTTTATACTGTTAATATATATGTCTGATATATTGGTTATTTAAAACAGAGGGTTTGTGTCCAGAACTGAGCAAGCAAGGAAGGAGGTGGGAGGAGGAATGGGCCAGCATAAGAAGCCAGAGGAATCTGTTTCCATGAGGAACAGAAAGAACATCTCATGGCTTTCACCATCCCCATGCTAGCTTTCTCCATGATACCAATAATAGAACCAGTAATTCTGGCTTCTAACTGCAATTGTTAATCAGTTTTGCAACATTTTTGTTTTGTTTTTTTTTTCTGACCATCAGTTGTTACTACAAGAAATTTGAGAACTGTGGCAAAACTTTGTTCTTTGACTTGTGCTCCATCATTAGTTTGATTAAAACCCCTTTGTGCCTTATTGAGCATGTTATAACTCTAGAAGGAAATGACATTTGAGTTACACTTGTGGGTTTATGTATAAACTACTTTGTCAACCCCTTATCTTTCTGTTATTGAAATGTTATGAACATAAGTTACTGATTTTCTGCTTTCAAGTCCAAGGCTTGCTGGCATATCACCTTATACTTTGGTAATACTATGGTGATGTGAATTACTGGTTTTGTATTTTTGAACCATTGCTGAACACCTTTTCCTTTCTTTGTATAGTGGTTATTTGCTTAATGCACAATTGTTTTTGCAGTTGCTAAACTCATCCTTTCATAGTGCTTATTGATTTTGAAGTGATGCATCTGCTCTTTTTCCTCCAGTTTTTTTGACCTGATTGTATCTCTTGAGAATTGCTATGGTAATAACTTCTATTTTCTTTATCTGCTGTATTAATTTTAGTCCGTACTGGTTTTAGCTATAACAGGAACTAGAACAGAAGCACTGACCTATTTGTATTGTGTTAGATAATACACATTTTCAATAGAAAGCAAGGTGCATCTTCAAAATGGGTCATGTCCTGAAATCCTGACTAAAGTTTACATGAAGTTCAGTGTATTTTTAAACATAAGAAACAAAAGCCTCACTAACACGATATGAAAGTGAGAAATTCACCTATAACTGCATTGTCAATTCAAAAATTTCATAGAAGTCTTTTTAAAGTCATGACAGTTGAGGGTCTTTTCTTTCTGCTTTCTCCTGAAGACAGCATTTCCAAGTAATATTGCTAGCTGTTATTTAGTTGATGTGACATGAAAGCCAGTTCCCAAACCTGTGCATGTGGTAAATACCTCAGATTTTTCTACAATATGTCCAGTTATGAAATGTGCAATTTTATATATCTAGCTTAAATGCTACTTCAAGATAACATGCCATATAGTGTTTAATATTAATGGTGCTGTTCAAATGAATTCTCCATAATCTTCTAGAAGCGTAGCTGGTTTGAAACAAGTGTTTTAGAGATAAAATAGTGTGTTCTAAATATATAAAGTTAATTAAAGATGCTATATAAATAGTGTTAGTAAGGTCAGTGTCCTGTCTGTCCTTGCAATGTTAATTTATGTTTTATCTTTATTTAAAATTAAATTCTGCATTTTTGCCCTTTGAAATGTCTTTATGCAAAGTGTGTTACTGAGATTAATAACTGCAGAGGCTGCTCCCAAGGCTATGCATCCTTAGACTCACGTGAAAAAGGGACAATGACTTTCTTAAACTATGGTGCTTGCATTAAGAAGGGAAAATAACTTTAGTTCTTCTGTTTAGCTGTTAACATTTTATAGCTGTGCAACCATGTAATGGTTTGCTCTGGCTTCTTTTTAATTCTTGAAGTTCCCAGGGGGAACTCTAAATTCCTGTTCAAAAGTGTTATTGAGTTATAAAATCTAAATTTATCTTCATCTTTACAATGAACACCGGAATACCTAAGTACTCTTACTAAGAAAGAGTCAGCTTTCCATTGCTCATTTTAAATAGTCTTTGGAAATTACTAGATCCATTGAACTATTCCTTCTGCAACTTTTAACAAAGCTTAAAAATCTATTTTATTTTTTAATTTTGTCATTGTGGTATACATATATTTATATTCTTATATATTTTTATTAATCATATTATCAATTTTCTTCAATATAGATATTTCTCTAATCACTTGTATCTGGAAATGTATTTGAAAGCTGGGAAGATTCAATTTGAGAGCATCTGTTCTTATGGTAAAACTCAGCTGCTTCTTTAGATAGCTTAATGTCTCCATGGTAAAAATATAAAGATACTTATGAGACCTTTTATTGCACATTTGTGTTGTCTTTTTTTAGCATTATTTTTAAGACTTGCCCCTGTAAGACTCTGTAGAAATACAGTGCAACTCCACTAGAATTTATGTTCTGTCTTTCATCATGAATTGTGATTTGGTGCTTAAAAGAAGCAAAGAATCACAGAAGAATCGCAGAATTAACAAGGTTGGAAAAGACTTTTGAGATCATGGAGTCCAGCCTGTGATCTAGCACCACCTTGTCAACTGGACCATGGCACTAAGTGCCTCATTCAGTCTTCTCTTAAACAAAAAAGATCTTGGAAAAAGTTTGTTCATTTGTGTACCAGATATTCTTCTTTACCATGTGTAGCATAGTTGAATTGTGCAGTTTGTGTTTTAGGGTTTACTGTAGTTTTTGTTTGTTGTTTCTACTGAGTTGTGAATTTGACACAATACTGTATAAGAATTTTGGAAACGATACTGTCAAAACAAGAAGCTATGCAACTCCTGTAGTTTTATTCCATCTTTGGTTTTCTTCTAGGGCTGGGCATGGGCTCAGAAAAACACTTGAATTTTAGAAATGTGGGATTAGTGCCAAGTGTGCCAAAGTGGATGCTTGTTTGTACAAGAACAAAGCAAGAAGGACCCCAGTCTTGCATAATCCATGCAAAAGGTCCTATAAAATCAGCCTGCTTCAAGTAGGAGTCCTTTGTGAAATCGGTGAAGGTCCTTGTGAAATTAGGGAAGGGATCAGTCCATGGTGTGGAGCCTTGATTTGTTTCTGATCGTGCTGCTTTGTTGTGATCAAAAAAAGGATAAAAGTCTCTGTGCAGAATGCTGCAAAAATCTGATATAAAAAGTAGGACAAAGCACTCATCAGCTTTGTATAATTACAGTTGCTTTGTTATAGTACAGTTTGAAAATATATTTAGAATATTTTATTCTTACTGAAAATTAAAATTGAACTAAAAAAATTTCTTTTTTTGACAAACCAAACAATTAGGGCTATTTCCCCACACACCAGAGTGTTTAGAACAAGGTCAGTTCTCATACTAATTAGTTGTGTGTTTGATTACAGTTCACAACATTTAAATGTAGAAGTTTTTCTGACAGTCTTACTAGATAGGAAATACTTCTCTTGGAACATTATTTCAAAATTTGAACTTGTAACTTTTAAACTGTGTGATCTGGAGACCTTTACGAAGAGTCTGCAGAACTTGACAGAAGCCTACCAGGCGACACAGAGATCAGTGACAGCACTTTGGGTGAAGAAATGGCCAAATCAATCAACTTATCCTAGGGACCTTTTGCTTTTGAAGAAGTTGTCTTAGAACTGTTTCTTCGATGTGCTTCACACCAGTGAAGGATTTCATGCTGTTTCTCCTTACCAGTTGTGAAGTGGTTAAATTGTGCACCCTGAATGAAAACCTAATTTGCAGATTATTTTCGGTTGGGCAGTATTTCCCCTTTCTGTTCTGTAGATGGGCCCTTGAAAGCTGTTTCCTTTGATAAGGCTCCCACCTCAACAAAAGAAAATCCTACGAAGAAGAAAATTGATTGGCTTGTCCCTGGTGCTCGCTTTGGCAGGTGTCACTGAGGAGCTGCTGGATATGGAGAGGAGTAGAGGAAATACAAGGTCTTACGAGAAATAAGATAATATGAGAAAGAGATAAATAGTTACGAAAATGTAGCAATTTCAGAATGTTTTACTATGTAGCAATATAAAACTTTGAACACCTACAGGCCGTGCTGCATAAAAGTGTACCAAAAGACACTGGGTATTCTGTGTAACAGTCATTGTCTTCAGAATCCACTGCATGAAGATTACAGGCTGCATGTGCAGCTTTGGGTCCTCATGCATAGCTTTCAGTGATGTAAAAAACACCTGGAAATAATTATAAATGCACTTTGCCATTGAAAGGCAGATCAATTGCATTAATTTTCTATATTACAGCGAAGTGTAGCAGTTGGCTGCTAATTGCAAATAAAGACATAGCATTTTTTTAACCTTTCAGTCTTCAGGTTTGAGTGTTTATTTTAGGGATTAAGCTAGAAGAGGTTTGGAAGCAAGCCAAGTGTCAGTGGTGTTACTGTTTTAGACTTTATCACAGCATCCAGTCCAAAGAACGGATCTCACTCTTCTTGCACTACTAAAACAAATCCAAATGGTTTCTCAGGTTTTTTCAGTCTACCTTGTCCATTGTTGTATTCCTTTTCTCCATCATATAGCCAATTTTTGATTAAAAACTCTTGACTCCTGGTTGGCCATATTATCAGAAGGAAGAGATGTCAGAAACTGGTTGGCTTTAGTTTGGGGATTTTTGTGATTTTTTTCACATTAGCAGCATATGAGTTATGTCTTGTAAATTGTATTTGTGAGAAGACATTATTCCCTGATCCTGCAAAGCTGAGAATAATAATCTGAAGTGTAAAACCAGTGAAAGGGACAATTTAGTATGGGAGAACAAAAATCTTATGATGCTTATAATGATGTGCACTAATCTATAATATCTAAGTATTGTTGGAGAATAAAAATAAAGAAGCAAATCCAGAGGAAAATTCAATACTGATGTTTCTAGATTCCAAGAAATGCTAATATTTTAAAACAGTAATATATATATATGGTGTTGTCCTAGATGACCTTTAAAGACCATTTTCAACCCAGTCTTAAATAACGCCCATTGAGTTTGGGTTGTTTTGTTGGTTTTTTTTTTGTTTGTTTTTTTTTTTTTTAAATATAATTTTAATTAGCAGCTACATTTGCCATTTGATGCTGTGAAATTGGTCTCTCTTATTTTGGTACAGAATAAGTAATTAATGATTCATCTGTTCTTATAGCTAGCCAATTTATATTTTATGTTGCCAGCTGGTTTATGATATGTCAGAGAGACAGAGAAAGGTGTCATGGGTGTACTACATGAAAAATATAGTTTTTTTCTACTGGTACATAGACACAAACTAATCAGAAAGTGGAATTATGATCTTACATTACTGAAGATATTAGGTAAACTGCATGTTCTGAAGATTTTGAAAAACAGATAGCTTGTAACAGAAAAGACAAAAGCATTTCCACAAATGAGTGGAGAGTTCTGTAACTGGAAATGGAGTATAAAGTTACTCACCAGTGATATTTTTACTGGCCCCCTTAACTGGATTGTCAATGTCATATGTTGGTGGTACTTATATTCTCTTTAATTTTATCATTTTTACTGTGTCAGCTTTTATTATCATTAACAACTAGGCTCACAGACTCAATTGTGTCCCAGCAGGATTTCAGATTATTCCTCAAATTACAGCAATTTGTCATGATGTCAGTGTTTTTTAACCTATAACCCTAGGTTACCTATGGAGGCTTCAGAGCCTGGATTTCACATGCCACAGATTCAATTTATATTGTCTGCAAACAATTACAGGGCCTCACAAACAAACAAAAGGCAGCCAAAGTCAAAACGAAAGGTCAGAGTCTAGCTTGTCATGAATCCATCCTAAGTGGATTTTTTTTTTTCCAAATGGAATATAGGCAACGCAATAGCATTGGCTCTTGGCCATAAAATGTAGAGGTGAGTTAGGCTCTTGTTGATGGCAGAACCTTTGCTGGTGGTGGCAGGAACAGAATTTGGAAGAATCGCTATTGCAACAAGTTATTTCTCATTATATGTGACTGTATGTGTGACTGTAAAAGTTTTCAAGAGTTTTGATGGTATTGTAAGAGAGAAACAAGCAAAATGATCTTGAAGCTGAGAGAATGTTCTAGTTCAGGAACACTCAAAGCTAGGGAAGGGAAGAGTGTGACTGTTCATCCTTTGGTAGCTCATGTGAGTCCTCCATGCTGGGGAATTTGGGAATGGGATTTGGGAATCAAAGCCCAGAGCCAGCCCTGCTGCCTGTGGAGGCCAGAGCTGTCTTACAGGACACAGCAATGCTGATGTTTGCCCAAACCACCAAGCTGTAGGACAGCTCAGCTGCACAGTGGAGGTTGGGACAAATCTCATTTGCACAAAATGTGTGTGAGGTGTTGGAGTGTCAGAAGGAGAACTGGATGGTTAAATGCAATATAGAATTGCAATTTCTTTGTTCTGTTTTCATTCCTTTGTTATTATTTCAACTATTGCCATCATATGTTGACCTGCTTGTTTATTTTTGAGCTTTGCCTGTAACAATGTGATATTATAGAATAAAGAGTTTGCTATGTTTCCTCTGAAATGATACTGTATAAAATTACTGATCTATTAATGTGTTTCCTGGCGAACTTGAAAAGCTCCCATCACTGGCACAAATAAAAGATAAATCTTCCTGGTTTTCATAGATTAATTGAATAATTAAGAAGCCACTCTTAATTACTGTCCCAAGGAGTTCCAGAAATTACACTTCTAAGAGTGCTACTAAGGAAATCTTTAGATAAATTTCTTTAAATAGAGCTATGCAAATTGCATACTGCCAGAGGTTTCTGCCACATCTTATTTGAAAGAATTTTTTGATAATATAGCTGTATGTTAAAATTTTTAAAAGTGCTTAACTGATGTGAGGATGAGATTTATGGTTAGACACTAAACAGTGTTTAGGTATATACTTAAATATTGAATATATGTAATCAAGCTCTAGGATACTTATTTGTGGAAATGGCTAAATTTACCAGATTGTTCCAGTTTTTTCACTGAGTTTCTGAAAATAAGAAAGCTCAAGCCAGGCTTAGAGTATTTCTTGCATGCATACATTTAGCCTAACAGAAAATGCAACCGTATTTCCTTTTTGTTATGTTTTTGACACTGTGTTAATGTGGGTTAGCTTAAGGAAGAAGACTCATTTTACAAGGAGATAGGATTTTTTAAAAGCTTATACAGATCAACAGTGTTTATGGGCAAGGCAGAGCAATGGCAACGAAAAATCAGTGGCACTTAGCAATGGGATAATCAGCACAAGTCGGGATCACGGGCAGTGTCAGCAATCAGCCTGTGAGGCAGGTAATGAAGAGATAAGAATGGCAATGGGGGTATTGATGGGGAATTCAGTAACTAAAGAGATTACAGAAATGACAGTGGATATGAGGAACAGCCTATAGTCATTAGCATATGTAATTTCATCTCCTTCTCTGGAGATACTCAAAAGCTGCCTGGATGCAATCCCGGTAATGTGCTCTTGGGGACCCTGCTTGAGCAGGGAGGTTGGACCAGGTGACTCCCAGTGCTCCCTTCCAGCCTTAAACATTCTGAGACTCTGTAATTTTGTGATTATGGTCAACACCCTTACTTTCAGATGTTTATGCCTTCCCAACCCATAAGATCCACCAACCCCCTCTCTGAAGCTTTACAGCCTGCACTCATGGCATGAGGAATCAAAGGACATCCCTCCTGGTGTATCAAGGTTTTTCAGAGAAAAACCTTGATGTCTCTACTAAAGGTCAGTTTTCTGCTGCTGGGGTCTGCAGTGTCGATCCTTGTCTTCTGTGCTCTGCTTGTTGAATTTTGAATTTTCCTTTATTCCTGCCAAACCACCATAACCACAGCTCACTTCCCTGATTTCCCAGACTACTCATTTGTTGCTTTACTGCTTCTGTTCCAGGCCTCAGATCGCTGGTCAGTGTGCCCTTAGGTATGGTGTCTCATAGATAGTTTTCTTCATGCCTCCCCAGGTAGCTGTTCTTTGAAGCTTAGAGACATCATTCTCTTTTCTTTGATTTATAATTGTCTTAAGCGTACCTTTATTACATTACTTTTCCCATGCTTTGGTCTTTGCATTGCGCTGGCTCAGCAGTTCATTAGTTGAAATTAGTTCATTCTCTTGCAGACTACAGATGTGTTAAGGTCTAGCATCCATGCTTGCTCAGCAAATGTGTTAATCCCTGTCTAGCTGTAAGTAAGGTTAAATATAATTTTGCAGAGTTTAGCAAAAATGGTACTATTGAGTGGCTACCCCTCCCCTTCTTTTTAGTTAAAGTGGTTAGTGATGCACTGAGTCTTGGTTTTAAATAGCAGACCTTTCTTCTCCAACAGCAAGTTATGCTGGGGCATTTTGGCCTCTTTTGGGTGAGGGCTCCTGTTTTCCCCTTTCTGAGCTGAATTTTCTCTTACACTTTGTTGCATGTAGTTACGGTTCCAGATCCTGTTTGGATGACTGTTTCTCTGTTACATAAACTAATTGCCAGCGCAAAAACTTGGCAATTACCTCAGGTTTGGCTCAAAAAGCCCCAGATTTCCTGGCTACGGTGAGCATCTCCATCACAAGGGCAGAGATTTCTTCTTTTTACTTGGGATAATTTCTGGTTCTACAGTTAATACATCTTTTATTAATGCCTGGTGCAACTTTAGCGGGAGATATTGTAAATGTCCATACACAGATTATTTTTTGTCCTTAACTGAAAATAAATGATACTGTATTTCCCATATGACTTAGCAGCACACAATTATGTAGTAAGGGAAGACTGTCTCTCCATTTTTTTTCAGGGAATAATACTCAACGTCACCAACTATTAGGACGATATTCATACTCAGGCTCTAGATGTTACATCAGCAAGCATGTGACCTTATTTGAGACCTTTAAGCTCTAGAAATGAATGTAAGAACTTTTGTGTTTAGTGTTCCTTGGTGCTGGTTCTAGGGAGCTTCCCCCTGAGTGGGCAGTTTCCACACGGGGTAGGCAGAGCACTTCACCCCCACATTTCCAGATTCTTCTTGGGGCCAGGCACCTCTGTTGTTTTCATTGCAGCACTTAATTTGTAGGTGCTTAGTCCTTCATTAGGTTGCAAAATCAGTTACTAGCTTTCCACTTATACTCTCCCTTGTAAGTTTTCCTGTAATTTAATTTGCACTCACTATGTCTGAAGCTAAAATAAAAATGATTTCATTTGATGCTTGTGCTTCCATTCCTTTGAAATTACTCCTACAGGAGTCTTCTCAGTCATTGTTTACCTTGGAATTCTCAAATTCTAGTGTCAGATCACCTCTATGATTTGTTCTGTTTTTCTGAATTTTGATTGCTGCTGTTGGTATGAGGTTGGCTACAAGTGGAGCAGAACCTTTAGGTGCATTTGCTGTTTACTGCAATGTAGTATGGGATTTCATACTCCTCAAATTTTTGGGTTTAATGTGTCTTGGAAACTTTTAATGTCATTCAGCACTAGCTTTCTTTCTACATTTCTGCATACAAATTACTCTTTTTTTTCTCACACCATTGAATGCTTATGTGCTTGTTTCCTGTGGGTTGATGTTTTTTTATTCCATTTTTAATAGCTTGAGTTTATTTTTAGCTTTTGTTTTGCCAAATAAGTATTATTTCATAAATTCAGCTCTTACAGCAGGTGCAGAATTTGTTATTGTATGTCAGATGCTATAGAGTTTAAATATTTGGATGATCTAGAGGAAAGGCTAACAGCAAAATCATTGTTTATATTGACACAACTAGGTTTTTGAGAGATTTCCTCTCTCTTGAGACTTTTTCAGCAATATTGCTGTAAATATTATGTATAAGGAAAAAAATTAGCACTGCATCATTTCTAGAACAGGTTTTTGTTTCGTTTTTTTGTTTGCCTCTGTGTCCCAGGATGGCTGGGATCTGCAGGCACTTCAGATGTCTGGATTTCCATGTCACCTTAGTTACCATACAACATAAAAAGATGCAACTACTTTTTGTGGTGTAAGGTAATGCTGGAGAAAAAGCTGCTTGCATTATACTTACCTGAATTAATTAATCACATTGGTGAAAGGAAGGAGTCAGGTTGAATGTCCTGTCAGATGTCATGTCATTATTCTGCAGTCTTGAGAAAATCATAGCCTTTTGGGCTAAGTTCCCTTCACAGCTGTCATCTTTGTATGACTGTGTATAGAATTCAAAACTAGTAATACATGATCCTGTAGGTTGATTTTATTTAATAGACTTACCATGTGCAGGAATTGTTCCTGAATTATTATTACCTGAAATATTTTGAGGTCTGAAATAGCAAAATGTTGGAAAGAGTGCCTGTGGTTTGTGTTTTAATGTGAGAATGAATACAGTCTGCTAGCTGGATTTGATTTTTATTTATTTTTTAAGTCTGAAATATAGAATCATAGAATGTTAAGGGATTTGAATGGGCCTTATAGATCATAGTCCCAACCCTGTCTGCCGTGGGCAGGGAACCTCACACTAGACCAGGTTGCTCAAGGCCTTATCCAGCCTGGTCTTGAACGTTGCCAGAGTTGGGGCATTATCAGTCTCCGTGGGAAACGTGTTCCAGTGCTTAAACACTCTCACAGTACAAAAATTCTTCGTAATATGTAACCCAAATTTCTCCTCTTTCAGTTTGCACCCTTTTCAATTTGCACCAGTATTGCACCTGCAACTACTCCTTGTCCTTTCACTACAGTTCCTGACAAATATTTTAGAGGCGTTACAAGTTCTCAGTCAGCTTCTGGTATTTTAGGATAGGCCATAGTATTTAAAAGAATCTCCTGTTTCCTCTCTTGATCTTGTGCGGAGAGTTTGTTCCTTTTTACTTGCTTTGATCTCTTTCCTCTGGATTTTTTTTTTTTTTCCTGTTGCAGTTATTCAAGCTCCATCTCTCGAGATTTCTGTATCGTATTGGCTTAATCTTTTCAGAATGCTGAGTTTTGGAAGCTGTTTTAGAAACTGTTTTCCTTTCTCTATGGTTTGACTGTGTGACCACCCAGATGCCGCACCAGGGTACTGCTGTAATGTGTATTTTGGTCCATTGCTATTCAGGAAAGATGAATATGATCCTTAGCATGGGTTTGAATACAGTTCTCATTTGTTTTTCTCTCTCTCTTCCCAATTTCTTTCTTGGATAAACACACACACAAATATGTATTTACAGTATAAAGGAGTTCTGACAGTGCCTGTATCCCTGCTACAAATTCCTTTTTCGGGTCCCTTTCTGATCTGTATTTTATAGCAACATTTCTTTGGATTTTCCAGTGCCTTCAAGTGATAATTTTATAATTATTTCACACCATGTATGTATGTGTAGGTTCTTATTTAGTCTTATTTCCAGGCTTTTCAGTCTCAGCAGGCTTCACGTCCCACTCCAGAGCCTGACATCTACAAAAGTTATTTGAGATGTGGGTCATCTTGTGTTAGGGTATGAAGTTAGTTTTGTAATTGTAGCCTGGCCTGGCTGTGCAGTGATAGGGCTTGTCTGGAGAGCATTTCTGACATTTGCTGGGTGAATTGCCGGGGAGGCAGCACTCAGCTCTGTCCTGAGGCTCCACTGTTGTGACAGTCCCCATCAGCAGCCTCTGGCACCATGTGCTCTGATGTCTGTGATCTGTTCATCATGAACAGCCAGTGAAACATTTCCTTCGTGATTTCCAACCCCTTCCAGCAGGACTTTAGCTACCCTTCTTAGGATCTACTGCTGCTTCGCAAATTCATAATTTTTTAGTAGTGTGGATGGATTTTCTGCTTTTTGTGAGCAAAAATAGAGCATAACATAAAAAATTTAGTTTGAATAAACCATATGCAGCCTGATTTTATAGGCTTGCATGTAGAGACATACATTTAAAGAGTTTTTCTTCCCTGAACCACAGGAGAACAGGGTAGTGAGCTTTACTGATGTTGTAGGGTAATTTGGAGAGAGGATGCTGCTACAGAGTGTCCCTTCAGAGAGAAAGTGACCCATACACACCAAACAGCAGTAACAAAGTACATGCTGTCTCATACATTAGGTATGAGGCAACATGTAAGTGATACTTTGTGTATTTGAGTTAATTAACACCTGTATAAAGTATTTCTAAAACTAAACTAAAATAGCAAAGTTAGTAGTATGGTTTCTTCAGCATGTAATGCAATGATACCAAACTTAATGTAATGTTTCTTGTTTGGAATATGTTTATATTTTGCAGTAACATTTCATTTTGAGAAACTTGAGAGCAGCGTAACCTTCGTAGAAAGGTTAAGGCTAAGTTGGAAGCATTTGTTTCAACACTTGTCCCCAACCCAGCTTTCTTCCTCAGACTCTGTTTTTCTTGGTCCACCAGGGTCCCTGGCTTGCTTGGCACAGTGACAGGCCCTGTCACGGAGAGGTTTTCTATATGAAACTCATCTTGAATCCTTCTCCTATGTTTTTTTTCCTTTTACTGTGTTGTTTGCAGTGGAGTAAATAATCGGCCTCATATTTTATAGGACACAGAAGCTTGTTTTAGAAATAAATGAGCTTCCTTAGTGTCTCATAAGTATCAACGTTGCTCAAGGGTCTTGCATCAGTCTCCATGTGATGACTGCAGTAGAGAAGACAGTGTTTATGCTCTTGTAATTTTTGGTTTAAATAGGCAAGGCAGTGTAAGAGTGAAAAAGAATAAGATAAATGATGTGGCTAAAGCCTCACGGATGGCATTAGTGGTTGGTCTCTTATTCTTCATCCTGTGCTCTTTCCCTTAGACCACTCTTCTCATTCCTGCTGCAGTCATTGAATAGGCTTGACCTCCAAATTAGTAAGTTCTAGGAAAACTTCCTGCATCTCCTTTTTGCATCGTCTGTTCTTTCTGCTTTTCCTACCTCTATGATTTTCCAGTCTTGCTTTCCATCGCTTGCTAAACCTAGATCCCACTGAAATCTGTTACAGTATTCTGAAATTTGCCAAAATAAAACTTGCTCCTAGAGTGTGCAGAACTCACTCCTGGAATTTGTTCATTTTCTTGTTACCTGCTTCCTTGAGCTTGCTAGCTGATTGGTTGCAGGACAGATGTGATTTTAAACCACAAAAGGACCAGGCAAAGATGCAGTTGCTCTTTCTTATGCAGCTCCAGCTCTTTGGCTGCAGGCTTGTTCTGGTCAGATTCAGGCCAGTCGATAGGAAACTGTTTCCAAATTCTTCCTTTCTTCTTAGGCAACGCGTGAAAGCAGTGCCCAGTGTGCCAGACTGGATTAGCACATCATTATGGAGCACAGAGATGGTCGTGGTGTGCAGCTGCTGTGGTAGGATGGGGAAACCTCCATTCCAGCCAGGCTGATG
Source organism: Dasyornis broadbenti (assembly GCA_013397935.1). NCBI lineage: Eukaryota > Metazoa > Chordata > Aves > Passeriformes > Dasyornithidae > Dasyornis > Dasyornis broadbenti. The sequence goes on from VZRN01002232.1 coordinate 97,710, forward strand.
CAGTGGCCCTAGAGAGGAACTTGTATCACAGAGGGGCATCCGGGGCGGGGGGTGTTGAGCACAGGAGTGTCATAGCTCAGGGCATCTGCTCTGCTTCAGGGAAATTTCTTGCAGGAACTCTTATGTCCAAATATCCTGGCTGCATTCTCTCAGTTAGTAGAAAGCATTAAATCGGGCCCAGAGCTCTTCATATTGATTAGTTTCTCCACTCTCATCAGCACATCACAGAAAAATAGGAGCAAAACTGCTGCCTCCTTTGTGAAAAACTGTGACTGTGGTGTGTACTCAGTTCATCCCATGCTCTGGCTTTCTGCAGACCTTAAAATGGCACTGACTCAGCCCTGGATCCTTACGCAATGTTCACCTGAACAGAGAGGGTGAAAGACATTGACGGAAGTTGGCTTCTGTAATTTAAATTACTCAATGATAACTTTTAATTGCTTGCCTTCCAGAATCACCAGCTGCTGGGAGGCATTAGTTTTACTCTGAGTCTGGAATATGTAGGCTAAAAATAAATTGCTTCTTCTGGGCAGGTGTTATTTTTAGATTTAACACAGCAAAAGGTAGTGTGTTGGAGAAACTTCCCCTTTTTGAATAATGACATATTTTTCCAATTGTGATTGCAGCCATTAGTTTTTTCAAAATTGTTGGTCTGCATCGTAATTTTAGATATTAAATATTAAATGACTGAAGACTGTGCAGCAAAATATGAATTAAATGCTATAAATGTAAAGATTCTAAATGATTACTTTTGAGGTGTTAGAATAACACAAAATTAATTTTTACTTGAGAGCTATGTTTGATATAATTTTTCTTCTATTGCTTTTTATGTCAGCTTTTGGCAGTATCTATTTGCTTTTGTTTAGCTGTCAGAAATAATCCAAAAAGGAACTGCATGGTAGTGCTGTACATTACGTTACAGTGGCTATTACACAAATACGAAAAGGACTTCAGAAATGTATGGGAATGCAGATATGTATTTTTAAGGCAAACTCTTACCAGAGTAATTTATGAATCATTCATTAATATCACAAAGCTGTTAGCTTAATCCCTTTGCAAGTAGGCATCATGTAGTAAGCTGTACTTCCAGGATTTCAAAATAAGCAATGGTGGAAACATGTTTGTGCTGTTGCTACCTTAATCACACATGGGGTAACTTCCCTCCAAGGCATAGAGCTCATGCTCTTGTCTCTGCTATCAGGGCTGAACTGTTTTTAAGCTCTAACTTGTTTAAGGCTTGCTTGGGTTTACATTAGCTGCTGCAATTTGCAATGTAGATTTGGTCTCAGACATACGGGAGGGCACGATCCAGAGTGAATGTTCATTCTGGAGAGCAGTACTAAGAAAGGACAGGTAGCAGAGAAAGCTGCTACTTTAAAGTTAGCATTTTCAAATAGAGAGAAGGAAAGCTACACCAGCTCAAGGGAGTGAATTTTCTTGTATCTGGCTGAGAGCTCTGAGGCCCCTTCTCTCCCAAGCTAAGTAGAACTGGAGGAAGACTAGGGCAGTAGCTTTTTGTCATATTGTATTTCCTTGTTGCTTTGTCCTTTTTAAATGAAAGCTCCAGTATTTTGAACAAAAGTATGACTGTACTATATAATCTTATTTTTGTGGACATTATGAATAAATAAATGGACAGCAAAACTAATTTGCTGATGGCCTAACTGGAGAAGTCAACAGCAGAGCATTTTACATCTCGGTACATACGCAAAAAGGGAGAGAACATCTGGCTTATAAATACTTCTTGTTGGTGAGCAAATTCAGATGCAATGAGATATAATTGTCAAGGGTTAGCTAAATATTTTGTTGTATTTTTTCTTCAGCTGACTAATTGTGTTACCTTATTTCATTTGAACATGAGAAACTTTGCACTGTTTCACACAGTTTGCAGATATTAGGATATGGTTAGAAGCAAATGCTGTCAAAGCTGTTAAAACCTCCTCTGATGTCACAAACATTAAATTAAAGTAGTATTTTAAGATAGTCTTCTTTTGGTGAAATTTCTGCAACTTCTAAAGATTTTTTTTTTTTTGCCATTGCAGTGCTTTAGATCTCTTGTTCTTTCAAATAATTAAAATTCTGTGCCAATTCAAAATTCAGTTTCATTTCACTTAAAGCCACTGTATTTTACTAAATGAAGTGCAGAATGATCTGTATATGAAAATTTTCATTAGGCAAAGAAAATATTTAAGTATTCCACTACTATTTCTTTCAATTGCAGTTCAAGCTTAATTATTCTAATACAGATGAAGTGATGAATTCAGGGGTAGTAAAATGGAGACTTGGAGTACCTGATGATGTTCTGTTTCATATATTGAGAGTTTGAATTATTAAAGGTTGTGTCTCCTAGTCTCTGACAAAGCTAAATAGAGGCTCTTTAGGAAAATGTGTTTAAGAGAAGAACATAAATGTTTTTCATGAGCAAAACAGGATGGCCATGTATTCAACAGGTGTTTATAAACAGGATTACACAGTAACCTTCAGGACAAATTGCTTTCTAATGCCTAATTCCTCCCGCTCTTCTGCCACAGAGCTTCCTGCTGGAAATGCCATGAGCAAACATGATCAACAGTCATTCAGCCAAAGATTTGTTTTCATCTTCTTCAATTCCTTACTGTTGGACTACACTGTTATCAAACCTTACATTCTCAATTCCATTTGTGTCATAACTAGTTTTTGATTACTTCCTCAGGGTACTGGCTGCCTCTGACTTCCATTTCTGACTTTTTTTGGTTTTGTTTTTTTGGGGTTTTTTTGGTTGTTGTTTTGTTTTGTTTTTTTTTTTTTTTTTTTTTTTNTTTTTTTTTTTTTTTTTTTTTGGGTATTTGTTTTTTGGTTTTGTTGGTTGGTTGATTGGTTGACTGGTTTTTTGTTATGTTTTTCCCTTTTACCTTCCCCTTTCTATAATTCTTTTGCCCAGAATTGTGATAAAGGGAAATGTAGGTTTATTCCTCTCTTTAAATATTTTATCCCCCTATTCAATGAGATTTTTCTCCTCCTGGCACAGATCCATTTTTTGTTTGTTGTGCTCCTTTTAACTCTACTTTTACTGACACCCACAGTCAGTATTGGCATCTGTGTCATACCTGCTCTTGTCTTTTACTTTCCTCCTTGACCTGCTGGCCAGTTCTCCTCCATTTATGTATAAGGTCGTTTTATTCTTCTTATGCAGTTGTTTTTCAGCCTCTTGAATCCAGTTTATTGCTGCTCTCCGCAGTCTCTAATGACCTTCTTTTGAAGAAAGCTCTAAACCAGGACTCCATCCTCATTACTGACTCACTGTTTACTTAAATGTTGCTGCTGATCTGTATGTAGCTCTTCTATTTTATAGTTTACTTGTAAATTCTTTAAGATAGGACACTCTTTTATTTCTGTTTGTACTGCATACAGCTCAATTAGAGGGTTGTTTTATGAGTAGGATTGTGAACTACTATGAAAGCCCAAATAACCAATATATTTTTGATTAAAGCTTCCTTCCTCACTACTTTCTTCCTGGGTATTTGACCAGATCCAATTATGTAGGTTATAGGTGGGATTGATAATAAGTAGCATTTTAAAATGGCACAGCTAGTTATCTGCAAATGTTGGCTCACAAATTTGCATTGTGCTACAAATTTAGAGCAGAGTTTTGCTAATCTTTCTCATGTGAACTGACCTACTTAAGTCAGTGGAGTGCTAATATTTGCCACACAGTAAGGATTTGGCTCCTAATCTTAGGGAAAGCATTTGCATGCACACTGGGAATATTGTCTAGTGTTTTTGTTAAAGGCTTCCTCCTCATTCCATTCCTCCTTATGATAAACTTAAAAATAGGAAGAACAAAGTTAAGTGTGATTTGGCCCAGATGTGATGCCTAAGGAAGTTGTCTATGAACCTCTCTTACTCAAACAGTGAGGGGAGAAAATTGTCTCTGGATGGGAGTTACTATTTTGACTTCACAAAAAATGTCCTCTTGGATCCTAGGAAAAATGAAAACACCTCTGTTTAAATTACACCTAACAACAGGTTTAGGCTCAAAATGACAGACCCTAGAATTGTAAAGTTTGAACTCATTGAGGACAAATAAAGGGCAGTTACATGGAAGAGCAGGAACAACAAGAAGGACAGAATTCTCTCAACCACTGTAGAGGTTGCAGACACCTTGGTCACAGAAATTTAGAGGTATTTACAAAGAAAATGGTTCCAGGGTTTTTTTTTTTACAGACTATCAGACTTTTTTGAGATTGTGCTCACCATTCACATAATTTATTACCTATTTATTTTCAATAATAAGTTTTCTATATAATTCTTTTTCTCGGAAAGAACACGTGTTCATTTTCTGTGTATATGTAGATTGAAGTTGTTCCTATACATTCTTACTCAAATGTGCTGCTTGATTTTTGGGATCAAATGCCCTGCAAAGTGACATTTCTTTCAGTTTTAGAAGTCATCACAGTAACAGGAGGAAACTTCTCAGTGTTACCTTCACAGAGGAATCCACACTCTATGATACATCAGGAATGAAAGGAAGGCTTAGGAGAACCTCCATTATCTATTGGATGCAGGGGGAAACAGTGACAAAGAATGAGGGAATGGATGAAGTGCTTAATACCATTTTGGCTCAGTCTTTAGTAGTAAGGCCAGTTGTTCTTGGGTACCCAGGCTCTTGAGCAGGAAGACAAAGATGGGGAGAAGAATGCAGCCCCCATAACCCAAGGGGAAATGGTCAGTGACCTGCTACACCTCTTAGACACACACAAGTCTGTGGGGCTGGATGGGATCCAGCTGAGGGGACTGAGGGTGCTGGTAAAAATGTTCACTGAGGCACTTTCCATCATTTACCAGCAGTCCTGGGTAACTGGGAGGGGTGGGTCGCAGTTGACTGGAGGTCAGAAAATGTGAAGCCCATCTACCAGATGAGTTGGAAGGAGGATCCAGGGAGCTAGAGGCCTGTCAGCCTGACCTCAATGCCAAGGAAGGTCATGGAGCAGATCGTCTTGTGTGACATCATTCAGCACCTACAGCACCTACAGGACAATCAGGAGATCAGGCCCAAGCCAGCACAGGTTCGTGAAAAGCAGGTCCTGCTTGACCCAGTTCATCTCATTCTGTGGTGAAGTGACTCTTTTAGTGAATGAGGGAAAGGCTGTGGATGTTGTCTACATGGACTTTAGTAAAGCCTTTGACACAGCTTGCCACAACCTTCTCCTGGAGAAACTGGCAGCTCTTGGCATGGATGGGTGTGTTCTTTGCTGGATGAAAATTGGCTGATTGGCTGGATGGCTGAGCCTGGAGTGGTGATAAATGGAGTTATATCTAGCTGGCAGATGGTCACCACTGGAGTTCTGATTTGCTGGAGGGCAGGAAGTCTTTACAAAAGGATCTGGACAGACTGGACTGATGGACCAAGGTCAGTTTTATGAGGTTCAAAGTGTTGGGTCCTGCACTTGAGTCACAACAACTCCCAGATGCGCTACAGGCTGGGGCAGAGTGGCTGGAAAGCTTCCTCGTGGAAAAGGACCTGGGGTTGCTGGTTGACAGCAGCTGAACATGAGCCACTATATGCCCAGGTGGCCAAGAAGGCCACTGGCATCCTGGTCTGTATCAGAAATAGTGTGGCCAGCTTAGGTTCCTAACAGAAGCATCTAGGTTACTTTTGTAAGGCTAGGTAGTTTGTCTCCTGCACAGATGCTGAAGGGAAGTGCCTTCTTGACCCAGACTGGTCTTACTGTTGTGCTAAATAGTTGAGTATAAACTGGCTGTTTGTTCTACTCTTCGTCAAGGACTTCAGCGGAGCTGGGATTTTGCGTGCAGTGCATTTTGTTCGTAGACCCTTTTGTCTTTGGGAAAAACAAATCCAAGGTGAGAACATAATGTGTCAGGGAAGGGCAAAATAGGCACGTTCCATCACATAGATTAGAACTATTTTGTACAAAATAAATATCAGTATTTGCAAGGCCTCTTTCCTCTTTTCTGAAGAGGATAAGGGCAGATACCGGACAGCTGCTGGTACTGCCACAGTAATGTCTGATGCTCTCAATGCAGAAATAATATTTCTAGTATTGTCACCCACAAAACCCACATACATGTAAAATGTGTTCTATATAGGTGCAAGTACTGAATAACTTCTCTTTCCCATCTGCTCAAATGTGAAGATTTTACAACATTTACTTGTCAGGTTGGAGATGGTCCTGTTTTATTTTGCTTAATTAATGAGAAAAGGAAGACGGTCATTCTGTTGCTATTCTTCTTTCCCTCCCAGCCTTGCTTCATCCTGAAATTAGATGTTTATCCCTGAGCAGGTTTTTACACAGTCCTCTACTTTTTTCAAAGTCACATGCCAGTTTATAGGAATAGCAGGGCACTTGAATTTTCCTTCAAGAACTTTATGTCCTAGTTCATTAGAAAGAAAGAAAAACAAATGCAAAAAAACCTATAAAAATTCGTCCAGTGTTACACAAAATGCTCTAGTAATGCTGACAACTGAATTGTACTTTCCATATTCAATTCCAGGGCCTAAAGTACAGTACTGTTCTGTCTCCTGAATTGGTTTTGTGATTGTGGACTCCCTTATCATGCTGTAATGGTGGTTTTGGTGTACAGCCATTTGTTTTCTGTTCAAATATTTAAACTTCAGTGGTGCTTACCTTTTCAGAATACATACTTTCTGCAGCAAAACGTTTGTGGTTTCTTGAATAGATACTGAAAGCTAAAGGGAATTGCTTGTCTGTGCAGTTGAAAGAATTTTGCTTTAATATAAACCATTACACATTTGGACTAAAGAGCGAGCTATATTTTATAATGAAAGTGAGTAATTTTCCTCTTCCACTTATTTTTATATTTCTGGGTATACGTATTTCAACACTGCTTTTCCAAGATGATGGGATGATGCCCTGAAAGAGTAGCAGGCTTAAGAAAACCAATGATCTGCAAACATTTCCTTTGTCCAGCTTTTCTTTCCTGTACAGGGAAGCCAGAGAGATTGTTTTTACATACTTTGTAATTTTACATTTATCTACAAAACTGGGGGTAAAAAAGATAAATAACAGTTATTTTATCTTACATCCTCTGAATGGTTGCCTTGCCGCTGACGAATCCTTTTGCACAGGCAAATCTTTGGCAATTTCAGTAATATTTATAGACACTGACATTGAACGACTGTTGCTTTTGCTGCAGATGACAGCACGACTAGCACAAAATCGCGGCCGCATGTTCGCGTGCAGTACGCGTCGATGCAAACCCCTTTAATCAGCTTGAAGTTTCTTCTCCCTCATCCCCTCCCTCGGTGTTTCTCCTTGCCCATCTCCCCGGCAGAGGAGCTAAAATAATTACCTGCAGTGTCATTTTTCACTTTGCTCCATGCAGATGCGGCGCGGTTGGGCCGCGCTCGGGCGGGGAGGGGCCAGCGCTGATGCAGCACAGGCGTGTGACAGCGGCGCGGCCCGAGCGCTGCTCTGCGCTCCGCTCCGCTCCGCTCCGCTCCGCTCCGCTCCGGGCGGCTCCCGCTGCAGTCCGGCACCGCCGCCAGCCCGGACCCGGCTGCCTGGGCACTTGTTAGCGGAGTACCTGGCGAAACAACTGGCTTATTCTTTAACTGTGGGAGAAGTGCCTCTGTTCCCTTCACGCAAGCTCCCTGCTGGCTTTCTGCATTCGTAATTTCTCGGAGCCGTTTGTCCCTCAGGCTTTCTCCCGCTAGTTCTTCTTCTTCTTTTTTCTTTTTTCCGCCCCTTCTTCTTCTTTTTTTTCTTTTTGCCTCGCTCGTTATTCGNGTGACGACCTCTGCTGATGCTATCAGTCCACTGCGGATAGGCATGCTGAGTAATCCTGCTGTAAATGGGCGAGGACACGGACACACGGAAAATTAACCACAGCTTTCTGCGAGACCACAACTATGTGACTGAAGGTAACATAAATACTGTCATTTTTCTCTTCTTGCATTGCATATTCTGTGCCAGGAATGCACTGTCATGTTTGGAGATGTAGGCTGTTCCTTTTTGCCTTTTTTAAACAGGGGGATTTTCAAGGCGTTTTTCTGTGGGATGTAGCAACAGAATCTGTTTGAATTTGCTAAATCTCAAAGACGTTCTGTCATGCTACAGCAGTATATGAAACTACACCGGCTGGAGAAGGTCTTGCATTGTGCTGAGTTTCTGCTAGTGAGGTGTGCAGCACCTGACATTGAATGCACAGTAGCTGCAATGTAGAAGATTGGAAGCACTTGATTACTTAAAAAAAAAAATAAAAAATTGAGAGCACCAAAGTAAGAGAAATAATCTGTAAAGTTAACTGTTTGCTGGTGTAATAAAGGTTATGCATCTCATTTTGGTAATTATAGCCCGAGCATTACAGACATTGATGAGTTGATTGTTCCCTAGAGAACTGTATACGTTTGGAAGGGAGGGATATGTAAGCATCATCTTTTGAAAAACTGCTGCCTTCTTTCCATCCCCTGTGTCTGTGCAAGATACATGAGAAAAGGCACCTTCATTTTAAATCATTCAGTGGCTTATAGGTTATTACATAAAAAGGAATTTTCCTGCAGGTGACACACATTAAATGCGAGAGAATTTACCTTGAGAACAGTGAAACGGTTGGGTCAGGTAGTGGTCTGTATTTCCTTGCCAGAAAGTTGGTTTAGGAGTAGGCCATTTTAAGATTGATTGAACAGGAGAAATGTGTTTGTAGGTGCTTGACTTTGCAGATATATTTGTATGTGCAGTTTTAACAGCACTTTTCAGCAGCAGGAACAGTACTTCAATGTAGGCTTATATAATATGAACATACTTAACATCAGGGTCAACCAATACTCCTTGAGACACAGTCTCCAGATTCTGTCGTCATTTGATCAATGCTCAGTCACTTAATACTCCCATGCTGCATCCTGAAACGTGATCAGCTGATGCTCTCTTGATTATTGATGGTTTGAATTTTTTTAGAATGGAGAAAACAGTAGGATGATTTTGTCATACTGGGACCACAAGGCAGATTTTTCAGAAGAAAAATTAAAAATGCTGTGTAGTGTAACTGTTACCAGTGACTGGTGCAATTGCTTGCTAATCTTGCCTCTAGGACATTTTTTGCACTCTGGTTCATGTTTCAGTGCATTTTAAAATTTGTTTTGAAGTTTTGGTTAATAGTTTTTTTTTTCAGAATGATGATTTATGTTTTGAAATGCAGTCACCTGTAATAACATTTGATGAAAGTTTGTCTTAAATTTGTAAATTCATGCCTTAGATTCTGAAAAATGCACAGTATAATTACTGCAGTGTACTTGATACATGGTGAATTTCAGATGTGCAGCTATGTTAAATATTGAATTTTCAAGTTTCTCAGTTTTGTAATCTGAGGAAAATAATTTCTTGTGGATTTTGCAAATCCATATTCTCCTTTTTTATATGTCATGTGTGTTCTAAAAATTAGATGGAGATTTTTAGTATCTTCTGTGACACTACTGATGCAAGCGTTAGATTTTTCTCATGTTTTGTCTTCACTTGATGCTTGGATCATAAAGACTGGATATTCTTCTGTCATTGCACTTGGCTTGTCTGAAGTGGGTCAAACTACACTTTCAATATCAGTGTTGGCCTGTATTATATTTTTCCTGTGATCAGAAGTCATCATGAAATATGTTGACATCTGTTTTTGAAATCTTCAGTAGCAAAGTGTTAGTTTTTTATCTCTGACTAGTGTAATGCTTGTTGGAAATGCACAGTTCATCAGGTGTAATAAAATTCTTCCCATCTGTTATATCTGACATTGCCAAGGTTTTTAAAAGATCTTGGAAATCATGAGGGAGTAGATTTATCTGTGAAATTTTCCAGGGACACCTTCAGCTCAAAGAGGAGCATCACAAATTATAATTTCTCATTGATACACTTGGTTTAAAAAGCATAATGAATACATTAGTTAAACTGGTGCTTAAAATGTGCTTCATTTGTTCTTTTGTGGGGTTTTGTATTTTTTTGTTTAAAGATTTGGCTCCATGAAAGAACTTTACGACTTCTCATTTATAAAGGCCTGTAGCCCTTTCCAGGTCTTGCATTTGGTCCTGTGACAAGTTAAATGCTGTATGTAGCAATAATAGAAAGGCAATAATGTATTACATTGTTATACTTCTTTGGAATCCAATCCAAGTCTTTCTTTTGGGGTCTTTGGCTTTTGTAATCCACCATTTAAAATGAAGAAATACTTTATGCGATGTCCAGTGTACTGGAAAACTTATCAATTCACTGTCGTCTGTGAATAACTACAATTTTATCTTGTTTTCAGAGTATGAAAATCTTGGTAAGTGGTGTCCTCTGTCCTTGCTGTTCCATTCAGCAGACTAAATTATTTTACAAGAGGAAATATTTCTAACCCTTATATGCACTTTTCCCCCCTAACTAGTCACTGAGGGAAGTAAAGCCAGCAATATTTATGAAGATGTGGGTTAACTGTAGTATTGCTTTACTTCTCTTCCTGTTTTACTTTTTCAGTGATTTAAAAAAGCCCAGACAATCAGATAACATATGAATTCAGGGTATAGGAAAGCTGTGAGCCAAATCTGATCTGCTCTGCTCTCGCTAATGGACTGAATGTGTTCCTAACAAAACTGCTTGCTTGAGCAAAGTCAAATTTCATCTCTTTGACAGGTCATTATTTTGTAACATTGGGATTATCTGTAACAAACGTGGCTTTATGGAAAATTGAATTGGTTTTTAAATCTCAACAATGTTTTAATTTGTTGTTATACTGTTTCTGGTCATAGGCATTATAGACACGCATAAGACAACAGTGACTACCTGGGCCTGTTTCTCCTGTTACATATGCACAACTACAATATGGCATTAAAACAAACAGAACTTGCATAATTTTGTCATTTAAAGTCTTTAAAATTATGTTATGATTGCATACTGGAAAAAGGTGACTTAATTCCAGCAGCAATATACAGTTAATTTTTCAATGATCACTTTCAAAAGTAGTTTTTGAAGCAAACTGCTTTAATTGGAGTTTGTGTGAGAAAAGATCTGGTGAGACTTGTAAAGAAAGAGAGGAAAAAGATCTGAGGCTAAGAAAATGTGATCTGTGAGGAGAGATTGAACTTCTTTGCAAAGGTGGTGAAACACTGGGATATATTGCCTAGGGAATTTGTGTAATTTTTATCGCTGAAGTTTTTAAAAGCAGGTGACATAGATGTCTGTAAGAAATGACATGGGGATAGCTGAGCCTCCCGTGGGGCAGAGGAATGGACTAGATGACCTCTGAGATCTGTTCAGGCTTGTGATTCATTGCTGAGCTGTGTTTTATCTTAATTGCCTTTTGCACTGCAGCTGTGGGAACCAGCTGCCCAGGAGGTGTTGGGTCAGTACAATGTGTTATTTCCACAGCAATTGTAGGAGCACTGAGGAGAGGAGAGATGCATGGGAAAAGAAGATGGGTTGGATGGGAGAAACACGATCCTTCATTACTGTACAGGGTCTGCTAGGGGAGAGGGCAAGAAAATTGTGGACAGTGAGTTGGGGGAAGGGGGATAAAAGAAGCTTGTGTGCTTTAGCGGGCAGAGAATGTCCTTCAGCCCTAGAGTTCCCTTGATGTTACCTGTGCTTAAGATTAATGGTAAAAGTGACAGGACTGCTGACACGCTTTGCTATCTCGGGGCCTTGGGATCAGCCACACAGGATCTGATTCAGAGCAGGGTGAATTGTGTGGTATGGTTGCTGTATTCCTGGCAGGGGCAAAAAGTTGCAGGAACCAATGCTGCCACTCTTTTACTCAACTGCCAGGTTAATTCAGTTACTCTGTATTTTACTGATTCAACGATTAATGGAAAAAATGAACAAAAGTCACTATTCTTGCCAAACTGTGTTAAAGGATGTGTTTTACCCCCATGATCCCAAATCTATATGGAGAAATGCTTCTCTAGTGGGTGAAGGCATATTGCAGGTTGCATGCAGATGAGTCTAGCATATGAATTGATCCCTGCCTTTTTATGGAATATCTCTGTTTTGGGAAGAAATAAAAAGTTGTTTATACTTCCAGTTTCTGGAGAGATACAGGTTCCTCCCTTGGTCTAGGACTGCAAATGTAAGTGGAGCCAGTGGAGTGGGGCAGAAGCTGACCTGCACTATCTAGTCATTTATGTGGCCCATTTGTACCATTTGGTTCCATATGGCTTAAATTCTATGAAAAAGTTAATCATGTTAATGGTGTATTAATGTCCTCAAATACAATATTTGAAGAGTAACGGGAATTACCAGTGCAGTATAAAACATATTGAATCATAACCATGTGAAATGTTTATTATAGAGGACATCCCCCCTGCCCCCCTTTTTTCCTAATGATTTTAAAGAAAAGTCTTCTGCAGATAATGAAAACAGATTTGTGGGCCTTTTTTTTTTTTGCCTTGACTAAAGAAGTTAGTATCTCCCTTCTTTAGTAGTAAAAGTTAGAGGAAATTACCAATTTTCATCTGCCAAAAAAAGAATTTATATACGAGCTTTTCTTTCATAAATATCTCAAATATAATTTGAATTAGACCTTAATACCTGAGGGTACTTGGTTGAATATAGTGAATAAGCCACTCTGCTAACTCAGGCTCACCATTGGTCAGTCTAGTTCACTGATTTCTTCTTATTAAGAAAAGTACAGGAGGTAACTCTTCTTCTCAACCTCCAGCAATTCAGGATTTATGTTGTGAATATTGATGATTTTAATCTTTTTATAGACCTCATTCAGAAACAGTTTTAGAATTATTCTGGAAATTATTGCTTATTCTTAGTCTAGTAGCTTGTGTTATTTATTTTTTTCCTTGAGTATGAGTAGGGGTAAACCTTGTTAAAGCATAACTTTGCCCCTTATTAAAGAGGATATAGTTATGTCTTTTTGTGAACGGATTTGGTTCTTTTATTCACAGTGAATATTCAGATGAATGTTGCGGGTAGCCTTGAAGATTTGGATTAATGAGGTTTATTCCATGCAAGTGATGTTGCTGACTTTGTAATCTTTATTCATGCAGCTTAGTTGGGTGAAGCCATGGAGGCAGTGCTGGAGCATTGCTGTCACACTGGCTTGCACTGAAGCCCGATCCATTTGCTCACTCACTCAAACCTGCAGCTGGATGTGGGGTTCAACATCCAGGAAAATCAAACATTGGTATTACTTGAAGTCTGAATCTGTATAGCGCAGATATTTAAAGCAATGTCTGTATGGGCGACATGGGGCATCAATTCATTCTAACAAGCCCAGAACAGGCAGCAAAGATTTAGCCAGAGTGAATGACACTGCCAGCAATGCCTGTCATGGAGCAGTACCAGCTACACATTCAAAGTACTCCATTCATACTACATCTGTTAGGCACTCATAATATTGTTGTCTCTATTTTGCTTGCCAAAGCTACTTTATGAAGAAATCATAAATCAGGATTGGAATTAGGATGGTTGATCCTAGGCTGGGACTTTGGAGTTTCTTAGTTTGTTGTTCCCAGCATTCCCAAAGAGCAGGAACATGTTCGTGTTAATTTGTTAGGGTCTCCTCAAAAGACCTGTCTCTTCAAGGACAGGGTTAATTTAAGGACTGGTTGTTACAGCATCCTAAGAGGGCACTTCAAGCCACTCTGAGCTGCAGGACATGCTTCAAAGGCATGCAGTTAACTTGGTTTGGATCTTCATTTAATGTCATGTTCTCCAAATGACAATTATTCACCAGTGTCCCACGTACCCTGTGAAGCTTTACCAAGTGTGGTTAAGCTGGGCTGCAATCTTCTGTATTTGCAAAGGAATAAATCTCTGATGCTGGGTCACTGGGTTTTGTGGGTTGCCCTTAGGAACTGATGGCAATCTTGGCTCTCTTTGCATGCATATGCAATCAACAGATGATCTCGCACTCACTATCTAAATAATACATTTATTTGGTTGCTGTGTAGTTCTAGAGGTCCCGGGGAAGTGAATAAGATGTATTAACAAAAGAAAAGAACAATCTAGAATATTAGCTCCATGACAAGCCAAGCTCTTTCCATGACAATGAGAGCATGGAGCTGAAAAAGAACCCACTTGCACCAATCTGGAGCTTTTCCAGGTGCCAGCAGACGAGAAACATTATAAATAGAAAGGTTTATAGTGTATTTAGCTATATAACTGTTACATATAATAGATTTAGCTACATATAAACCTTAAATGGAAGCTTTAGAATGTAGATTTAGCTACATAAAACCTTAAAAATGGAAGTTCAGGATATCAACAGTGCAATGTGTGTGTGAGATAAAACACAGGGATAGAAATGTGATCCACACAAGCTCACTGTCTCTGACAGATTTTTTTCTAATTGAAACTGACAGTTTAAAAATATTGAATAATGTAAAACTAAACACTATTGTGCAGGTAGAGTCAATGTCATTGTTCACTATGGGAGCAGTTTATTTAGTATATGTATCATTATGAAAACTGTACTTTGCAGTATATTTTCTATATGTTTTCTATGTAAACCTCAGACATTTTAGCAATATATCATGTATTTAAATGGTGAATTTAGAGAATAATAGATGTTGTTCTTGGGTCAGTTTAAAATGTGAAACACTATACAATAAAGCTGAATATTTTATAATGAAGAAGAGCTGACTATCTTTCATTACAGCCATAAAAAGGTAAACCACCCTTACTGTCTGTGTTGTGTTGCTACATCATTACTAGTTGAAACTTTCCAACTACAGTTTATTTAATCACCATAGTAAGGCTTTGTCTCAAGGACTGAATACTAAGAGAACACGAAGTATTTGCTGGCTAATCTCAGTGTAAATTGTTTGATCAGGGAAAGGTAATAATCTCAGAAAATTAGATAAAGTTATTATGGGGACTCTGGGATTTTTTAAACAAGAAAGGATTTTAAATGAACTTCTATCCATATTGAGGGTCTTTCCTGATCAGCTATTTCCATAGATCTTTGGTTAATGCTAAGTTTGTCCTTGGTCATGAGTGTGGTCTATATTACCGGTTCCTGGTGAAAGTTCCCCAATTCTTTACCAGGAACAAAAACCCCATCTAGCAAAGCAGCCAGAGAGAGAGGTCCTTTCTGCAGGAATGTTTCCTTGCTGAAAAACTCTTGTTCCTGTTTTTGCTAGTGCTTGAATGCAAAAGAAAGCAGACTGTATTTTGCCAGTGCAAAGACAAGTATTTAAAATGTACATTAAGAGACTCAATTCCTAATAAAATCTCTCAGCACAACATGCCATGCAGTTCAGTCACTTTTGTGAATTATTAATATGACAGGATTTGGGATCTGTATTGTTAAATATAGCAGTGGGTTTTTCTTTCATATTGACGGATCTATCTGTTACAAAAAAAAGAGAAGAAAAGGATGCAAACATCTGTATTATGACATTTATGTGTTTTACTTAGAGTACAGAAGAAAGTAAGAGACTTAAGTGTTGGTTTATTATCCTCTAGTTCCAGTTCAACTCAAGTCTGATTAGAACTTAGTTTTTGTTACCTTGCTTTTTCCTGTTTGCAGTGCTTTTGTTGCTCTTGTGACTCAGGTGTTGCAAGTCGTCAATGACTGTAGAAAATAACACTATTTGCATAATTTCTGAGGTTAATGCTGCCTGTGATAGTACTGTTTGCATTAAAGACAGCCATAACATGCTCTACCAGTTTCTGGGCCAGTTTCTAGTAGAAATAAAGCGCATCAGAGTTGAATTAGAAGCAAATGATTGCTTATTTCCTTCTCTCAGTTTTTAATGACTCCATATTATTTCTCCTAAATCTAAGACGCTAAATGAGCATTTTAAATAGAAACTGCAAATAGTTTTCAAGCAGTGAGCTGGTCATCAGTTTTCAATAATTTATTTCTAAATTTTCATCCAGTCAACAAAACATCATGTTGTACTGTTGAGAGGCTTCGATTTATGATAGAACCTGGCAAGAGGTCTTTAATAAGTGTACAGTGGTAAGTCAGGTCTGGTATGATCCATCTGTCATTATTTAATAAATAATTCCTAATAGAATGTCTTTATTTCTACATTGTGCTATGATAAAAAGAAAATTTCAACTAATAAATTCAGTAATAATAATTAATTAGAAAAATTCAGCAAATAGGCACAGTGGACTGGTGAGTGGTAGGCCTGAATTGGCTGCCAAGGTAGCACATGAGACTCTTGTCATGCTACATGTTAATTTGACACCCTGCTTGATTTGATCTCTTTAATTGCTGCATGCAGATCTGTGATATGGGAATAACCAGGACAAGATGAAGTCAGATGTGCATTCCGTAGTCTTCTTTTGAATGGAAGATTTAGGTCAAGTATATTCTCTTTAATCAGCAGTGAGGCTCAAAGCAGAATTCACATGTGCAGTCTCTTTGAAATAGGTAGAAGTGAATTATTACAGAATTGCTTGGAATGCCTTACTAAGAGTCAAGTAATGGTCATGTGGATGATGGTTATTCCTCAGGAGCAATATGAATATGATTTTGTGCACGTCATGTACGCTTGTGGTATGGTGTATGTTATGCTCATAGAAGTTTTGTGAATGACTGCTGCTGCATGTTTCTGGTGTGTCTTTATTCTTCCCAGTTGCTGTGCTTGAAATGTGAATCTAGAAGTTCTGGAATGGCTATGGAGAGGTTTCAGCACTGGGAGACAGTAAGAGCTGGTATGAAAGGGCGCTGTCCTCCATATGATTCACAGACTGTTTTGGTCTATGTGTGTCAGTGTTTGCTGGTCAGGGGACTGAGACTTGGCTATGACAGGAGCAAAACTTCCCTTACACCATGGCGTGAGCAGCAGTGTTCTTGAATTTCTGATTTTCCTCTGTGGTGGTTATAAGCTGCAGCTTTCTGAAAAACTGTTTCCTTGAACTTGGATTTTATTTTTCAGGATTAAGTGTGTCCTTACTTGATAGATTAGACACTTCTGTGTTTCCACATCAGAAAAATGAGGAAAATGGAGCAGAGGGCTTTTGTGTTACCATGTAAATGTTACAAAAGGTGCTAGTTTTAAAACAAATAAGTTGCATCTGTTAGCAGTAATGATATTGCAAATCAGCCTATTATATTAAACCTTCAAGATTCACTAGCTGTAAGAATTCACACTACATCCGAGTGAAGGGTTTTAGTTGCCTTAACTTTGAGCTGTGCTGCAGCAATTACTGCTGAATGTGGTTTGTACAGAATACAAAGAAACAGGTCTTTGTTGTGTTGATCTTTCCCAGTTTTTTGTTTCGATTGTTACATTGACAATATCTTTTGCTTTTTCATACCTTCAAATTAATTTCAAGGTATTTAAAATTGGGGGTTTGGTTTGAAGCTGACTTGGATGCCCTTATTGTCAGCAAATTGCCCATTCTCCAGAGGAATCTGCAGCCTGGGATGCCCATCTTTCCTTCCCTGCAACTCTCGGAGTCTCTCCCGTCACAGGGGAAGTATCAGAGCAGAGGGAAAGAGGCGCTGGTTAGCCCACCAACCTAGGCTTCTTCAGAAAATGTCAGCAAACTTGGCCTGGTTTATATTTGTCCCTTGCTGGCCGGGAGGGAACCACCACACCTGCCCGCTCCTGAGAGCACAGGTGGCCATGAGCAGTGCAAAGTCACCGTCTGTCATCAGGGTCCCATCGCTGATGCCTGTGACCTGCTCAGTGTGCAGCAGTTTGGTCGGTGTGGCACAGACTTACAGAGCAGTGAAGCTTGCTGCTGTGCTCCTTCAAAACCACCTTGTTATAAGGCTTCTGCAATATTTATGCACAGTAGAAGGAAGGGAGGAAATACAAACTGTAAATATATTGGAAAAATGTTTGACAGCTATCCTGGATGAACCTTGGAAACAGTGGTAATAGTAGTAATGTTAAATCTGAAAGCAGAAAGCTTTGATGCTTCTGCACTATAAATAATTACTAACAAAGGCGATTGCCAGTGTGGAGAGTTGTTTGCACAGGGATTCATTTCTGATTGTTAAGTGTAAGTATATTTAGACAGAAAATTATTTTTGTTCCTGGAAGCCAGGAAGTTGTAAATGGGAAGAATTAGTGATTTGGACTCCACAGAGCAAACACCAGCCTGGTTATTACAGATGAGACTTGATGGATGTAGTTATATTGAAGTTAGCACAGGAAGCTATTCCTATATTTTACATTTTAATGACTGAACTCAGTCATATTACTGTTAGCAGTTGAATTTACACAGTTTTCTTTAAAAATTACTCAGTTTGATAGTCTCCTTTCCTGAAATGTTGCAAGTATTTCAAAGCCCTTAGTGCCTCTCTTGCTGAGTCGCCTTTTAACCAAAAATCTTCATTGAGAAATTTGTTTGTGCATATGAGCACAGATATAGTCTATCACAATAATAGAATCCAAATAATTGAACTTGAGAAAAGGAATAAAGGCGCTTACCAGAGTCTCCTGTACTTTGCCTTTGGCGGTTTTGCACCACAGTCCAGAAATTGTGAAATTGTGACTCCAAAATCTGAGATTTTATTGTATAAGTGAAACCCCATAGGATTTTGCAAGGCAAGATATATTAGGGAAATAGTGCTAATACCTGTGAGTATGAAACAAATATAAGTAACTAGATGAGATTTGATTGCATGTGACAGCAAGACATACCTAAATATTTTAACTAGGACATGCCATTATGGGTGGAGCTTGAAACTAGGAGAGCTGCTGCACAGTTCAAGCAAACTTAAGCATAGGTTTTTCATGTAAAAGTAGTAACTTCATCAGTTTACACATCCTGGACAAAGAATTTGTTGAAGTCTTGTGCTTTAGCTTGTAAGTGGTGGTTTTTGTGAGTTTACATTGACCATGTTTTTCTCTTCCTTGTTTTGTGGCCTGCTGAGAAAGCTTCTGATGGAGCACAGAAAGATTTTCCTTTTTCCAATTTTATTTTTAGAAAACTGCTTCTATTGATGGAAGCATGAACGGTTTATTGACAGAGTTCAATAACACCATAATTCTTAAAAGCAGTAGTCCAAAACTCACAATCTCCATAGCTCCTCTTTTCAACTCTGGGGCTACCCAGATCATATCCATGGATGGTTCATTTCTGCTTTCAAAGCTAGCTGCTTAAAAAACTGTCCACTTTTGATGTTGTGTTTCATAAAATAAGATTACTCATGCCTATATTAGATATTTACAATAATAAATGTGATACAAGGCATGAGCTATAGTTTATCTGTATTTAAGATCTTTTAAGTCACAGATAGCCATCAGACTGGCTATCAGATAGTCTTTCTCCCCAGTCTGAATCTCAGATCCAGTAACACACCACACTTGAAGAACAGGAAGAAGTATATGTTGATCAGTTCTTATAGTTCAAAATTTGGGCCAAATCTAAAATATATCCCTTCTCTTAGACGTCTGACATGTGGTCAAGATTGGGAATTATAAAAGAGAGCATGAATATTTTTTGACTAAATATCTCACAGGAATAATTCACATTTTCCCCTGGTTCACACAGCCTTCTACCCAGGCAACAGATGGGTAACCTTAACTCTTAAACCTAACAGTCTGTCTTGAAGTTCCTTTTAATGTGCTTCCAGTATGTGTCTTCATACTGCTAAAATTCCTTTGATCTCCTTTTGGCCACTTTCCAGACCATCTTTTAATTCCTTTTGTGAAATTTCTATATCAGCTTTAATTCCTGCCAGAAGGCAACTGTTCCATCTTTCTTCAAGCAGGACCCTAAAGCTTTAAATTCTCAGCATTTCTCTCTCTGGAAGTAATACTCCCTGCTCAGACTTCAGAGACATCAGGAATACATAGATCCAAGCACTGCTAGGGAGAGAAATAAGAACACAGAATTCCTTCCTTGACTACAATTGTTCCCTTTCCATTTGCTGCTTGATTTGGTTGTAGTGATAGTTGGCTTTTTTCTGCAATACTTGCTACTCTTTAAGGTCCAGGAATCTTTACTAAAAAGAAAAAAAGGAAGTCCAGCCTAAACCACAATTCATTTGGTTCTCTTTGCCAAATTCTTTCTGCTCTGTCTGTGTGTATCCATTGAATCTTGTGAGTGCAAGACCTTGAAGTGTCATTCAGTACCTTTCTTCTACTGTCATTAAAGGACACAGATGTGACTCAAGGTCATCTTGGACTTGATTAACTGATCTGTAGATGACCCTCAGGTGCAGGGGAAGGAGTTTTATAAATTTGAAGAGTCCCTGCTTCTGCATGATTTTACTGAAAGGAGTTTGTGAGTTTGCTGGGAGGCCTGGCAACTTTCCTGGATAAGGTGCCTGTTAAATATGTTAATATCAACAGACCTGGTTGAAGAACAGGGTCAGGATTTTACTACATTATCATAAGGGAAAAGCTAATAGCATTTCCTTTTTAAGTTTACTGTTTGTTATGACTCGTCCCTGAAGGCGAGGGTGACTGAGGTTCTTGTTAATAGATCTCTTGCAGCAGACTAGAGTGAAACACCACTATATGACTGGTGTTTATATCTATCTATCTATCTGTTTATCTATCTATCTATGTGTCTATTTATATAGGGATTATTTTAGAATAATGTACTTGAAATGGAAAGGAGGTATTTTGGTTATTATCTATCTGTAGTAATATAACAGCATGAAAATATAAAGATACCACTTCAGAAAATATATAAGGAAAAGAAAGAATGAGAAAGAAAGGATAAGAGTAGATAGTGGAAAGATATCACTACCCATCTAGCAAGGAGACCTGATTGTTGTTTGAGGTCCATTAGTTGAAGTGATGGTCTCCACCTTGATCAGTTGAGAGCAGGGGAAGCCCCCAAAACACAAAGTTCAATGGGTTGATAAACATTCAGGTTTATGTTGGACACCCCCTCCCTTACTTGGGGGGCAGTTTTACGCTGTCTGATGTAACACCGTGGATCACATGCAGTCCTCTGGTGGAAGGCCCCAAAAATTAGTCAGGGGGCACTCTGGTGGTCTTTGATGGTTTATGACACCTTCTAAGACATGACAGCTGCCTCTCATGCCAGTGTGGTTGAGCTAGTTGTGCCCCTTCAGAAGAGATGAAAACCTTCAGGCCTGTGTGTGAATGTCCTGGTCCTTCCCCAGCGAGAAGTTGTACAACTGAAATTGTTATTTATAGGAGGATATTGGTATGATAAAAAGTATTATCCCACCTCTTCAGATCTGCTTTCTATCTGCCTTCTGCCTTATCTGACTCAAACCCCAACTTGTAGCCTCTGGTGGTGGGTGCTCACCTGCTCTGCACCTGGGCTGTGACTTTGCAAACCCAACCTCGGCAAAGCACCCACTGCTATTGCAAATGGCTGATTGTTTGAGTCACTAACTGTTAACATTTCAGTCTCTCATGCCATCCTACTGTAGAAACGATAGTGACTAAATAATATAATTTTTTAAAAAATTTAATTTTATTTTTTTACTCTGGTAGGGTTTAAAAAACTGAAATGCACTGCTTAGGTTTGTTAGGACGCTAAGTCCATGTTTCTATCAAACAGCAACAACATCATCTTTAAAATCCTGTCAGGTTGTTAATAGCCTTTGTGTAATTGTGATTTAGTATCTGATGAAGTCTGTTGAGAACCTGCTACTGGCTGGAGCAGGACTGGATCAGGGTGCATGGCTTTGCATGGCTGTACTCTATGTACATATTGTAAGTCCAGAAAAATGTATGTATATACAAACCACATATTTTGTTAGTGCTTTGAGTCATGATTTTAATCTCCTAGAATCATAGAATGGCTTGGGTAGGAAGGGACCTTAAAGACACCTTCCACTAGACCAGGCTGCTCAAAACCACATCCAACCTGGCCTTGAACAGTTTGAAGGAGGATACACAGCTTCTCTGGGCAACCTGTTCCAGTGCCTCACCTCTACATCTATTCTGCATCTATACATCCTTTCATCTGTCTTAATCTCTACATCTATTTGTTCTGACTACTTTGTACAGTAACCATAGTTAATTTTGTCTCCATTGTACTACATTGTATCTGGTGTGGGGATGTAGTTTATAACCCCTGATACTGGAAGAGCTTTTTTTTTAAAGAGTTTATCTCAGTGCTCACCAAAAGCCTTTCTGGAAGTTTCAAGTGTGCTAATTTTCAGAGATTCAATACTATTGCTGGCTTTGTTCTTTAGGACAACGGTAGGTAAAGATGAAAATGTGGCTGAACTCCATCTACCATATTCAGAAGTCTTAGAATCTACAAAGCTTAGATTTTCCTATTGCTGCCAGGAAATGTAAGTACATTCTGCAGTTTCACACAAAAATTTCTGGGAGCTGAAATTATGTGGATTTGTTAGTTTTCTTTGGGTTTACTGCAGTTCTGTTCATCAGCAAACCATATGCTATCCTTTAACCAAAAGAACAGATTTTCTGTAGCTACTGTAGTTATTTAGAATTATCATTTTGTTCATTTGCGTAATGAGTTAGGAAATGTACTTGGAAATTCTCATGCATAGTATGATTTATCAAATATAAGGTTAAAATCAGGGTTAAAATTATCCTGTTGAATACAGTGACCTTAATAGTCTCTTTGCAAGTTTCCTTAGGAGCTTAATGCATTCAGATTTATACTAACTTGAGTAAAACCCATTTATTTTTCTTTGACCCTTTTGTCTGCTATATGATTTACCCATGCTGCATATTGTTTTCTTTTAAATACTGTTAAGTCTTTGCTTGAAGCAAAACTGGTCTCCAGATTTTCTCTTGGAGGTAATTTGCTTCAGGCTACTTTTTAAACTTTCTGAAATGCAAAGTAATTGCAGTTCAGGTTTTAATTGTATGGTTTTTTTCTCCTTTTCAAGAATATGCTGCCTGGACACATCACTTTGTTATTTAAAGGGCTGATAAATGTGTCTAAGTTGTATTAATTTATGTGGCAATAGAATTCAAATTAATGCTAACCAGAAGATCTTTTAATGCATGAGTAGTGTGAAAGGTATAATTAAATCTCTCTGAAAAAAATTACAGGATATTTCATTAATGTCAGTAACATAGTTTTAGCCCTTAAATAATTTTCCTTTTTTACAGATACTTTTC
The DNA here is from genome assembly GCA_013397935.1 of Dasyornis broadbenti. Classification (NCBI taxonomy): domain Eukaryota; kingdom Metazoa; phylum Chordata; class Aves; order Passeriformes; family Dasyornithidae; genus Dasyornis; species Dasyornis broadbenti. The sequence goes on from VZRN01002232.1 coordinate 120,643, forward strand.
AGAGTTGTCTCTACCAGAACCTTAAAAAATGTATGTCTTAAGAAAAGAATAATTCTTCCCCTTCATTTGCCCATTTGGATTTGCGCTTATTTTTAGGTTCGTATTGTCTGCCTAAATTATGCTTTTACAGATTCCAGAAAGTTCACAGTATCATAATGATGCGGAGGGGTTTTTGAGCTATATGCAGAACATTTAGGTAAATACTTAAGCTGATGAGGAGTCTTCCTGTAGCTGGTGATTTCTTTCAAGAGCATCCCAGAGTTCTTTGTTTGAGGACAAACCTGAAAGATGAACCTACTATCAAGGAATAGACTATGGCAGAACAATTATCACAGTTGCAATTTTTGGAAGAAAAATTGTGTACCGTGTGCAGAATTACTCACTTCAATTAATCAGTCTTTTAAAAATGTTTAACTTTATCATAATCTTGTTCAGTCACATGTGGAAGAGCATTGAACTCTTGCTTACTGCTTGACATGTAGCCTCATCGGGGCAACTGGAGCCTGATTTAGCTCTTCCTTCTGGCCATTTTCTTCCTAGTGTTGGGCCAGCATGTGGTTTGCTGATGTGAACCCACTGTTGGCTCATATTTGGCCAAGCATCCAGGATGACCACAGGTTCTTTCCAGATAGTTGCTTTTCAGCCAGGTGTCTGGAGCTCTTCCACTCCAGCTGCAGAATTTTGCACTTCTTGCTGAACCTTCTGAAGTTACTCAGGGTCTATTTAGAATTTTTTTTTTTTTGCTTTATTCATTTCTTGCCTTCCCTTAGTTTGTAACTTGGAGGTGAAGCACTGAGTTTGTATTGATAATTATCACTGTGGATGTTTTAGATTGGCAATGTCTTGCAGTCCACAGTGCGCAGTGAACACACCCTAAGCTTGGCTAGCACCAAAGTGAAATTTCTGTATGTTTTGTCATGAATCAGTGTACATTTTTGGCTGCCTCCAGCTGCCAAGATTGTTTGAAATACACCAAATAGCCTTAGGCATTGCTGCTTCAAGAAAGACTTGTTGATTCTTTTCTTAGTGCGAAAGATGGCATTTTTATCTCGTATCTCAAATAGCAATGGTGGAAATTATATTTAGTGCACAGTGGACTTGAAAGAAATCTATATCCTTTTTAGCTTGCATAAAAAAAAAATCATAGGTTCTTAGCAAAACCATAGCATGTAGTAAATTGAAACTGCCATTATTCCTTTTTCTGTGGAGACTATTGATTAAAGTTCAGGTACCAGCAGTATCATTTCTGGATAAGGGAATATAAGCATGGACTCTGTAACAATGATGAATGACATGATTCAGCCACAGGTATGAAAGGTTTTACTTTATTTCACCAGCTGTAGATTGGTTGGAGAGACTCAGGTGGGCCTACAGTCCTGTCACACCTGCAGGAAATGAGAAAGGTTATGTTCCAGCATCATCTGAGTGTTGTCACTTGGGTATCCACTGCTGCAGCCACAGATGCATGGATTCATTCATCTAAAGGCCCACACAATGTACTTCTCACTATTTTTCCAGTCATGGAGACTGAAAGGTGGATTTTCTTCATTTTTCAAAGGGAAGATGAACTCACAGGAAAATTTCTGGTGGAGGGGATAACTGAGTCTGGGGTTATATTAGAGTCCTTATATACACAACAGATCCTATACAATATTTAAACAAAGTATTCTAGGTTGGATATTCTAGGTTGGTAGCAGGATGCATATTCATCCTAAAAATAGCATGTGCTTTCTGTCATGGAAGAGCTTTCTGTTTGAATTGGACTAATCTCTGGAATGTATCTTCCTTCTGAGACAAAGTTGTTTTCTTTTTTTATTCCATGAATTACTCTCCCAGACAGCGAAAGTGATCCTACCTGTTAGAAATACCCCATATGACTGAAGTGCTTTTTGATGTGCTTGGTGCACATAGGTCAATGTAGACTGTAGGGGAGGCTTGAGAACAATAATTTGTGGGGAGAAAATCAGAAAGATGTGAGCAAAGGAAAGGCTCTTTGAAGCATTTAATGCATAAAGTGTTTGTTTTTGAACACGTAAGACTGATTTTTGAAATAAATGTATGGTACCCTCAAATTGTGAAAACCATGGCATGGATATCTTTGTAGATTACTAAAGTAAAGAAACAAAAATCTGCATTGTAACCATTTCAGCTCTTGCTTTCAATTGTAGGGGTTCCCCTCCCCCCAGTTTTAGCATTTACCAGTTTGCATTTCAGCGGGGGGTAAATGTTTTAGAAGTCCTAGTCTTTTCAGTGATTATTAGAAGATACTGCCAAATATTTTAAAGTATTTGAATCCTTTTCTCTGGAGACCTGATCAGCTATCAATGCATTTTTACTCTAATATCTAGATTATCCGTGTGTCATGGCCTTTTGGGGACAGCTTTTTGGTGATTCTGAATGGGCTTTAGGCAGCACATAAAACCTAAGGTGGTTGGTTTTTTTTCATTTTGCTTCTTTCTGATGCTCATTGTTTTTTTCACATGAAGAAAAGGAGCAGATTTACTAAAATTCCTGTTAATGCTGAGAATAATCATTATCTTAGATGGTGGACAGCACATCAATTTGTAATGCCCAGAACAGAATTAATATGAGCCAACCTGCTGTATCTTATTTTATATTTAAATACTGGATTTATTAAATATGGTATTATATATGTGACCAATTGTTATTTCTCATGGAGATTTATTTCAAATATTTTGGCCAAAATCTGTTTGTAGTCGTAGCTCATTGACAGCTATAATTATACTCCAATTAGCAGATATTCAGAGACACAAACTGTTTCATTGCTTTGAAGGGGTTAGTATCTTGGAAACTAGGAACTTTCGAGAAAAACGGTATGCAGTTGCAAATTAAAAAAAAAAGAAAAAAACAGGCTGGCTGGCATCTTTGTTAAGGAAGTGAGGGATGCTTGAGTCTGTTTTGCTCAAATAAGAAGTGAACAATTCTATTTACTCCTACATTTACTCTTCACGTGAAGTAATTGATGCAGTACAAGTGGGGCGAGGGGGAGGGAGGTTGGGTTAGTTTTTTTTTCCCCTTAGTGTCGTTGCTCTGCCATATTATAATCACGTGTTTCTTGTCTTGCTTTCCATGCTTTTCAGCAGTTCTGAATTATATATAAACCTCACATGTATAGGCTTTGTCTTGTCTGTCATTTTACTTGCAAGATTAACATTGGTGTTGACCAAAGTTAAACAAATGCAATGAAGGTTGATATTTTTCCAATTAATTATTGGAAATTGTTCCTGCCTGTGAACATCAGTATTCAGCGCACACTCATACCAGAATAAAATGGTTGGTCATTAGCTTTCAGTCCTCGGTGTCTAAACTTGACATTTCCTCCAACAAAAAACATCACACTACTCCTGAAAGATACAGAGATCACTTTTGGAACAAACATACTTGTTTTAGCAGGGCTTTAGAGAGTTGGTTTGGAAATTGTAAAACATTGCATTCATCACCATGCTGAAAAGAATGATTTATTCATGTATTTCAGATAGAGTTATTTTTGTCTCTGTGTCTCTCTAATGGACTGCACTTTGGTATATACAAATCATTTGAATGTGTCATACTAAAAACTGCTGGCTGCGAACTGTTTTCCCAGCTGGAAAGCATGAGAAGTGTGGAAAGTTTCCTTTTCTCCTTTAAAGAGGAAAAAGGTCTTTGTTAGGATTGGTTCTTGTGGTAACCCTATATCGATTAATGTGGAAGTAAAATAAAATGCCTCTATGCAATGGGTTGGACAGGAGAAGCAAAATAACTGTTCTGTTAGGTAATTCATATAGTAATGGTTTTGTATGAAGAGCAGAAAACTGCCATTTTGAAAGGGAGGTAGAAAGGAGAGCTACTCAATGGTTATTTGTTCATGTCAGAGTTGAGAGATTATTTTAAATATGATTTCCTTAATTATTTTATTTAGGCTGTCTCGTTATGTTGGCTCTCAATGACCATATCTCAGCTTGCTGTATAGGTAACTGGCAAGAGCATCATCAGCTCATGAACCAAAGAATCCAGCTTGCTGGCCGGACAGACAAATGGAGCTCCACGGAAGATGTGAAAGTAATCCAAATACTTCAGTGGGAACTGGGGGTTCTTCACCACACCCCAAAATGTACTCGCTCAAATTAGGCATTTTCAAATTCATTTCTTTTTCCTTCACTTGTAATGTGGAAGGTGCTGTCTGACAGCCCTGGAAATTAAGTCCTCTATTTCTCCACAGGACAGGTATAGCAAGGGCGGCAGCAATGCAAGCTTCCCCACACTGTCCTGCCAATGTTCCTCAGCCCAGTTCTGAAGAAGTCACTTCTGGAGGTGAGTGGGTGGAAGAGTCTCTGTCTCTGCAGAGACTGCTGCAGGGCAGTGGTTCCTGCAGGACAGGCTGTTGGATGGAGGCTGATCCCTTGTCTTGAGTGAACCAGCAGTCTTTAACAGATAATCAGCTTATGTATCATAAAGCGTCGTGGGCTGGATTCATTGAGGTTGCATTATTCTGCTTGACTGCTGTCACATTTTGATATTTCTTTGTGGTTGGATGGCACCTGTATATTTTTTTCTTTCTGCACTGTTTTGTCAATGCTTTATGTACACGTCTATGAAGTGGCATGTGAATAACTGAATGCAGCCTGGTTGTAAATGTGGTACAGAAAAGCAGTTACTGATGGCAGCCATGTGTGCAAGAGGAGCTGTAGGGCACTAGACCAGGAGGCATGCTTTGAAATGCATCAGAAATTGATAAGAAAGTGTATGTTGGTTTCCAGTATCTAAATGAATGATTAGGTTTCTGTTGCAAAGCCATATCTTAACCATTTCTCTTTTCATAATTACTATGTAATTTAGATATTAACATCAATTAAGCTGGTAAACTAATGTTCTTTTAAAGATTATTTTACAATTAATAAAATCTGCCTATCTAAAGCTAGGCATGCAACATTCTACACTATATGAAAATAAAGGGTATGTATTGCAGTTACAATAGATAGTTGTCATCCAAACCAGAAATATGCGATAAATTATGTGAGAGGAATTAACGACTGCTGCAAGTTTTCAGAGCAAAAATAATGAGTGCTTACCAGCTTGGCAAATGAATTCCCCTATACATTCCTGGAGTTATTTAAGTACTACATACTTCAAATACAATGGGAAATTTTCAGCCAAATTTATATCTCTTAAATACAGAAATAAATCTGAGAAAATGGGAAACAAAGGCTTAGCAAGTCTGTTAAGTCATGGTGAATTATTTTTCTAGTTTCAAATGCTTCTAGTGAAGGATTTGCAATGCCTTGATTGTCAGTTGTAGTTGAGGCCCTTAAGTCTGTTTAACCCTGTTTCTATGGTTGTTTGTAAACAAGTGTGATAACAAGAGACTGTTGTACAAGTCAATAATTGTATAAATTTAGCATTATTCCTGTCTGTTTCCACAAGATCATAGAGTAAGAAGAGTTAGTTTTTCTAGTCAAAATCCTGAAGTGATTTCTTTCTTTCTTTATTTTTTTTTTAAACTTTAAAGGATACAAATGAGAATAGTATTCATTCCATATACAGCCAAAACAGTTCCTGACTTTTAAATTTTTTTAAAATTTTTTCAGGTAACATGGGATATGGGCTTTGTTTCATAATTAAAATTCATGACAGAGTCCTGGTTAAAAGTCATTTGAGACTGATCCATAAAGTGGAGAACAGTTTGAGGATCCTTGTCATGACAATACATGGCATTAGGATAATTGCTAATAAGTCACCTTACTTAATATTTGTATGGTGCCAATAAATCATGTAGATTTGATTTTTTTTTTTTTTCAGCTCTTGTGAATGCAGTGCAGATTGCTAATCTCTTACTGATACTGGAAAAGCTCTAGAGAGGTCCAGAGTTGGCCTCCCACACAATTGAATCCCAGATTTTCAGCTCAAACCTCCCTCTCTGCCATGTAAACCTTTGAAGATAATTATATCCCTTGTCACAATTAAACAATTTTTATAATAGACTTTATTTTAAATTAAACTACAAAAATACAGTCAAGTCATTGTCAGTACAAACACAAAAGAATGGTCATACAGACTTTTTTCTTCACATAGTATTTATTCATACCACATTCACCTTTCTGTCTCTGCATCTGCTTTCTGTGAATACTAATTAATACAGTCTGATTTTCTCTGCATATTTACACTGAATAGTGGTGATCTATAGAAGCACACTTATAAACCAGCATATGACCCAGAGCATTCCAGGGCAGGATAATCCTTACATCCTTGATCCTAGAGTCCTAACTTATACAAATCTGTTGTTTCCCCTGTGATTGCTTACATGAGAAGAGGCTTTGGCATTATGTTCATCATTACAGATCCCTATCTTAAGAGCTTCCACTTTATCAACTTGTCTTTACCTCCAGTTATATCCTAGTGTTTGTACAGCTTCTCAGAGCTTCTGCCCAGGGACTGGGAGTAGAGGAAAGTTAAACCAGTCTTTCAAAAGGATACATAGATATCTTTTCTGAAGATGCAGTAAATTGATTTGAGGCTTCAGGCTTAATTTACCAACTCACTTTTCCCCCCAAGCATTAGATAACAGAGTTTAAGGGACATAGTCAGAACTTTGGATCAAGTGTCAGAGACAAAGGTTGTAAACAAGAAAAAAGAAGCACTTCAGGTTCACATTGAATAATGTGTGGTCTTTGCACAGTTGGGAAACCGCCATGCTAAATGTTGTTCCTTTTTTTACTTTCTGTCTGTGAAGATAATGTAGATCTGTGTTTATGTTTGATCCAGAAGGGACTTTGCTTATTCCCAGTCTTCTGGAGATATGTCTTGAAAAGCAGGTTTGGAGCTAGGGTGGAGTACATTGGTCTGTGTGTGATCTGGAAGGAGCTGTGTAATGTTAGATTGTTCAAAAGGAAGTGTTTATTTGAGGCACTTAGAAATGTTTCATGTGCCAGCAATGGACTTCTAAAAATAAATTACTGAGATACAGCAGAAGGAAATGCTTTCTAATCAAAACTTTATGCCACTGGCATCTGTAAGTAAAAGGGAAACTAAAGTACCAAAGCTATTTGAAGTGAAATCTCTTTGCTCAACTCTAAGGCTGTGCAACTGATTTCATAGACTTATCCTCAGTTATCATAGGCTTCTATGATGTTACTATTTAGAATTACTGGGATTGTTGGAAGGAATTTATCACTTGTCTCTCTGGGTTTCATGAAGGACTAAGTTTTTACCCTCCATTAGTCTTTAGGTTCACAGTTTTAGTCCAGCAGTTTGTGACAAGATACCATTATCAATCCGCAGCTGTATAAGAGTATATGAAAAATTCTTGGTTTTACGTTTGTTTAGTATTCTACAGCAATACTATGGCATCTGTAAAGGTTTAAGTGTTGCCACACATGGAACTCATTGCAGAACCATTGCCAATGCTGTGAACTCTTACAGGGCAGGGAATACATTTTTCTGTGCACACATAAAGCCAACCCTGCCTAAGTCTTCGGATATTCCGATGATGCAGATAATATGTATTTATAGCAGACTCTGTGCAAGGAAGAAAACAAGCAAATAGTCCCCCCAAGTCCCACTATAAAAATTTCACCATTTAATGGTTTTCTTTTAAACGCCTAGAAAATTAAGGCCTATGGAAATTGCTTTAGAGAGTGTCACCTTTAACCTCGTAGCAGAGTATTTGAACTCAGATGTTGAAAACAGTTCAACCAAAAAAATGCAGTATACACAGGATGAGATAGGCAGACAAAAAATGAAAAGGTGATACAGAATGTAAATCCTCTTTCAAGAGCCTTATGAGAATGCCTTCTGATTATCATAATGACAACACAGGTAACTGTCATCCTCTGTGTTCCATAAAATCCTGACTCACAAATGAGCTGAGTTTTCACAAAGTCAAAGTATCAGATCAACTACAAAACCCCATGTGAGCTGGTTTTTGATTTTGTCATTCTTCGATTCCTAGGAAGACTGATGAGTTCTAACAGCTCAAGAGTATTGAGGTTGATGAAATCTAAATTTTCCGTAAGTTTTTTCTACTTAAGTATGCAGCAAATGAAAAACTAGCAGAGTAAATACTGAGACCCTAAAATGATGAGATTTTCTGGGGCAAAAAGAAGGTTTGTTTGCACTTAAATACTGTTTGCAATTTCTTTCTTAGGCTCATCTACTCTGCATTTGGAGTTAATAGTGAATTTCTTCTGCACTTTAATGGTTGTTGTGCCAGGAGGCTGTGGATTTTTGTGGATTTTCTTTTGCTTGATCAAATACTCTAGGCTCTTATGGGGAGATGAAGCAAATTAGGAAAAGTGTTCCTTTTTTGTAAATACTTAAGAATATGCTTCAGGAAAAAGAAAACTTAATTTGTTTTAAAGGACAGATGCATCTTAAAAAGCACTTAAATTTTAATCAATCCTTTAATTTTTATTAATCTGTAATGATAAAAGCCCTAGTGATTAAAATCCCAGGAAATTTATTTGAATTTACAAGCTGAGTTGTTAGCTGGAATTTAGAGGTTTTGCTCTAACAATCTATCAGATCCTACCTTTGTGTTAAGTGCTAAATGACCTTGTGCCATTTATATTGCTCTGTGGTTTGTCAAAAGAAAAAAATCTTAATTTGATAATTAAGTAGGAGAGAATGAAAAAATGTATTCTGGCAGTTTGTAACCAGGTTGGGAGAGGAATGTCCTGTTGTTCTCTAGGATGGAATCAATGGAGATAAGTTAAGAATTACATTTATTCTGTATAGCAAATGCTTTTTTTTTTTCTTTTTTTTTTTTTTCTTTTGTAGTGCTTACACCAAAATTGTTGGTTTGTGAGAAAGGAGTCTCTGTGCTAGTTTACTTAATTTTGTAAGAGTGTTGGAGTGAAGGCTGCCTCTTTATGTCAAGCAGAGCACAATGGGACAGTATTCTTTAACCTCCAGAACTGTGAAAAAACATTTAGAAGAATTGATGTGTAATTGGAAAGGAAATTTTAATTGTAAATAGGTTTTGGTGTTGTGTTTCTCTTAGGATTTTGGGTTGGTTTTAATTTTTTTTTGTTTGTTTAAATTGAGGCTTGGCTGCTAAGTTCTGAGTGTTTGGGAATAGTTTGAAGGTCAGTTTGGAAATAATCGATTCAGTATCACCTCCTGCCCCACTCCTGCCTGGTGGCTGATGGGTTGTGCTGTCTCTGATGGAGCCAAGGACCTTTGAGGGCCCTCTAGGATGGTGCTGCTAGATTAATGCTGATGCTGCTTCTTCTTTCACTCCCCCTTTCTTCTGCATCTCCCTCTCCATAAAATATCCTCTTGGCTAAATGCTTGTGCAGAAGAACATTGATGTTCTGGCCTGTGTGCTTTGCCTTTCCTGGTTTTACAGCTGACAGTGCAGTTACTCTGACAAGTGTGCTGTGAACTTGCTGCCTCTACTGTTGAACATCTTAGTAAGTGTATAGGGATTTCTTGTGTGGAGTAATCTCCATTTGCAGGGGATGGTGCAAGTCTGTGTTTTCTTGTAACTTGAACTGGAATCTGACAAAAGTTCTGAGCAGATCTCATGCTGGTTTTGAGCTGAGCACTTCACAAGGTAAAGGAAGCTGGGAAGAAAATTGAGTTGAGATTTGCCTGCAAGGAATAAATTTTTTTAATCTGTGGTACTGCTGATTTCACGCTGATAGAGATAATTATTTTCTAATACCTTCCTAATGATGGTATTTTTCTTCCTAATATTTATTCTCTTTTACTTATGCTGTTAGCTTGGTCACATAGAGTCTGTGTGCTGAAACTCTGCTTAGAGATGAGGCTGTATTGTAGAGATCTTTTCTGTACATTGATCCTGCCATTGACTTCCCTTCACAGGAACAGGACATGAATGAAGAAAGTGCTACTGTGTTAATGTTAGATACATAAAAAGTCTTCTCTGTTCATAGGATCAGTTTTGTAGTATCAATGTGCAAAAGAAACAGCTGAACTGATGTTTCAGGCAGTTGGCTGTAGAATTGCATGGAAATGCGAGTGGAGGAGTGACTGATATCAATAAATCAAGAAAAGCCACTGTAAAACAAAACTAAAGACTCTCCCATCCTGGAGAGATTTATAAACAGTGCCAGCAAGCAGATCTACTTCTCACCTGACTAGGTCTTACAGGTTAGCTTAGCATTTTCTTTGTAGAACAGGAACTTGTTTTACATTGTTTACAGACAGTGTGTCACCAGTTACAGTGTGCTTCATCTGGACTGCCAAGTATGCCTTTTCTTTCGAGCCAAGTAAACATAAAATCTAAACTGAAGATTTGATGATAGGGAAAAACCTCTGTTGTTGCTCACTCTTCTAAAAGATCCAGTACTGTGCCAGAGGACAGAGAGCCTGTGGTATGAAACCAAACATTTCACTGAAGTCAGTATTACTAATTTCAAGTGAAGGTTTCCATGGGCTGTGTCTAAGAACAAGTATAATCTAAATGTTAGATGTCACTTAAAAGTATATGATGAATAATGAGATGGAGACAGAGATGCATGGTGGGAAGGGAAGGAAGAGGAGGCTTTCATAATAAACCTGTAGGGTACACTCATTTAGGACCACCATACTCTTTGTCCAGTACCATAGAGGGAGAAAATCCTAATCATGCCAAGAGCTGAACAGCTGTTGCCCTTCTATACAAGGTGATGCCTTTAAGGGTGCATTTACAGAAAAATAAAACTGGGAGCATGGAATGGGTACACATAACAGGACAGGCTAAGCCAATTAACCTCTAACTTTGCAAGGTGTATATATGTACACAGATGTAAAAGGTATATATCTGTGTATTGGCAGTATAAGATTTTTTTTCTTCTCTTCTCAAAGCAGGATAAGGTTTTGCATTTAATTTTAAATGTTTTCTCTTTGGTCTGCCTCTTTAAATCTGATTGAGGGAAACAGAATGTTCTGTTATTGCGATATAAGCGGCTCTGCTATGCTTTTCCTATTTTGAATGCTTTGGGATTGTTATGTGTTTTTGTAGTAATAAGTTAAATAAGTAGACCTGTATCAGCAATTTTGAGGATATGAGCTTAGTGTGCACGCATCTGTTGTGTATATTTGATGTGTTCCCCCCGCTTTTCCAATAAGCCTTTTGAGATGTATCTGTTCAGTATAGTTATCCTGCAGTGCTTGGTAATCTTGACCATGGTTCTGCGACCATAACCATAATATTCTGAACATGAAGATAAATTCTTTTATCTCTTCAGTTTTCTTCTCCTCTTTCTGTGTAGCCTGTCTTTGTCTCTTCTGGTGAAGTGCTTCTATATTGAGTACTCCACAGAAGAAAAAACTGGCATACTGACATCTAAATGTTGCTTGTGGTACCTTTTACTGTTTGAAGGTTTTAAAAATTGGGAAGGACTTGGCAGTACCTGAGTGTGCACATGAATGATTTTCGCCCCCGCTGTTCTTGCTGGCAGATGGTCCTTGAAGGACTTTTGCCAGCAAGTGCAAGTCAGAATAGCCTCTAGGAGTGACTGATACCAGGCAGCCTTTCCTTCTTGCTGAGCTCAGCAGAACAAGCCTGCCAGTGAACCTGATCTATAATTTTCAAAGTTATTTCATATTTTTTTGTCTCAGAAATCACAGTAGCAGCAGAGCAGAGTGTTTAGCTCCCCATGAGAGTTGTCAGACATAACCAAATATGAAATTAAATGATTGTTACAAAATAAATGCCTGGGAGAGTGAGTTTCCCGTCTTAATGCTGCAATAACAGAAGTACGTTTTAAAATATAAGCTTAGATGTAATTTTTTGGTTCAAAACATTTCCTTCTGAAAAAAGCACAATTAAGACAGTTTTGCAGGTTGGCATGATCTTCAGGCTGCCGGTAAATGTTGCTCTGTAGCACCATTCTCACTGCCGTAATAATTCTGTATAGAACTGTTGTGGCTTCACCACCTCCAGCAGCCAAGCCCCAAGCAGCTGCTCTCTCATTCCTCCACCAGCAGGATCAGAGAAAGAACTGGAAGGGTAAAAGCTGGAAAACTCATGGGTTGAGATAAAGATAATTTAATAGGGAAAGCAAAAGCTACGCACCCAAGCAAAGCAAAATGAGGAATTAATTCACTGCTTTCCATGGGCAGGCAGGTGCTCAGCCATCTCCAGGAGAACAGGGCCCAGCACATGTAGCAATGACTTGGAAAGACAAACACCATCACTCCAAATGTCCCCACCTGCTTCCTCCTTCTTCCCCCACTTTATGTACTGAGCATGATGTCACATGGTCTGGGATATCCCTTTGGTCAGTTGGGGTCACCTGTCCTGTCTGTGTCTCCTCTCAACTTCCCATGCACCCCCAAATTCCTTGCCAGCGTGGCCATAGGAAAGGCAGAAAAGGCCTTGGCTCTGTGCAAGCCCTGCTCAGCAATAACAAAAACATCTCTGTATAATCAACCCTGTGTTCAGCACAAATCCGGGACACAGCCCTATACCAGCCACTGTGAAGAAAATTACCCCAGACAAAACCAGCACATTAACCAGATTTAACCAGCAAATATGTATTTAATAATTAATGATTTATTTTTCTGTAAAATAGTGGAACTTCATTTTGTCAATGAGAATTCCTCTTTCTGTATTAATTCATTTTGAATTCATATTTCTCATTCCTTTTTAGTTGTTCCAAATCCTCCCCTGTATACTTGCTCTCTGCCTGACCTCTATTACTGTGGATTAAAAAAAAAAAGAACTCCAGATGGTCCACTTCATAGAATGAGGGCACCTTTATTTGAAAGGCATTTACACGAGTTGAAAATCCAACAAAGAAAATAAACCATCTTAATCGGAGGTCCTTAAAAATTGTGTATGCAGTTTCAGACAGCCATGACTGTAGTGTGACACTGGGTTAGTATCTCCCAGACTTCTTACAGGCTATCACAGAGAACCAGGCTAACCAAGCCTGATGAAACTCTGTCTTATGTTGGTATGTATCCCATACCTTCTGATCTCTACTGTAATTACTGCAGTGGCAGGTGGTTTTCAGCAGCTTTGCAGAAGTGGGGTTTGGTATCTGGTCATCAGTGAGAGCTTACAGAACACAGCAGAGGTCAGTCCCCTGTGTGCCCCTCATGCACCAAAGCAGATACCTTTTAGTAATCTTGTGATGGATATCTTTCAAACTGCAGAATTCCAGTCTGAATTCTGGGACTTCCTCTCTGTGCCACCAGGCTTGGAAGAAATGCTGGAGATAAAAAAGAGATTGTTTGACAGAAGTGCCAGTGAAAATACTACTCTTGCTCACATTTTATGTGGTTGTGGTAATAATTGCAAAGTATTAGACTTGATGAGTGAATAAAGTTTCTTTTCGTTGAAAAAGGTTTGTAGAAAGAAGATACCTTTCGATACATGACAATACAATATGAAAATACCATGATACCATGATGATACAATATGAAAAACCCTAACCTCAAGAATAAAAATTTCCATGGACTTTGATAATGCAGGGATTTAATCGAATGTGTTGTTCAACTCTGCCCTAAATCAGGATCAGATGCATGTCTTTCTTGTTATTTAAACTGTGATAGCACCGAGTCACTAGGCACAGCTGGTTCCTTCACAAGGAGGTAGTTTCTGCCCAGAGGAATGTAGTGTTAACTGTGAGACAAGAAAGAGACAGTGTGAGGATATATTAAAACGGAGGGAATATGAGGTCATGGTGACTGGTCGGCACAAGAAGCAACTGTAATAGGAACCTGGCTGCCAAGTGTCTTTATTTTATGACAATCCATTTGTTGCAGTGCCCTGAGGTATACAGTTTGTTTTAGCTGAGCTCCAGAGTGGAATGTAGATCGAGCTGATCATCCTGTCTCTGAAAACATCCTTCATGTTGAAAATATTCTCACGTTGCCTTTCATTATTTTCTGCAAATAATGATGCAATAATAATCATTACCTCTAAAATAGCTGAGAAACTGTACTTATACTCGGTTGTGTGACAGTGTCCTTGAATACCCTGGCACTCCAGTGATTACTCCAAAAAACTTAAGCCAGAGAACTTTTCTGGTTACCAGTGAGCTATGAAAACATTTCAGTAAAATATATAGAAATGCACCTGAGGGTTCCTCAAAAAACTGCAACATAAATGTGCAGAAAGAGGAAATTCATGGCAGTCATCTTCTTTGGAGCAACTTAGAGGACTTCACATGGGTGAGAGAGTCCTAAGCATTTTAATGCTAGTGTAAGTAGATTTGACATAAAAACATTCATGTTTAGTTAAAAGATACATACAGTAAAATTTGTCACTGTGTTGTGTAGTTTGAATGCAATGCAATAAATCTGTAAGCCTTGTCATGGGGACCTGACATGCCTTAAGTGCTCTCTCTGTCCACAAATGGCCCTTCAGTGAGGTAAAGGACTGGTGGTGCAGGGGTCAGGACTGAGCAAAGTGCTCTCCTAAGTGGCTTTTCTGCAAAGATGTTATTTTCTTGTCTACTACCAGACTCCAGGCTCTCTCTCTCTCTCGGTGTCATGGAGTTCTAAGCCATAATTGATTCATAATCTATCCGCAGAGATTTTTTATTGCTCTCTCAGTTTTTCCTAGCTAAACCAGATTTGAACTGAGTTCAGCTAGTTTCAGCAACAGATGTCAGGTATCACTAAACGATGAGGGGTCAGGAGAAAGCCAAAAATATTCACTCTTTCTGTAATCTTGACCAAATGAATCTTTTACTCACTGCATGTTTTTCAAAATAGTTTTGTATTTTTACTGTTAGTGAAATACTGGGATATACATAATGTATGAGTATTGCTATGGAATTGAATTAAATTATATTGGGAATGTGTATTTCTCCAGTTTACTTTTAATTAATTTTTCACCCATTATTAAATTTAAAAATAAAGAGAATTGCAAGTAGTGTAATGAATCAATATGTGTCCTGAACTGCAGAGCAAGTCATTTTTATAAGAGGGCAAGCCCATGTGTTTATAATAAATCAAGTTCATTATCTTTTGAGCTTCCTGATTAAAGTAATTAGTCATTTATGCTGATACAAAGCCATCAGTGAATACTTTGCTTTGTTTCACAAATATTAAATCTTAACTTGTTTTGCAAGGGTCATTGGTCATAAACAGCTGCACATTGTAATGTAAATTTTTTGTTTTGTTAGTGGGGAGGTAGTTTCTGCCGACAAAAATTAATACACCAGGCAACTCTCCTGCAATTAAAAACAAACTGCCTTCAAGCCTGTGACATGCAAACTAGTTTAAAATGCCCAACAGGACATAGCAGGTGGAGCTGGGTAGGGAGTTGGTAGTATGTGATGCTCAGTGCTGAGGGTCTCAGGTTAGTGAGGGTCCCCAGGCAGTGCAGCTGGTGGCTGCCCAGGAAGGCTGTGTGGGCTTCCCAACTTCTGCAGTGGCCATGCTGAGAGCTGCCCATTCCCACAAACCACTGTGGAGAGCTCTGGTTAATGTCATTCACAAAATATTGGGAAATTTGAGAACTGCATGTGCTTTTATATCTGCAGAATACTGCTGTTACCTGAGGAGTTTCAGTTTGGAATGCTAGTGTCTTATTCCAGCTAGGTATTAAAAAGGTCATTGCCAAGCTAAAATTCCTGCTTTTGAGAAAAGCATGAATGAGATTGTACTTCCTCCTGCTCTTCTTCAGCTGTTGGTAAGAGTAGTCTCTTCTGGGGTAGGGTCAAACCCAGCTTATTTTTCGGTATGAAAACCGTTGTGTTGCTCTGGAAAGTTTCTCTATTTTCAGGCATCAGTTCTGACCAATAAGTACTTGGTATAATTTTTGTTAAAGTTACCCTTAGACTGGAATAAATCCATACGTTGAAGTTTGGAAGTCTCCTGAGTTGTTTTGTGGATGTTGGGTGTGCCTATGCTCACAGATACAACTAAATAGGATGAGCCTGATAATTTCAGTGTAAGTCTTGCTTTTCTTCTGAATATCAAGTGTTACAGGAGCTGTGAAAATGCAACATTAGAAAGGACTTAATGATCTACCTTGACTGCAACTCTTATTTAAAGAAAACAAGTCTTCTTTCCGCTTTGGTTTCTTTGTGCAATTCCAATTCAACAGTAATTGTGAGTCTCCAAATTCTTTCTTTTCATATTAGATTACATCCTTTAGGGTTAAAATAAGGGAAACCTTTCATGCAGTTACTTTGGTCACCTGCTGTGCAAACTAATAATGCCATGCTAATCTTAAAAGGAGTGTCAGTCACAGTCACATTTGAATTTCAGTGTTTTGGGAAGGAGAAAATCAAGAGAGGGAAATTAGCTGAACTAGCACTATGTTGTACTACTTGATTTTTAAATCTACAGTCAATCAAATATATCAAGAATGGAAGGTGTGTTTTTAAGGAGGTACAGATTTGTTTACAGGATTTTTGGGTGAATTTTATTTGTGAAATATTAATAAGGAGATATTACTATAGGTTCTTTTTTTATTTTAGCTTATACTCCAGTGAGAAATAAGTAATAACACATGGGGTGAGGATTTGAGAGATTCAGCTTGTAAAAGAGGGTAATTGTGACTAAGTGCAGGTTAACACATGAGCTCTGGCATTTGTTTTCCTGTTGTTAGTGATGAAACACTGCACAATTTTCACAAGGAAGCTTAAATGTGCTTTAGAGAAAGGCTTTGCGTATGCTCGGACAAAGAAAATAGATATTTTTCAGAGATTTCTAAGCATTCTAGCATTTTCCACACTGAAAAAAAAAGACAAGAAGTCCTCTAAAAGGATGAACACTGTAATTTGAAAAGAAAATAGGTACTTGTGACTGTTCATCACCTGGATATTAATGCAGGCAATTACTAGGTCCTGCCTTTCAAACATTATTATGTTAGAGCAAGGAAAAAGCCTATATTGTATTTTATATGACCTTTCTAATACTATATATACACATATAGATTTGTGTTATTTGTCTCTGATTCACCAAGTGTTTCTTATGTGTGGCTCAAGGCATTTGTTTATTGCAAGGCTTCAAGCTGTGGTAAGCAAGGTCATAGATTAAGAATTGATTTCCACAGTTGCTCTAGCATACAAACTAAATTTCTCTTGGTTGGTTATAAAAACTACAGCTGGGCATAAATTCGGCTTTTCAGCATTGTCTTGAAAATGAATGTTAAAGCAGATGAGAAAATACTCTGTATGTATTGCATGCTTCATTTAGACCTTCAGCTAAAACTTAAGGAAAACAAATTGGTTTTGTGCTGCTAACGACTAAGTAAAACTATGTTAGTAATAAAGACAGTGGGTTTTTGGTTGCACTTGTTCTTTCTTACTATGACTTTATTTTTAATATTCTGATTTCCCATACAGTTTCCGTCAAATCATGTTTTGATTGATATCTTGGTTAATCCTTTTTTTTTACTGTATGCTTCTAGAGTCGTAGCCAATTGTAATAGGAATGTGGGTTTCAAAATGAAATGTAGCTTCTCTTCTTTGGGAACAGATAGTCTTTCTAGAAATGGAAAAATCCTGCTGTTTTATTAGCATTGTCTCTAACGTGAAACACATGATCTTTTTAAATTGGAAACTATATTTAGACTGAACTGAAAATTCACTCAATCAAGGAGGTATGTTCTGGGGGTGTTTTTATGGTGTTCCTTGTGGGTTGTCATGAGTTTTGCTTTTAAAGTGTGCTTTGTGTTGGTAACAGTAGTGGAGCATAACTGTATGCAAAAATCAATTTGTGTAAATGTCAAATTCACTTTTTGATGAATCTTTGCAGCAATACACAGATTCCTACCAACTACGTAATAAATCTCAAGTTGGAGAAATTGGCTTCTTGGACACATCTTTAAAGAAAATGTTTCTGATATAATACCCTGCCCTCTGTTATTGAATTAGTATGCCTAGAACAGAAACCATAATATGTAGTGTATGTTTTCAGGTCACTGTCAACATCTTCAGGTGGTTTTAAAAAATACTAGTTTGGCCTCTACTGTTTCTGCACATGTCATAGTTATTGTTTCTGCTATTAGCAGAGGAACCAAATTGCAAGATTATTTTTCTAAGATAACAGAATGTTGTGTTAGCTTGATGGGAATTCTTGTTTTGCTGTCCACACTGTACCTTATAGCACTGGCCCACAAGGGAATAGTGTGTCAAAGGTTTTGTGGAACTCTGTTCTGCTAAAACAATGGCTGAATTGCCAACCCTTCTGCACATTAGTGCATGAAATAACTTTCTCACAGTGGTCACAATATGTATGTAAAGAAAAGCAGTTGGAAGGCAAAGGGCTGTGTGATGGAGCAGTAAAACAGTGTGGTAAGCAAAACAGGTAGGGATTTGAAATATAAACTTTATTAAGAAAAATGTGTATGGAAATGAGGTTCCTCAGAAATCACTCCTCTTTCCAGTTCAGATGGATATTTCAGAGAAATGAAGTTGTGAAATTCATCTTTTGGTAATGATTTTTATCCCTTCCCTGAACTGTATTTTGCAGGATTAGAAGACACAGATCTCCTTTCATGGCTGTTCTCAGCAAATCATTTTGTTAGCATTTGACCTTATTTTGCAAAATTTTGAGTGGCAGCTTATTTTAATGTGTTGAAAAGTGAGGATTTTGTCAATGTTTAAAATGCCCCTGTCTATAACTAATTTCCTTTTGACTTAATTGAGATTTCCATATGGAGGTTCCTCAAATACAAAACATCTTTGTGGTGAAATACGGTGAATCTATTCAACTCAGACTTCCCCTGAATAATAAAACTGTCTCACCGAGAGCCTTGCTAGGAAGGAATTACGATTATCAAGTCCGGTAGTCAAGAAGGCTGGTTGTTAGTGTATTACTGCAGGACAACTCAAGCATGGTCATGCCTGACTGAATACAAGATTTATGCCCATTTCTAAAATGTAGATTTCTTTTTTTGAAAAACACTGAAATATGTATGAAGAATTTTGGACTGATTCATTAACTTTGAATGAATTCTTATGACAAATGAGTGAAATGAAGAGAAAGCAAAAATAAGTAGCTTAGCAGGACTCCTTGTGTGAGGTTGGCTGCCTGCAGAGACACAGGACTACTAAAGAGAAATCACTGATAATTCATTGTAGATCCATTTGACAGTAAACTTTGAGAAACAGAACTTTTTCAGAAGCAGATAAGGCACCGCCCTCTGAGATTTATTGGCAGGGGTTGACAGTGTACACATGAGGAACTCCTGTCCAGCTGCAGCCTAGAAGTCTGGGCTTATGTAAGAATCTGTTGTGTATGATTTTGTTTGAAAAAGTGCCCCCACCACGTGTATTTGAGGCTGCTGGGGTCTTAGTGTTAGCAGAG
The DNA here is from genome assembly GCA_013397935.1 of Dasyornis broadbenti. NCBI lineage: Eukaryota > Metazoa > Chordata > Aves > Passeriformes > Dasyornithidae > Dasyornis > Dasyornis broadbenti. The sequence goes on from VZRN01002232.1 coordinate 139,864, forward strand.
AAGTGTGCTAGGTGACTTAGGCACCCAAAGATGATCAGAGGGCTGGAACACCTCTCCTGTGAAGAAAGGCTGAGAAAATTGAGGTTTTTCAGCCTGGAAGGAAGAAGGCTCTGGGGTGACCTCATTGTGTCCTTCCAGTACCTGAAGGGGGCTGCAAGGGACCTGGGGAGGCACTTCTAGCAAAGGTATATTATGACAGGACAAGGAGTAATGGCCTTAAAATGGAAGATGGAAGGTTTAGATTGAATGTTAGGAAGAAATTATTCTCTGTGGGGGTGGTGAGACACTTAACCAGGTTGTCCCTAGAAGTTGTGGTTGCTTTATCCCTGGAAGCATTCAAAGACAGGAATAGAGCTCTGAGCAACCTGGTCTAGTGGAAGGTATCCCTGGCCATGGCAAGCGGTTGGAACTAGATGATCTTCAAGGGCCCTTGCAATCCATACCATTCAAAGATTCTGTGACTTGAGTCTTCCCTTTGCATTTTAATTCTGGCATGTTTATCTCAGCACTTGATGTGAAATCTAGAAAACTGTGGTCTTTCTGACTTTAATTGAAGAATTAAACTTGTCAAGTTCCCTGAAGGTTTAAAGTGTGAAAATATAAATATTCTTACCATACTTGGATTTTTGTAACACAATTTGTGCTTCTTCATATGTTGTTATCAAAACAGTGGTAGTATTATGTTACATTAGTGGGGATTAATGCTGCAAAATCTAATATCTGCAGCCGGAGGGCAAACCACATCATTTCAGAAAGATCAAGGGACTGCAGTCATTTACATTTGATTGGGCTTTCTTGGATACATATGCAATTTCTGTGCACCCCACTGTACAGCACTTGGAGCCAGGCTCTGGTCTGAAGAAGGCGACTAATGTCAGCGATTATCTATTGCTCTTTCATCTGCACATCTGCTTGGGAGCATAACTCCTTGGTATGGGTTAAAACATCAGTGAGGCTTTTTTAACCACTCCGAGGGAAAAAATAAAAATCACGCAAGCAGTTATGCTCTCCCAACTTCATCTTTCCGCCACCCGCTGCCTTGCTCTGACATCGATGGTTCTGTGAGCTACACTCAGGTAGAAGTTGTGAGCAACTGGTCTTGCTGAGACTCTTCCTGAGCTTCCTTCTGTGTCTTATTCCTTTAACACCAGAAATATCTTCCCTGATACTTCCATAAGCCCTAAGTAAATGTGTTCATTGGGGTTTTGTCCTCTCATGATAGCAGTTTCATCAAGGGCCAGATGACGGCACCAAATGATGGTTTGGTCACGTGTGGCTTTATTCTTTCTTTTGATGGTGTAAAATGGGATGTATTGCATGATGTTAGTAGGGAGAAAGATTTGAATGAGCAAGATGATCAAGAAGCTTCCAAACAATGAAACTGTCACCAAAGGAGACTTGTAATGTAGGTTTCAAATTATCTGTAATTTTAAAAAGTGTCAAGCTTGTTGCTGAATTCTGTTTTAAAACAACTTGACTCATACCACATTCTTCTCTGCTTCTCTGTTGTGGAATTTTTCCTTTGTGAAAGGGCTGACTTGAAACATTTCAGGTTTTTCTCTCTGATGTATAAGGGGTAAACACACAGCCAAGCGTGAAGCAATTCTTTACTAAGAATTCCACCTCTGTGGTTACTCCATTTCTGTGATTACATTTGAGCAGCTCTAGATTTCAGTACTATTGCATCATTTTGCTTTAAGTTTTTAATTAAAAGTTTTCATAGCCAGAGAACAGAGCAATAGGGGGTTTCGTATCTACTAACAGTGCCTCCCCCCACTCCCCAAAGGTTCAGCTGTGAGTGAAATGCTATTAAAAGCAGTATTGGTACAGATGCCAAGTGGGAAGAGACAGCAAACATGCAATAAAGAGCAATTAATTTATTTCACCATGAAATGTATATAAAATAAATAATTTAAAAACAAGTTTTCTTCTGTTTATCTTTTTTTAATCTCTTGCAGGAAGAGTTCTTGCATTTGAAGGGCTGTGGTTGACTTTTTAAAATTATGGTTAATTGTTTATGTGACCCATTTGTCTAGAAAAAGTAGTGTTAAATCCTGTGACATTGACAGTAGAACTTTGATCATGGGAATCCAATATTCATTGCTTGAGGGCATTTGCTTCTATGAACAGGAACTAGGATTGTTAATGTTCTTCTGAGTATCCTAAATCAGCATTTGGAGCACACATATTTCAGGTGTAAACACATAGCCAGAGCTTGATACTATTACTGTCGTGTTCCATTTATTTATGTGGTATGTATTTTCATATTTTTAAAATTAAGTGTATGGCTTTTTTTTTACCAAACTAAAATTTTTGCAATGGATACTTCATCACTAAAAATCAGCATTATAGTAGATCCTTTCCTTCGCTCTTTGGCAAACTGCAATAGCACACCTTCTGAAAAACATGCATGCGGATTTAGAAGAATATCTGGAATTGCTGATTCAAGTTTAAGAAGAGGTATGAGCAGCGTAAGATGGCTGTACTACAATTCTCACTCCACTAGAACTCTGCTCAGCGTTTTACAGTGCCATGTGTGTTCTGTTACATGGCATACACCTACACTGGCTCAACAGCGGAAAATCAACAAAAACATGCAGATGCTGAGAGAGATGCTTGAAGATGCTGAAGAAAAAGAGGTCATCTGGTGTGAGACTTCTAGGTATGCTCTTCTTTTTATCAATAAAATGACATAATACTTGAACTATTGATTTTTGTTTACTTGATGTCTGAATACAGAATTATTTATAGTATTTATTGCTTTCTTGTTGATAGGAAGTTGAAGAAGGGAATTCATGTTGAATGCAGGGCAGTTTATGTTAATATAAAATTTTTTTCCCATTTCCACACCTTCAATAAGACACAGTCACATGGGACAATTCGAATGCTTTCCTAGTGACATGGAAAAGCAAAAGAGAAGGCCACAGACTTGCAAATAGAAATTAGTTGTTATTTGCTCATTTGAAACTGGCAAGGAAACTGCTAATACATTGCTCCATGACTAACTTGAAGTTACTAATGATACCTGAACAGTTTTATGTATCACATCATTCCTGTACTTCATTGTTCTCTCATTGTGTTTTCTGTTCTTGGCCTGTCCAAGTTCATTTGTGACAGAGAGGTCTTTCTGGATGCCTTTTGGTTTCTGTTTTCCTTTATTTCAGAAATAATCATATTGCAAATCTTACACTCATCTGAGTGTTGAAGCTCATTCTTACTTTGCTGTCTAGATCGTGAGCATCTGACACATGACAGTTCTCCACTTGCTGCAAAACTAATCTAATAACTCCATGCTGCTCTGATTACTTTTTGTCTCTTTTTGCCTATCAAAGGCACTAATGTGAGGATATTTCCTGACTCATTAGTGCTTCTTTTAATTAATTGACAGTTATTTCTCTTTCATTCAGAAAGAGAAGGTGCTGGTTAAAAACTAGCGACACAGGACAGTAACAGCGAAACAATCAGCTATTTAGGCTCAATTTAAGGAAAAGAAATTTTGCTCTCTTATTGTCCTTCTCTTAAATAAACCATGAGGTGGGTTTATTCTTTTGTCCCCATCCATCTTTAGACTTTTCTTCTTTATATTCATCTGCAAATTAAATCCATTGCTAAATTGAGATGGTCTCTCTCTACCTAAACTTAAAACAACCCTAAGAGTTGTAAGAAGATGAACCCACATCATCTGTGTTTTTTCAGTGTGTATAGTTGTCTGCAAACTGCATGTAATTTGGTTTCACAGTACTCACAGTGTGCCAGAGAAGAGCTAATCATGTGGATATACAGTATATTGCTCCTAGTCCTGTCAGGCCATATGAATGAGCATGGATCTGTGCTGAGGCTTTTCACCTTAATAGAGTCCTGGAATCTGGACTGATGTAACCTCTTTGTATTGAGTGGAGGGTTTGAACTGTGAATAAACCATTGCATTTACGAGGGAAAAGGAGCTCAGATGCCCACTGAAGAGATTGTGTTCATGTAAGGAGCTGCAATGTTGGATGTAGAACTAACTGACACACAGTCTTGAAAAGTTGAGGGTTTAAGGGAGAAATTAAATGAAATTAATCTGTTGTATGCCAGAGGTGGCTCAATAGCTTTGTTTTTATGTTTTTATTTGAAAGATATCACCTGCTGGCTGCAGAGTGGGTGGATTCAGCTTCCTTCTGGAGCCTGAGAAAATCATTTGAAGAAGACCTTGCATTCTGCTGCATCGTAAAGACAATATGGAAGGGGAGAGCATCTATGAGGTTGATTCTGGAGATGGACTGGGAGGTAGGGATGCCTATCACTTGTTTTTGGTTTTGTCCCAAGATGGCTGGTTACAGGAATCTCTTATGACAATGGACCTTGGAATTTACAGAAAGCGAATGTGATAAAGGCATCTACAGTTCATTGATTGTATTTTGTCACTTCACAAGCAGTGAATAAAAATTTTCAAAACAGCTGTGTCATAGAGGAAGTGGTACATACAGACACAGTCCATGTTCTGAATGTTGTTATTTAGAGTCTGAGATGTCCCAGAGATAATGCAAACCCTAAATACCTACAATAAAGTAAAGCCTTTTTTCTCTTTCTTTGTTTCTCCTTTTTCTGTGTCTCACACGCTAACTGTATTGCACACACTGTTTCACTCATATATTTTAACTGGACTACAGAAAATGGAATGAAATGATACTCTGTCTTCTGTACTAGTGACCCCCATGTAGATGGACACTTTTCACTGATGTAAAATAGTCTTCATTCTTATTTATCTGCAAATTCTGCAGGTGTCCTTTGGCACTTTAGCTCACTAATTGCTGTGGTTTGTAATTTTCACAGTGGGGTGAAGGACTTCTCAGAGAGAGTGATATTACATATTTCTACAGGGCTGTTGATTTTGTATATAATGCAGGGGATCTTTGACAAGGTGTTTGGATAGGCCTGTCTGTTTTAAATTCCTGGTTTAATACAGCTTCTTCTGAGACTAACCAAGCAAAGATTTTTAGTTTGCAGAACACCTTTAACTGCACAGGTCAACTCGCTGTTGAACTCAGAAATCTAAATGCTATGGGAAAGAATGAGGCTCTACATTAAAGGGTTGTAATAACATAAGACTCGGTGTGCTGCACCATCTGTTTAATGGTTTAGATGTTTTCCTGTAACTGAATTGTAATCATGAAAATTATTTTTGTCTGAGTGTACTATGCTTGTGCTAAGATGCCTTCTTTTGTGTTTTAATACTTCTGTAATGTTTCCTGAGCCCTAGATGTAGCAGCAGTACTGTTTAGTAGGAGGAGCAGTTTCCACAGTGTTACCACTGAGTTTCCTTCACTTGAATGAGTTGGGCTAACATGCATATATATATTCCTAAACAGTTTAATTTTTTTTTAAATAAAGAAACTGGTAGTTCAAGTTAGTTTTAAAATTTCTGGTGATACTATTAAATAATTATTTTGTCATAATAAATTGTAATAAGAACAGTGTAAGTATTTAGGCTCAAATGATGCCTTTCTGCTAGGCCAGTGAAGGGTAACAGAATATCAGCATTTTCTTTGACATTCTAAGCATTTGTGTTGCCCTTTCCCAAAGTTTTGGAAACAACTGGAGCCATTGTTATGATGGTCACTCTCGAGCACTAGTTTAGACCTTACCACTGTGCGCTTCAGTCATGGAACTCTGCTGCATCTTTGTCATGGATTTCATGCCAATTTGAGCATGGAGGAATTGTTTCAGAGCTGAGGTCACTGACAGTTTTGTATTGCAGTCCTCCTTGAGTCTGACCTTTTTTGTTATAATAGGTTACTGCCCTTGATCCACATTTTTCTAATTTATATAGACAAGAATGAGTATGTACATTTAAGTATGCAGAACGAGTGACCATTTCTCTGGCTTGCCCTCTGTATTCTTTGGATTCTGACTTAAGATGGTAAAGTCTTCAGAGAAAGTTTTGGGGAACAGAATAGATTGTCATTGACATAAGTGGAATAGAATTACTGGCATGAGAACAAAATCTGATCTTGCACATCCTAGAGCCACACTTCCAGGAGCGTGTCAGTATTTCCCGCATACGTTTCTGTATAGTTCTTTTTTGGACAAAACGTGCTTGCATGAGTAATAGTAACCACAGAGTACCATTTCTTATTTTTTCAGAAAGCAGGTGATGCAAAGTCCTGGATAGCAGGTCAGGTGAAAAAAAATTCCTTGCTTCATCCCTTGTAAACAAAACAAAGGTAAATCAAAAGAAGCTGACCATAAAATCCTGTTCTGAAATTATGAGAAATGGGTAAGAGTGATCACTCTCTGATGATCAGCTCATCAAGCATTCTTGTGAGCAAGGGAAATATTGGAAACTTGCGTGTTTTAAAATAAAGAGCAACTAAAACTTTGAATGTAGCTTTGCTAAGTTTCTTGGACTCTCTTTGCCTTGCTCTTCCTTATTTCTGCTTTTGACATCTGCTGTTTGTGGAGCCAAATTAGCAGGTTTTTTTCCACTGTTTTATGGAATGTGAAGTAAATACAAGTGTGACTTTGAAATAAAGTAAGTGTATTTTGGAAGATAAAGGGCATGCATACTTTCTGAGATAGTATTTAACGAAGTCTGTATTCATCCCGTGTATATATACATATATATATATTATAAATGCAGACATACATTGAGATATGTACAGATCAAGCATAGATGTATAGTTAAATTAGTCTGATTTAATGTCTGAATTATGATACATCAGCGATTTGAGGCAAAACAGAAACGTGCCCATTTTCAACATGTGCGGAACATGTCAAACAATTTACCAGTATGATGGAATCACCTCCCAAACCCAAAGTATATATTGTTAATTCGAGGTCTGTGGTCTCTGATTTAGGAGTTCCTTGGGAACATAAATTTCCTGTAAGACTGTGTGAGTTTGGGGTTCAAAAGACCTTAAACATTTTTTTGCCATTGTCAGATACAGAAACTATATTAACAAATACCCCATAGTTCGTTATTTCCTTAATAGAAAATAAGGCCACTATTTTCAGGAACCCAGAGTAAGACTCTTTTCCTCATTTTAATTGCAAAAAAAAAAAAATACATGGATTTTCAAAGGTGTGTGTGTCTTGTAACTCCTTAATGCCAGTAAAAGCTCAGAAATTATGCTTCTAGACCAAGTAAATCAATTTGATACTGTAGAGTTATGGACTTAATTCTGACTCTGTTTTAAAATTAGCCCTAATATTAAAAGCAGTTTAGGTAGCTGTGCTGGTCTTCTTCACTTTGTGAAGTGGGGATTGTATCTTGTCTTCTTCACTTGATAATACTTCACAAGAGGTTTTGAATACCTCTTGAATGATGCACAAAGTGGAACAGAGCTGACATTTCCCCTGGCCTGTAAAGCCAAACTTAGCCAGTGTCCTTACAATGCAGGCAAATAGAGTCTCCTGAGTAAAACCACCCTAAATATGGTTGAAGAGACAGGGCTGTGATTCTTCACTGTGCAACGCAGTAAATACCTATTACAGCTGACCTAGAACAGATGGGTGCCTCTACTTCAAAGCAAAGCCTTCATAGCTCAAGTTGTTGAGGAGGAATTTATGCTTTTCCCCAAATGCAAGAACTCTGTTGTTGGGTGACCTTGGCTGGCTGCCAGGTGCTCAGCAAGCTGCTCTCTCACTCCCCCCCTTCAGCAGCACAGGCGAAGAAACCAAGATGAAAGGATAAGGAGAGGACATTGCTTAGCAATTACTGTCACAGGCAACATAGACTAGACTAGAGAAAGATTAATTTGTTGCTAATTAAAAATGTAGAAAATTAGTGACAAAAAAAAAAAAAAAATCAAACCTAAAACTACCTTCCCCTCACCCTCCTCTTTTCCCAGACTCAACTTCACTCTTTCCTTCCTAACTTTTCTGGCACCTCCTGCCACTCCTGAACAGAGCAGGCGCAATGAGTTACTCTCAGTCTATAACATTTTATCTCTACTGCTCCTTCTCCTCATGCTCTTCCCATGCTCCAGCATGAGGTCCCACTCAAGGAATACAATCGTTCATGGACTTTTCCAACATGGGTCCTTCTCCACGGCTTCAGTATGAATCCTTTCCATGGGGTACAGTCCATGAGGAATGTGCTACTCCTACAGGCTACAGTTTTTGCCTGAAAACCTGCTGACAGGCTGTGGGTCCTGTCAGGAGCCTACTCCAGCCTGAGTTCTCCATGGACTGCGGTTTCCTTCAGGACATCTCCTCATGCTCTGCTTTGTTGTTCTCCATGTGCTGCAGGGTGGATATTTGCTCCAGTGGTCCTCCATCAGCTGCAGGAGAACAACTTGCCTTGCTATGGTCTTCTCTATTGGCTGCAATGGAAGTTCTGCTCTGGTGCCTGTAGAACTTTTGCCCTTTCCTCCTTCACTGACCTTGGCATCTGCAGAGCTGGTTCCCTCACATTTTCTCATTTCTCTGTCACAGCTGCTTAGCAGGTTTTTTACCCTTTCCTAAATACCTTATCACAGATGTTCCACCAGCATCACTTGTGCGCTCAGCTTGGGCCTGCAGTGGGTCTGTCCAGCATAGGGCAGCTTCTGGTCTCTTTTCACAGAGCCCACCCCCTGCCAAAACCTTACTCTGAACACATACTGTTGCAGTAATTCCAGAGTAATGTGCTGCTTCAGATGCATTCCTTATAGATTTGATGCAATTCTTAGAGGGTAGTCACATTAAGTGACCACTTTGATATGTTCCTAAAAGTGATCACTAAATTGGGCAATGTAGAGTTATCTGTATTTAGAGAAGTTTCTTTAGAAACTTTAAATTTTTTAGTTATGGAGTGATATGACTATTAATTAAAACCAAAGATCAAGCTCTTATTATTGTTCTGCTTCCGTGACTTGATTTTTCAATATTTAATCCTATTTGTTTTGGCAAAGATTCTGCCACGTATTGATGTATATGTAGAATCAATACCATGGCACACATTTTAATTTGCTCTCTGAACTGTATTTTAATAAGAACCTGAAGATTCGCTGCTGCACAAAAAGTATTACAGGGAAGAGACTGGTGAGGGGTTAAGTAACTTCTGTGTTTCTGTTGTGTTGTTGATATTATGCCAGATCTGATTTTGGCCTGGTGTTTTCACTTGTAGCTCTTGTTTAAGTAAAAAAATCCTTCCTGCATGTTAGCAAGGCTGCAAGCTAGTTGCTATGGTATTCAGCATTCTTTTTTTATTTTTAACCAATCGGCTGGCTTTTGTAATGATTCAGCCCAGAATAAGAAACTGGTCACATAGGCTAGAGCCTTATCAAAAGAGCAAGTATTTTTGGCTTGAAGAATGTGGAGAGGTTGGGAAAATGGCAGGATTTGAGTTTCAAGAAAATATCACAGTCTATGGTATATATTGTGATGTGTAAATTACTAAATGCTAGTAGTGGTGGTAAATGGCACTAGTTCTTTCCTGGGATGATGGTAAAAATTAAATTACTAAACTAATTTCTCTATATTGTTTTATCATCCAAAGGTATCAGTAATTCCTAACTAAAAAATTATTAGGTTTTTAAATTCTGTATCCATGTTTGATTGTTTTCATTGTGTTACTAAATGGTAGTATGTTTCTGACAGAGTATTACTTGCTCGTAGAAAATTACCAGAATGCTGCTTGTCTGTTCAGTTTTAGTGCTGCTGTTTGGCTAATCAGAACATTCTGGACAACTCCTAGATAATCTATAAGGATTTTAAACGTCTAATGATGCTGACATGTAACTGGCAGTGCTACAAAGATAAAAGAAAGACAAGATAGACAGATGTATATTCTGATAGATGAACTATTCAGAAAAGAAGGGCAAACTTTTGCATGTCTTCTGAAGATTTTAAGCTTCTTGGCTTGAAGGCAATGTAGTTCTCCTACACACTCAGTCTGCTACTGTATCAGCAGGACAAATAAAAGACAGAAATTGTTTTGTACAAAGCAACTTACTGCTGAACTCATGCCTTTATCAAAAATGAAATTTTTAGATTTCAGTTTAGAAATGACATTTGTAAAAGATGGTGCTACACGCTAAAAATCCATCAAGATGTAGACAGTACTTCTGATAAGTATGTGGAATCATATTTGAATGTGGAAATAACTAGACAGAGAAAGCATTTCCTCTAGGAATGGTTTTTGTGCTCTGTACAATAGAGGGGCACAGCCCTTTCCCTGTGCATAGCAGGATATTCTGAAGAAGCCTTTGCCTTTTCCTCCCAGAAGTGTCATGAGAGCATTTGTTTGCTGTCCCAGAGCCGTATGTGCTACCCCTTTGTTTTCTGTGTGCAGGTAATAATGTCCCACTGTGGACTAAAATGCTGGCAGTGAATAATGGTGTCTCTGCTCTCACTGAACAAAACCACCTCCTAGTTATCAGGGGTTTGACTAAAAATAGTAACTAAGTGATGAAATTGAATCTTGGAGAGGCTTTAATTGATGTTGGTAGAGAGCATGAGCTTTTAGACCCATAATAGCTCAGTTTAAGTGTTTGAACTCCTCACTCTCCCCAGATACTCAGGTAAACCTTCTTGTGCAGCCGCCAGAATGGTAAAGCAGAATAGTAAAGCTATGATGTTCAGGAAACACAGGTTCCCAAGCATGTGGTACATGACTCTGCAAGAGGTCAAGATGAAGTTTTGCATCAGCTCAGAGAACAACAAGAAATCCAACTTCCAAGACAGTACAAAAAAAACGCAAAGCAAAACCAAAACAGACTGAAAGCCAGCAGAGTTTAAGCCAATCATGTTATAGCAAACTAAAAGGAAGAGTAAAATTCTTCTTTGCTTCTAATAAGCAGTAAGTATTAATTTATTGCACTGGAATTCCTCTATCCTGATAAGTAGAACATGGAATGTCCCCCATTGAGTGTTTAGCTAAATAGGCTAAAGTCTTTTTAGGTAAATTAATTTTTCTTTATGTCAAATCTATGCTTTAAAAAAATATTCACAGGACAATCTCCTACACTTTTCAGTGAAGTGAAAACCTAGAAAAGTCTAGGTGGATCAGGAAATATATTTTGAGGTTATGGGTTTGGATTGTCAAATTAACTCATGTGGTGGTTCACATTTGTTTGTTGCCACTGGATGCATGAGTGCATAAAAGCCATACATCCAGAAGATGGGTTTTAAGCATGCCCTCTTTTTACAAATGTAATTTTAATGACAGAGTTCACAGATATTTTATCTTCTGATGTTTTCACTGGAGATTTTTATTGTTATATGAGCTTTCTATTGTTTATTAGTGTTTTTAAACTTACTTTAAAGAACTATATGCTAATTTGCAAGATACATACAAATGACCAGCAGTCATTATGGCATTGTAGCATTAGAGTATGGCAGATACTTTTGCATTCTATTAAACATGGGATATTTTATATTGACTTTTTGGCTATAAATAAATTTGTAAATAAAGGAGGGAGGGCAAAGAATGAGTGCTTGTTTTTCTTAGACATAGCCTTTTGGTTGCATTAATTTAAAATGTATGGAGAGCACTTATGAAAAGTAAGGCTAATTTGTAACCATTTAGGGTATTAAAACACATCCTGAAGGTGATTATGAAATAAGAAAATTCATAAGCACACTACCAGTATTTAAGTGATAATTATTGTCCCTGGTCTGGGTTTTCACTTGATATCAGGGATATAGTGACTTTATTAAGGGATGTTGGTTTGAAATGTAAATATAGAAAACCTCAACAAATGGCTTCTAGAGAAATAATAAAAATATGACTTGTGAGAGTTCGTGTGTAATTGTTTGCTGCAAATGAATGCTTAGATGAGTTCTTCCAGTGGTGGCATAGATGATCGCGAAATAACTTTTTGTTCTTGGTTCAAGAAAAATTGATTATATAATTTAAAAAATGTTGAGCATATAAAATTCTTAAACCAGAAACCAGACAAGAATATTCAAACTCTTGAGAGCAATTTCTATGGTGGCCCTTGCATTTTAATACTTTTTCAAGAATGTTTATGCAAGATATTAATTTTGGTTGGTTTTTGGGTGACCCCTGGAGTATGTGTAGATTCCTATATGACTTCACCTAGAAATTGCCCTTGGCTAATAATTCATGTCTACTTACCACCCAGCTTGTGAGACAAGTAATAAAGAGTGGGATTTCATTTAGTAGATCTCTGCCTTTTTAAGCAAAGTGCAATGTGAGAGACGGGAAGTGTACTTGAATTTGGTTATGTAAAGAATACTCTGAGCTCTGATTGGTTGTTCAAAGGCATGGCTTGCTCCATGCCGCTTTGCTAAGCGTTCACGTGTTGTGGACACAGACTGAGAGTCCTTCACTGCTTGTTCTGAATACGCAAGTGGTGATAGACACCAGTCCTTTGCTGGTGTAAGTATGGCACCTCCACTGGTTGTGGAAATTATGTATTAGAGATGTGATATCTACATACCCAGACCACTTGCCTCATTTCCACCAAAAGAATGCTGTGGGCTTGATTCAGATTCACTACTTATTAAAAGTACTGCTTTTAATAGTGTAAATGTAAGTAGAAGACTCTTTCATGAGAGAGTGTGGGGCATGCAAATACACACCTGAGTAACTAACTTGAACGGATTACTGCTGGCTGGACTAGATTCACATAATGACAAATGCCGTAATAAAAAGAACTGCTTTGATATAGCACTTCATCTTTCTGAATTTCAAAGCTCTGCAAATTTAAGTATAAGCATGTGTAAATAAGCACTGAAATCATCCTGGAATGTATAATAGGTATTCTTTTTTCCTGCTCAGTGCTTGTGTGTATTTCCTTTCTGATGTGACTCCTAGAAAAGAAAGGCTTTTGAAAAATGAAAGATGCAAATTAAAATGGAGAAGATATTTCTTCATGGGTCCATAAGGTTCTCTTTGATGTTATACAGACCTGGAATGAGACTGATACTTCAGACTGCTTTGGTTTGAATACCAATATTAATATAAAATCCAGTTCCTTAATTTCCTCTCCTTATATTCAGATGGTGGAAATACAGTTTATTTCTATGAAATAGAGCATTTTATTTATATGCTTGTGTGATATTTTTTTTTTCCTTACCACTTTTTTTTTTCTCATTAGGAAGATCCTACCTTTGAAAGGGAAAGAGCACCTGTTCTCTAGATCCTGTAGAGTGATTTTTGTGGGCTCCATTTTAAATTTTATTGACTGAAGCAGCTAATGCTTCTTCAAACTGCTTCAACAGGCATTCTGTTGATGGAGGATAAATTGATTAATCTGAGTTGAATCCCTTCAGCAGCTATGGAATGGGTTTCACAGTAAGGAATTTTCAAGCTACTAAATTGTTTCAGTGACTTAGATTAGGGCTGGTAATTCTAAAGTTGGTCTCTACTTCTTTTGGGTTATGAGTATGAGACAGAAAACTCTCTTGAGTCTCAGCTGATTTCACTGATGTAAGTAAATATAGGAGCAGGAAAGATCTGGGCTGCAGCTTGTAACTCATGTTTGTAAGTCTGGGAATGTCTCCTGAGGAAGAATTTTTCTATTATTGAAAGTGATTGGGAGAACAAGGTGCTTGCTTGCTTACAGGGTCAGCAGTTTTGTTCCTGCTTGAAAAATTATCCTTAGATGAGGAAAGTTTTCACCATTTTTGTCTTGAATTTCTTTGTTTTTTAGGGAAAGCTATAAGGAAGCTTGTGCGCAAGGCGACTCTGGTGGCATCTAGAATCCTCAGATTTCCTTGACTGAATCCATCTGGGTTTAGCCCTAAATATAGTAGACAAGCTGCACTGCTTGCACTGATAAATTATATCTTCCAAATGATAGACCAAGGTACAGTCATGTATACTAACCGTTTTTGATGTCATTTGACTCTTGATTCTGTTGCTTTTTGGGTAGTTGTGACAGTACAATTTGTCCCCATTCTTGTGGACTGTCTTTTCCCCAGTGCTCTCAAAAAAATTAATTAAAAGAGACTTCTGGCCTGATTCTGGCATTTGATGTTGACAGCTCCTTATGAGTCTGCAGCTTGGTGGGAAACTTAGCCTCTCCTGAGAGTCACAAACTTGCCTTCAGTGGTAGACAATGGGATTGTTGGCAACACAACTTTATTTGGTTTCACTACCCATGGAAAAGAAAAAAAAAAACAATGAAAAATCAAAACTCCGCTTCCATTTTGACGCATATTATCATTTTACTTTGTATGCTCAGCAATCATAAAATGAATAGAAACTATGTTCTAACAAAGCATAGATTTTGAGTATAAAATAACAGCTGTATTGTCCAAAGGAAAAAATAGATTAAAAAATTCTAAATGATAGTTAATAATTAGGTTTCTATATCTGCTCTGGTATCTCAGCTAGCTGTTGGAATAAGCAAGCAGTCTCAGTGCCAACTGGCTGCTTTCTGAGGTCAGAACTTCTCTTTGCTTTTATGCTTTAGCTGGGAAAATATTCTCTCTCCTACTTGTGTCTTTCCTGAACTACAGGGACATAACTTTCATAATATGGAATGTTACCAATTTAAAGATATTTTTGGAGTGATACTGTTAGTTCGCATTTTAAGACTTTGGTATCCAGTAGAGTGTATATTGCTTTGCTTGGATTGTTGATAACATCTAAAAATTAAGACTGATTAAGAGGGGCTTTTTAAATGTCTTATCTTAGCATGACATTGGTTGAATATCAATCCAATTGCACAGACTATTACAATTTTGATTTTTACAGAGCTTAGATGTTGAGTTGGGAGACTTCAAAGCTGTCTTTTCTTTTGCCCAAAGACAGGGAGGATGCTTTCTGTGTGTAACTTCTTGATTCCTTTGTGGCACTTGTTGGGTTGCAGCTGTTCGCTGCCTCCACCTTCAAATGCTGAGATTTATCCTTATCTTGGTGCTGTGCCCAGAGAATAAATGCTTCCAGTGGCTTCTTCCTAGTGCACTAAGTACTTGAGAGAGAATCTGGGTTCTCCAGTGAATAGTTGCTCAGACTGGCTGGTGCATTTGGCCCCCTGTGAATGTCCATGTCTTGCTGAGGGAGATCCCATACCAACCACAGTCTAAACCATCAGCAGATCACAATGAACGATCACACTCAATTTGTGAGTTACCTATGTCTTGGAATTTGCTGCAGAACATCTGTTTTCTGTTGTCTGGCAAAAGAACATTAGATTTAAAGAATGGGTGCCACTGGCGTTCAGACTTGCAAAAGTGGTCTACAGATGGTTTTTGTTTTGACTGTAATTTTTTTGAAATGTATGTACTAGCTGAGAGGTTAATGAAAGGTTTCAACAGTTTTCCTCCTTAATTTGTACAATATGGGAAATAATTGAAGAATACGTCTGTCTTTTCAACTGACAGCAACAGGTCACACCTTTGGCACACAGATAATTGGTAAATTTACTATATTTCTCATTAGTGGAACAGGAAGATGAGTAGATTTTTTTTTGCTGGGTTTTGATGCCGTATGTGACGTGCAGCTGGCTGTAGCGGTCTGTGTCAAATGCTTCCTTATCTTTTCCACTGTCAGGTTTTTGTGATAAGTCTTTATATCTATTTTATATCTATGTATTCAATATTTGGGCAGGTCAAAGCATTTGAATCATAGAGTCACAGAATGGTTTGGGTTGGAAGGGACGCTAAAGATCATCTGGTTCCAACCCTCTTGCCATGGGCAGGGACACCTTGCATTAGAATGTGAGTGAGGTAAATTAATTTTCTTAGTTCTTGGAAATTCTGGTGGTATGTAACGGTGGGTTTAAATATAAAAAATTGTGCTTCTATGTTTATTTGCAATCCTTAGGAGATTTCTGACTGCCAGTAAAATAATTTCAGAACAGAGAAGGCCTTGAGAAAGGTTCCTTCTCAAGAGAAAAAGTGGGCACTACATTGGAAATACCTGGGAGCTGGCAAGAAAATGAAAGCTAGCCATATGCTTTGACATGAGGCTCTGGAGTTTAACGCGTGCTCTAGAAGTGGTGGATGTGGACAGGCTATCCTCCAGCCCTTGATAAATGAGAGAAGACAGGATGGCTTAGGTTCTCCTTAACCCCACGTTGCAGCAAAACTAGAGCATGAAGGATTTCTGTTAGCATAGGTAGTACTATAACAGTAGTGAACTGCTGAAGATGATTTTAAAATCCAGCTAATAACTGGAAGGGTTTTAATAGTCACTAATTGCAGAATTTAGAAATACCTGAGACCCAGGGACACTGCTGCTGTTAAATGAGAAACACGCTTAATGAAGTTAAGCAGTGAAAAGTTGGAAAATTGCTCATGTTTTTCGTCATCTGCTTTTGCATTTGGCTGTATAATCACACTGACTTTACGTTAGCTTAGTAGTCACATGATTAATTAAATTATAGGAAGATATCTTGAAAAGTATCAATGGCAAGTGAGTTTCTTCTGTGATTGTTTTTCAGAGCTTGATCCATAAGGTTTCGCTTTATTTGAAAGGTCTTCATATATAATTAAAATTTTTAAGATGAAACTCAAGATGATCCAGCTGGATACAAGCTGGAGTTAAAATGTGATGATATACAGATCATGTTATTAGCTCCAGTTCTTCAATGTGGATAAATATCATGGGAAGCAAGTAGGAGAAGGATGCAGATTTCAGGTGTTCATTGGAAGAATTTTCTAAGTTGGTCTGGGAGAGGATTGGTTGTACTAATGTAATAAGCACACACTGAGAGAGACCTTAGAATGTTAAGGAGAGAAATTTGTTGTTGTTGTTATTCTGCCTTGCCCTATTTGAGCAGTGAACATAATACAGTGCTTCATGGTGTTTGCTTTTGTAGCGGCTCATTTTCTCTCCCCGCATGCCCATCTAGAAGCAGAACAATCATGGATAGTAGCCCAGTTCTGGTTCTTCAGCAGGTTCTCGGGGCTGGTTCTTCAGCAGCAGCACACTGATGGGAACTTTTTTGTACGCTCAGCACTGTAACATCCCTGAGCCTGTGCTCACTGTGCTGCTATTTAATGCTGCTCGGGCTGCTTCTGACAAGGTGATGTACTGGCACATCAGCATCCTGTATTGGTACATCATCAGGAGACAGGATGATCAGTAACCACATTCTCCGGCAGGGCAGTTGTTATAAATACACTTCAGGAGGAGATCACTGCTTAGTCTTCATGCTCTTTCAAAAAGGCCTTTTCACTTGCCTGTGTTACAGAGAAGCTGCTGACTCAAACAGTGTTATGCTATACATTTAAAGATTCCAAAAACCTGATGTGTTTTCATATCATATCTTTGATATGCAGTGCTATGGTTTTTGCCATTAAAGTGTACAGGTTTGATAATTAATGAGTTTACAATTCTTGCAATTTACACACTTTGCGCTGCTTCTTTGTTTTAAAAGTTAAAAGTGAAACACTTGGAATTTCCTGGGGAAAATAGATAATTCTGACCTTTGAAGAAAACACAGAAAAGCTTATATCCAATACAGTATTATATTGTATGATATGATATGATCTAATATGAGTGGAGTTTTTTTATGTTGGGTTTTATTTCTTTACCTATTGATGTAATGAAGCCATTAGTGAGTTTACATTGGGACAGCAATTAATACAGATTAGTTTAAATATTAGCATATTAAAAAGGTATCTGCCACTTACTTGATGGGAGAAGTCACGATTAAAGTATTAATATGATGACTAGGTAGCACTTGTGCTCTTCAAAGTTTTAAATACTGTGTTAGCAAAATTTAAAAAGTGGCAATTGCTTTCAGTAGCTGATGTATCCTTAATATATTTAGAAATCTAAACAGCATAGTTGATTACTGCCTTCAGAAGTTATGAAGAGTCTTTGCATCTTTGGTGTTGCAGGTAGTCTGGAAATACTCCAGCTCAGGCTAAAACATGAGAAACTGAGCAGCTGATGCTCTTTTGCATAGTAGTTATTTTTAAGCCCTCTTATAACTACATTTTGTAACTTTTTTTGGTCTGATATTTGCCAGTATAATTTTTCTTGTTTGTTTTAGTAATCCTAGTCAATATATTGTTGCTTGATTGCTCTGCAATGGGGACAAGATCTTTTTTTCTGAATATTACAGAGATTCAGACTGAAGCACATGATCAATAAACATGTAATAAAGTAAACATAGTGAAATGAACAAACAACAGAAGTGAAAACAGAACCAAAAAACCCAGAAAAACCAAACCAGAAGCCCTCTCTAAAACTGAAGAAACCTCAGGTCAGCTTCTCTCCGTTTCCTAAATAAAATCAATGCACACACACAAAGTGGTATATCCCTTCTATAAAAGGTCTTTTTCTGGAAATGGATGTTCAGGGGTCACTGAGGTGTACTTTCTAATGCTATCAGAATATTCTGCTGAACGGGATAAAACCCCAAATCCTAAAAGGATTATTGAAGGAGATCTGCATTCTTTCTGTTAAATTTAATTAGAGATTTAGAATATGTTTATTCAAGTTTTACCCATTGACCTTCATGACTGATAAATTTGCAAACAAGCATTCTGTGTCCAAGGTGACTACTTTTGTTTCTGTTAAGATTGCCGAACAGAGAGGCAGTTATGTTTAAATCATCGGGATGTCTATGGATATATTCTTCAATGTTGTTTGCCAGCATTTTCACTGATCCTACAACATCAATAAAAAGCTATGTAAACTCACAATATCTAGTTACAGCCTACGTTTAGCATACGTTACAAATAACTTTCATGCTGCTTCTGCTACGGTAAAAGTAAAATTGGGATGTTATCATGCTACTCAGTAAAAACTAGGTGCCCTAGGGGCACTGAATTACAAATTGGTGGAGTTCATTCACATTGTTCTATATATCAATTAACTGTAATTTAAGCATAAAACCTGTTAACAAAAACTTGCTTTTTAAATTAAAACGTAACAGAAGGCCCAGGTTAAGTAGTGGGTCATTACTAAGTCTGAGCCATAGGATAGTCTATGGTATTGGTGGGGGGTTTTTGGACTTTTTTCTATTCCTTTTTGTTCCCAAGGGCCCTTACTCTCTCTTAGGTTTATCAGAGTCCCATGGCAATAGTGGCTCCTGTGGAGCACCAGCCAGGGCTCCTCACAGCCTCCCCTGCCGGCTTATTTCTGATACCATCTTGGCACCAGACCTGTCTGAAACCACACTGTTCTTAGGACACTCTCCTTGAGTCAAGCTCTTATAACACCTGGTGTCAGTATGTGGAAGAAAAGCCAAAGAAAACAAAAATTGTGGGTGTGGAGAAACGAGAAGGCCATCATTGCACTGAGCATTGTGTCAGCTTGCTGCTTTGTTTCTGCTGCAGTTGCAGCAGAACAGAAGCTCAGTGTGCTTATTGATGTCTCTCAAGTACTAGAAATCCTTATCTTTCTTGTTTGTTGTTTAATTCTTTATAATTTGTAATAAAATATTCAGCAGTCTAGTCTGTGGAATAATACTTAGCTGATCTGTTTTCTCTTCAGCAAAAAACTAGCCCAACCCAAAATGTCATCATATGCGGATACTGCAGTTGCATAGCTCACTGAATTCTTCAGCAGATTTTTCCATTTGTTTTCTACTGATATGACCAATAATATATTGGATTTTAATCTAGTTTGTAGAAAACTATTTGATAAACAAATGTCTTATCTAGGAAAATGAGCATCATTTTAGCAAAACTTTTGTCAGTGCTTTTATCACGACTTAATAGGTATGGACTTCTTAATAAAATAACTATAAGGCAGGGAAAGAAAAGACTGCTGTGGAGATGTAGTTTGATTAAAATGTTTTGGTAAAGAATCCTTAATTATTTTAAAGAAAGCCACAGTGGGGTCTTTCCTCCTGTGCTGATAAGAAACTGGGAAGTTTTCATATTGCATTCAAATGTGTGATGTGAAATGAATTAGTTATTAGCTATATCTCCTTGGGGCATGTGCACTATAAATAGCTTTTCGAAGTCTAGCTTTATTCTGCTCTGTGCTGTATTCTGAAATTGAAGACCAGAGAGACCAGAGTAAAACGCCTCCATTCAGCTGCAAACTGAAGCAGTGCACATAATACAGCTTTGGATTTTGCAGATCAAGGTTTATTTATTTTTATGTTACACAAGAAAATAGAGGACTCCTTCATCCACTGACCCGTAATATTAAAGAGTCCCAGGAAAAACAAAACACCTGTTGTTTCTATTACATCTGATTGCTTCCAACAACAGCAAGAAGGGGGAATCTAGGTTTAATTCTTGAGTAAGATCTATAATAGTATCAGTTAGGGTGGAAAAACGCTTTTTACTTAGGTCTGTGAAAAGCCCTTCCTGCGAAGCCAGGTATCAGCTGTATTGGCCTTAAGTTTTGCCACAGCAGCAAGTACAAGTGAACGGGGACCATAAATTAATTCACAGCTTTGGACTTAGAAAAGCAGCCTAATTATAAACCCAGAAGCCTGTGTTCTTTTCCGTGGTACATGAATTCTGGCATGTTTTTCATCTAGAGTTTTGTTTTGTAAGAAATAAGAGAGGCCACTGTCCTTGCTTAAAACTAACCCAACATTTATGTTAACAAACACAATGGTCTGCCCAGGGCAGCTCCTTGCAGTTACCAGAATCTGAGGGTGTTAAAATTGCCATGAGCTTAGTTCTCTACCTTTTCATTCAAAATTCTTAGAAATCCAGGATTATACCCTATGTATTACTCTTTCACCATTCCAGATGGGAAAGTGGTCACCGTAAGGAAACTCCATCTTCTTGTTGATATTTATAAAAGCTGTAGCTACTTTTTCAATCCTGGAAACAACAGTCTGAACAAGAATGCTTTTCACCATGTTTTGACTACTTCCTTGAGTTTTTGGGTTTTCCAGGACTATTCATAGTTCAGTTAGTGTACAGACTGCAGCAGTGAAGAATTCTGTTGCAATCTCTGCCACACAGCCAGGTCCCTGTCATGTCAGCCTGGCAGCTCATACTGCCCTTTGAGTTGTGAACATCTGGTGAAGAGTCTCAGTGTGTAAGGTGGCAGCAACAGCAGCCTTGCCTTCTCAGTGCGTAGCAGTGATTTTCACATGAAGTACCGTGAGAGGAGTTTGTGAGTTCATTGTGCAAGGAGGATGAGAGAGTGCAGGGAGACATCCCCGAAAGATTCACCTGTGGCCCTTTGGCTTCCAGTATTGCTAAGTCCTCCATAATGTATCATTTTTTAGTCCTCTTTGGTGTGTACACAGTTAATGGGCCAGTGCTAGCTGTCTAAACCTCAAATGGGATGCCTGTACCACATGGCACATAGAGGTTTCTAAAAAAGCATGACGCAGCTTCTGACTTGAAACACAGGGTCCCAGAGTGCTTCAGTGTGCAAATTGTAAGTGCCCTGGATTAAAGTCACCCAGTTCTGACTTAATTCTGGTTCATGTGGACTCAAACTCTGACTGAATCTGTGAAGCATCCTGAGCTGTAGATGTGTTCAGATTCTTAGTGAATTCCTGAGCCTATGCTGAGGTTTGTGTGGAGGTGACCTGTGAGTGTCCACCTTGTTTGGTAATGTAGGAGAGGGGAAGAAAATGGCAGGAGTTGAGGGGATACCCTGCATGTGACGAGGCACCTTGGAAACTGAGAGCCTTTAGTTTCAGGCTTAAACCAGGGGAGTTTGAAGGCATTGGTTCTAGTTCTGCTTTCTGCCAGGTGAGAGGCAACGCTCAGTTGTTCAGCACCCCTGCTGTCAACTGAGCCCCCAGCCTGGGTGGTGATGGACAATCTGCCGACAGGGTCCCTGGTGCCACCACAGCAGCTATCTGTCTGTCCTCTATCAAATGCTCCCCCAACCATTCCACAGCAGTGGCACTGTCATTTGTCACACTCTGTGTCCCTGGCCTCACTGGAGTGTGGCACTTGGTGGCATTACAGTGTTTCTTTCCATCTTGGGACCTTGAAGTTCAAATTACTACCATGCAGCCAGGCCCCAAGAGCTGAGTCAGGGAGAGAATAACAAGGGTGAAGGATGGCCTCAGAGTAAGTAGCTGCAGTGTAGGGAGGTAAGCCAGTGTGCTTAGCTATTCCTCATTACATTATTGAGCAACAATACTTGTTTATTTAGTTATTTTAAAAAATGATATAAGGCAAAACACTATATTGCTTTACACTAGCTGCAAATTTTCTACTGAAGAGAAAAATAGTAAGTACAGGTTTAAAATATATTAAATAGTTTCATGTATTATGGTATATTTGAACTTTCTTGAGTGATCTCACATGGTGCCTTGGAGGGATATATCATAAATACATTTATTATTATCCTTTATGCCAAAATGGCATTGGCATTGGTTGAGATTCTCATGCAAACTGAATAGCATAGCTCCAGTGGAGGAAAAGGACAGACTTGGTACCTTCTGTTTAAGTTGTCAAGGTTGGCTGAATTCTCAGTTAATTTAAAATCCTGCTTTATGGCCTCTATTACAAAGGTTTCTGCTCCCTCCTTGAAATCTCTCTTCTGAAGTGACAAATGTAACCATAAATGTTGTTGCATTTTGTTGAGGTTTTTTCTGCTTTATTCTGTGAGGGTTTGGTTTTGTTCTGTTTAAAGCAACAATCGTGTTGCTTCATAGGCTTTCAGGGAGGTCTCTGTACTTCTTTTTGTTTGTAATGTAGGTCTTTAGAGCTGGATATAAAAACAAGATTCAATTTTAAAATGCAAGGAGAGTCCTCATTTTTTGTGCCTGGCAAACTTTCCCTTTTATCCCTCAGCCAACTTGTATCCAGTCCACTGGTTCTCCTCCTCTGTGTCATGCTTGCTAACTTTTGCAGATTAATTTTTTATGAGAGGTACTATTAAAATGACTTTGGAGATTCACATAAATTATCTCTGCAGCTTTCATTTGCTCTTTGTTGTTGTGTAGAATTTACTAACATTTCTCCAATGCAGCCTGTATTCTCTAAATCAATCCTGAGTGTTTTTCTAATTTGTGCATTAAGTAATTTCAACTTGATTTTTTAATGAAGTAAAATATTAAGTATCTTATGCAAACTTTAATCCTGGGGGAACGGAAGCAGAGAAAGTGTGTCAATTTTGCTTTGTCGTTTACACAGCTACCAAGTCTTCAGGAATGAAACTCAGCTGAGCCCTGCCTGCCAAGAGCAGCCCCGGTAGCTCCTGTGTCATTGAGGTGCCTCTCTGAGGTGCAATTCTTTTTCTTTGTCCTGTCAAAATACAGGGGCAGCAGAAAATGCTGCACTTTGTTAGTAGAGAACTGCGAAATGAGGAGTTACTGTTTCCCTTCCTCTTTTGTTTGTTCCTACTAGAAAAATAGAGCTTCCCTCTGCTGTGCAGAGATCTGTCCTTGAGTGCTCGAGTCTGAGCAGGAATTTATACAGGAGAAAAATGTGAAATGGTGCTGGCAAACATGATGATGAGGTCTAATGGGAGGCTGTAAGCAGCCTGCTCTGTTCCAAACTTGTAAAAGATTAACTGCTGTGGTTTGTGAGATGATTTTTTGTATTTGGGGCAACAATGATGAGTGTTCTTTCCATTTTTAAGGGTCGGTGAAAATGATGTAGTTTTATTTATTTATATATTTGTATTGGGCAAAGCCTAGCATACAAACCTAAGATATGAGTTAGCCATCTAATTTTTTATGCAAAACAGAACATGTTTTAATATCTAAAGGTCTTCTATTAGGTTGGATCTCCTAGATCATTTTAATGTTTATTTCTCTTCTGGTAAAATATTAGTTACTTTTTATTGTTGTGAATGGATCAATTCTGCTTTGTTGTACTTTCATTTAAAGGATTGGATGTTATGTTTAGGAGAGATGATTTAGGGCCAAATTCACCATATGAGTTTTTATTTTTAAGAACCTTAAAATTTCTTTGCTGTTCACTTTTGAGCTGCCAAATTGAACACAAACTGAACCTCTGGTACTTTTCTAATGTAGCTCAAAAGCACTGTAGTTGATTTAAGGGGTTTCTAACATTTATGATTGGTAGATAGTGCATGTATAGGTATGAAGGTTAATTAAATCAAGAGGTGAAGTTTGTAGAACAGAGAATGCTTCATTAAGCCCTGTGTGAGGTAACATGTACAATCTGTTCACAATACCCCAAGTGCCATTCACTGAGACAGTGTAATTACAGCTTACACACAGTTTCATTAGTTTGTGTTTCTTCTACTGTGGTTGACATGTATGTTGTCTTCACTGAAACCCTGGAAGAGAGGAGGGACTGCTCACTGGTGGGCATCTGAGCATGCTGACATTCAGCAAATCATTTTTCCTTTGGGTTCTAAAATGTCTTATCCCAGATGTAATTAAGCTTGTAATTCATCAACTGGCTGGCACTTTTTTATTTCTCAAATTCCAGGTCTAGCTAAAGACTAGTGAGATGTCTCTTCTTGTATGCTTTTTTTACATTGTTGTTGTTGTGGTTTTTAGCTTTAATCAGGGCAAAACAATAATTATCTTTCCCCACTGCTAGTAGTTCAATTATTGTCTGGATAGTTTTTTAATTAAGAGTTCATTTGTTTTTGTTTCAAAGCAGGATATTATGGCAACCTAAAGATGCAGTCCTTAATATACATCTCTCTTTAATATGCATGGTGTTTAGGCAAATATAAAATCTAGGTGGCTGTGAAGACACGGGGCTTCAGTGAAAGTTTATAGATTCCCAAGAGTTTCTTTTATTAACAACTTATGCTTGCAAGTACTGTGAATGCACTTAAATAGACTGAAGTGTTATCACAAGTCCAGGCAAATTATGCATTTACTTGATTCCCACACAAGGACAGATAAATGATCTCTGAAAGTCAGAGACTGGTTGCATACATAAAAATCTTGGAAATATGTGAACATAACTTAATATTACCCTTGAGATAAGTGCTGTGGTCCTATTCAGGTGAGAGAAATTGAGGAAGCGCTTGGAGGCACAGGTCTGTAGACAGAACAGCAATATTAATGAGGGTAATAAAGAGACTAGCAAGGAGGGATGAATGATGAGCTTTATTGCAAATCTTATCTCTACATAATTTCTTTATATTAAAAAAAACATGCATAAGTGTTCTTCTGCAAATTTTCTAGACTAATGTAAGAAGAGAATACAGCAGGGATATAGCAGAGATAGGAGTAAAACCAACCTTCTGTTGTCTTCTTGTTGTCCTGCTAATACATTTAAATATCTTTAAAACATTTATGTTTAGAACTACTATATTAAGACAATACGTGTTACATCCGTGCCATGTGGTGTCCCAGCTCTGCCAAGCCATGGCAGCTGCCAGGGTGGTTGTGATCTGTCATCAGTTCCCTGACTGTAGTCTGAAAACACTGAAAAGCTTAGGGCCTGTTCCAGAGCTATTTTACCCTTTGTTACCTATTATAGTTTTTTTTTGTATGTAGTAAATATTAAAATATTTCACAGAAACTGCCTGGCTAAATTTTCTCATGCCAGGAACTGGTGTTCTGTTTTGAGATTACACCCTGAGTTAGTATCTGTGTTCTTTAGGGTTTTGATGAATTGTGTGTATCTCCTGATTTAATGAGTTCTAATATTGTATCATACATTTCATGTAAGACCTTTCCACAGGAAAAGTTAGCAATAAAACATGTATGAAATTGTACATGGACTTAATTAGATCTTAGCAGCATATAAATTACTGCACAGAGCTAGGCTGATGTACTTAGAAACCGTTGTCTGCCGAAACCACCCTAAATCATCTGACAGTGTTTCAGGAGTAGCATATTTTGGGGCAGAACTTCCAACCTTTGTGCAGAAAATGAAGAATTATAGGAAAGCAGATGAAGGAAAAAGGGAACAAAAATGTCATCCATTTGCTCCATGTAAGTCCAGAAATGGGTCTCGGTGCTGCTGCAAAGCACAAACTGTGGCTGGCAGACTGTGAGTGGAACAAGCTAGTGTGCCAGCTCTGGCTTTAGGCATGGTGTTTTGTGAATTTATGCATTCAGAGACTGTCAACAACTTCAGCTTTAGGATGATGCATAGGAGCTTTTAAAATATATGTATTTTTTAATACCTCACCTTTAAAAGGAAGGACTGCATTGATTTGAGGCTGTCTTTTATTTGGGTGAGAATATATATCATGTCCAAGAGCAGTGAGTTGAGGGTTCTCAAAATAAAAGGCCTCGTGTTATTTATTCACTTCAGTGCCACAGGAGAGTATGATGCCTTATAGGTGATTAAAATGAACAGGCCACCAGAATTTTATAACTTACACACTGCACAGCAAGTGGTAAAAAAAACAAAAAAGGCGGATAAATACAGGAAGCATCAGGGTTACAGTGGCAAGAACTCATGAAAATGCTTTCATATGCCAATAAAAGCTTTCACTTATGCCTCACATACGTTTCCTCACTGCATGTTGCCTGTGTGTCTTGCTGGTTATTTGCTTTTTGGTTTTGTTAACATATTCTACTCATAGACTTTAGTCCTGATACTATTTCCCTTGAAGTCCTTGGAAGGAACTCCTAGTGATTTAAACAGTGTTGGATCAATCTCAGTAAGCGAAGACAGTAGGGATGTGGTAATGAAGAAGCTGACTCTTCAGATTTCTTTTATAAGGAACTATTTTGTGAGAATGAATAATGAAGTAGCCATAATTTTTGTTGTGCATGTAGTAGATGTAATATTATGTACAAAAATAATGCATTCTTCCTCATAATTATCCAAGTACAAAGTGAAAATACTTGTTGTTCTTTCCTGGTTGCTATCCCGTTCTAAGTGTGTATCATTTGTCCAGAAAAATGTTTACTTTCCACAGTGTTGGGATGATTGCTGTGAAGATACAGAATTGTTTTGGTTTTGTGGTTTTATTTTTTTTAAATTTTTCTTGATATACCTTTCTCTTTTATATGCCCACCAGGTAATAAAATTTTGGCATAAGTTATTGTCAGGTATTGTCATTATTGTCATAATTTTTTGTGGAGATATACATGAGTGTATATATATATCACTTGAAATCCGACTGATCTTGTTTCAGTGAAACTTTGTAGTAGATTCCTAAATGTTTAGTGAAGAACACTGTTATTATTAGCCTTTCCTATGTTTTTTTAATCTAGTGAGGTTTTCCTTGCCCTTGCATCATAAGAAAGTTTCCAGTCCTTATGTTTCAAATTGTTGCTTTATCATCCCTATAATATGTCTCCAGTTTTATGCCTCTTGCTTGTGTCACATCTATCTACTTTATCCTTCTGTTTCTGCCATATCTTTTTCAGTAATGTTATAATTTCTTCAGAGTTTATGATAATGTTTCTTCACTCTAAAGAGATCCCATCAGCTTGATGTGAACTTTTCTTAAAAGCTGAAAATCCTTTAGACTAATGTGCTAGCTTTGCCAGAACATTCTCAAAAGCCCAGGGCAAACAGGATCCATGTACTTACAAGCTGTAAAATGTGGAGAGAGGAGCCATCTTTGCCATCAGTGTCTGAGTAGCAAATGGCAGAGTCTGCCTTGGGACATGGACTTGTGTTTCAATCTGTTCATGAAGGAGAGACACAGTAGTGGAAGTGGACCTATTTGCCTTTCTGCACCTTTCTTCTGTTAGGTGTATTTGAGGGAGATCTCTCTTAATTATTCAGACTTGTAAATATGCAGACATACAACTCAGGACAGCTGCAGAAATATCTGACTCTCTTTAAAATATTTTCAAACCTTATTTGTTTCTGTCCTTTTGGCCCCATGAAGAGATCCTTCAAAAATATATCACTGCTGATTTTGTTGATGGTATATACATAAGAAGCACCAAATAATACAAAAACATTCAGTGTATCAAATAGAAACAGATGTGTTATACAATATAATGAAATTTATTCACCTGTTTATGTGAGTGCTGCACATGTTTGATGGGTATAACTATTTATTAAACAGCTTGCCCATGTGTTGCCAAATAGTGGATTAAATTCTAGGAAGTCTGTTTAAGTATCTCTATGCTCATGAATATGACATTTAGTCTATTTACACCTTTCCAACTGAGTTAAAATGTCAAAAAGATGTATTTTTGCAATATAAGTACCTCAATTCTTTTTGACATTATTTTCTGTAGCTCGTTTCATATGCATATCTTTCTTTTATATTATCATCATGATGGTATTAATTTGGATGTGCAAATTAGCTCTTCATGATGTTGTCATGTCAGCATCTGGATTCAAGATGTGCTGTTTCATAAGCATCGCATCCTATTGCGTTTCATCAGAGTCCCCCTTTTCTAATCTAATTATTCATAAGGAACCTTGGGGATTGTGCTAATGGGCATCTGAAGCTATAAAGAGTAATGAAAGTGGTTGTGTTACTGCTATGCAATTAAGTGTATACAGAATACCATTCATATAATTAAATTCATGGGTTTTTTACCACTCTTTTCCTCCTTTATAGTACATCAGTTATTTCTCTGAACTTAAAATAATACCAGTGGACTTCAAGAGCTTTTTACGAGAATTGTAGAATTTATAGTGACTAAAGTTGATTTTTGGCTTTTATAATTAAAATCTTCAGCAAATAAGGAGACAGTTTTATGATTTTTTTTAATGTTTTTTTCATGTTTTATGTGAAAAGGTGGAGGATGTTTGTGATTGAGGCAGAATTTGAACTGCTGGGAAAGCAAGGTGGGTGTGTGGGAGTGTGTGTGTATGCGCTGTGTGTTTTCCATTTAATATCCTGTCCATTGGTTTGATTGGATACAGTACACGTTATGCTGCTGCTGGTAATGTGTATCAGCAGTCATTGCAATTTGTAAGTTCAGCCTGACCTTTGGTCCAGGTTCAGTTTTCTGTCTTTGTTCATTTGGATTAAGTGTTTTGATGAATGAAGATAAAGTATTTAGATCAACTAGTCAATATGTTTTCTGCTGCTAATTCCATATTAATAAGTGCTGATGGTTACTATCTTTAAGGTCTACTGACAATCTGATTGAAATCAATGGCAGTTTTGCCTCATGTAGTTCAATGGGAGAAAGAATGAGTCTTTAACCAGCAGAAAATTATAAACACCAGTCTCTGTTCATGTGTCATTCACTATGAACAAGAGTTTTTATGGTGCTGTCAGGCTGGAAAAAAATCCTTTTATTTTTTGATAACAAAGCTGCATTTAGCTGAAGTAATCCCTAGGTAGCCTGTTAGAGGTGTTCCAGCTTTGTTATTCCCAAACAATAGGGAATGTGGCCTCTCACTGATTCTACTTAAGTAAGTAGTTACTGCTGCTCAAAATAGCTTGAGACTGCTGTGCAGCTGAAATTCTGCTGCAGACATCCTATATTAACCTAGTTATCTTGAATTTTCATGTGAAATTCAGACTTTATTTCAATTCTGTGGAGCACATGATATTAAATAGGTTATGCAGTTCCTTTTTCCAGAGCACCAATGACAGCCATGATGTTCTATGTCAATGAAGAGGCCCAGGCATTGTGAAAGCATCCTCCATCCTCTTATCTTTGATTATACACAGCTGATTGGCATCTCATCCTGTTCTGAGCTGCCTTAACCATAAAAATCCCACTAGCATTTTAAAATTCCTCATCTGCCAAGTAACCTACTACGAAATGGAGAAGTAGCTTCATAAAACAACTCTTCCAGGGTATCCTCTTAGTTTCTCCCCAGGTACCCACCAGGAGAAATGAGCTGTGGAGTTTGAATGAGAGTTTAATAGGTCCAGGTCCTGTCTGACCAAATGACACAGTGGCTGAGGGGGACTGACAGCTTCTCTCTAATCATTGCTGTACAAGCAAAAGGAAAAAGGAAAGAGGGGTAAAGAGCACAGAAAACCTGGTCTCTTGGCTAGACTTTCAGATTGGTTAGGGCTTTAAAGGTCAAATGCAACACTTTAGGTTAGTACCCCCTTAATTACCAGGAGACAACCTTCAGAGCACAGGAATGGCCTGCCTTTGCCATTACTCAGCAAGTGTCTGTGCTCTTCATTAGCTCATGCTTTAAAATATTCTTGAAGTACGGCCGTATATTTGTAGGTCATTAATCCTTGCCAATCCTTGCCCTTACAAAGATAAATAAGTTTTGCCTCCCAGAGAATAGTTATATGCATCTTACTTTCTGTACAAAATACTTACGGTGCTTGGTCATCAGCGATCTGCGAAGTCGGGTTAAGGCTGCCGGATTTTCTACCATGATTAAAGGATCCTGATGAAATGGCTGGGGACTTTTTCCGGCCATATTCTGCAGTTGGCCATTGCTCTTGAATAAAGCTCAGCATTACTTTCACGTACCTTCTAAGAATATTCTCTGAGATAAACAACATATCTGAAAATCAGTAAATGAGAAAAGAAAACCTTCAATCCATTCAAACAACCTTTTTTATTTGTTTGTGGGGTTTTTTCTTTTTTATTTTACTGTGGTAAATTTTATATTTTTACATTTTTGTCTGATAATTTATGTTTTTCCACACTATTTTGGTTTCCTTTGATTATAGGCTGATATCCTTGATTCTCAACTGTAATGTATTAAATAGGGACCAGTTGAAATAGCATTTTCACTGAGTATTGGTTACTTCCTACTGTCCCTATTACTTTTGCGTATTTGTGTTTTTCTGTGTAAATATGAAAATAATTGTTTAAAACAGTTTAGAACAGTAAAAAATCTGATTTTGTGTTCCCGTCTAGTGTGTACATATCTTTAATCATCCAAGTAATCTTGGTCAATGAACTGACTAAAAACTTTAATAATGAAAGCCTCTCCTTGAATCTGACATGTGGTTAGTCATTGCTTTGTTAGGCTTGACTTCAAATAATATTTTGTTCTATCACTTTATATACAAATTATTATCTTAATGATCCTTAAGTTTACTTCTGTGCAAATCAGATGGGGAGTGTGTTGCTGTCTGTTTTTCATTGTCAAATCAGGGTCTATCTCTCCTTTTAAAGCTAATTTCCACATACAAGTTCAAATCCCTTAGATAAAGAATATGCTCATTTACAAAGATTATAATTGATTTTTTGGCCCTGTTTTTAATACTTTGCACTGTAAATGACATCCCAGTGGAGAATAATCATCATACAGATGTTTGAAAGCTCCTTCCTGCCGAGTATGGTAATTGAAGTCTATAAAGTGTCATCAGGCTGCACATTGTTTCTAATTAGTACAAGGCAGTTTCTCTTAGCTTTGTATAGTTTTGCTGGCCTCTTCCCTTCATTATTTTACCAGCTGGCTAGTAAATCTTGTCAGTTACTAAAAAAAAAAATCCAGAGTTGGAAATTTTTCTGTGTGGTTCATAGTGTCCTGCATTCCTTTACCAGAAAAATACAGATTTTTGTATGGTTTGGTTCTGAATTTCTGAAGCTATCAGTATGCTTTTAGCTCCAACTGGCCAGGCACTATTCTGACATCTTTTGAAAGACTCTTTATCTCACATCATCAGGAGAAACATTAGTACAACAATAATTTTTTTTTTCTCGTAATAGGCCCTTTATGATAATGATTCTCATTTGTCTAGTTTCTGAGAAAGGAATATTTTAGTGACTGCTTGATGGTTGGATGTTTATTGCAGACAGTTTCCAGGGTATACAATCAGCAGTGGAATGGAAGTGGGCAGATAAAAAGGTCTCTTCTATTGAAAGGAGCTCAAAATTATCTGTACAATTGCTGGAAAAAGAAGATTTGCTGCCTGTTTCAGCTTCCCTGTGTGAGTGTACTTGGGTACAGGTCAGATTCTGCAGTCCTTTTAGGGACTGTTGGATTGTGCCTTTAAAACTCATGTAGGTATTTACTTCCCTCTGGTAGGTTAATTTAGCCTAAACTAGTATCATTGTATTTCCTTATCTCTTTCTGGAAGGATTTTTTGCCTTAAGTAATCTGGGAGTTTATAGGACTTAAGAAGAGAGATATGTATAGAAAGAAATGTATAGAATTTTCAGGCCCCGGCTGCTTTCTTCAGGCCTCCATTCTAAGCATGGAAGAAGGAATAAGAGCTAGTTTTCTTCATAGGACTCTGAGGCAGGACCTTTGTTTTTTTTTGGTTTTTTTTTTTTTTTTGTTTTTTTTTAAGGTAAAATTTATATTTTTCCTTTGCATGCAGTGAACACCTTGTCTGACTACTCAGGAAGCGCATTCAAAATTTGGCTTGATGCATTATTTAAACAATTTCCTTTTGAAGGTCACTCTAATAATGTAAGTCTACATCT
Source organism: Dasyornis broadbenti (assembly GCA_013397935.1). Taxonomy (NCBI): domain Eukaryota; kingdom Metazoa; phylum Chordata; class Aves; order Passeriformes; family Dasyornithidae; genus Dasyornis; species Dasyornis broadbenti. Next base: position 171,816 of record VZRN01002232.1, read on the forward strand.
TGATTGAAGATTGAGGAGGTTCAAGAACACTCTCATGAACAGCTAACAGACAATAATTTGTCTAATATTCTAAAGCATCAGACTAAGATTTATGAGGTTGACTTGATCCTCTCTGAATGACAGCATCCTGAGGAAATAATTTTCTTTCTTCCATCTTTGTTTTTTATCTGTGAACTAAAATGATAATGTGATACATCTCTTTCTTCATGTCTAGGTTCTTTTTTTATGTTTGAGGAAAAAAGTACATGACAGCCGTGATCTGGAGAAGACCATAGTGAAATAATCAAAATAGAATACACTACTTAAGTTGGAAGGGTTCAGCAATGACCATGTAGTCCAGCTGCTTGGCCGATTCAGGGCTAACCAAAAGTTAGAGAGGGTTTGTTGAGGGCATTGTCTCTTGAACACTGACAGGCTTGGGACTGCTATCACCTCTCTGGGAAGCCTGTTCTGGTATTTGACCACTCTCTTGGTAAAGAAATGTTTCTTGTTGTCCAGTCTGAGCCTGCCCTGATGCAGCTTTGATCCATTCTCACGTGTCCTGTCACTGGATACCAGGGAGAAGAGATCAGAACTTCTCTCTCCACTTTCTCTCCTCAGGAAGCTGCAGAGAGCAATGAGGTCACCCCTCAGCCTGCTCTTCTCCAAACTAGACAAGCCCAGAGTCCTCAGACACTGCTCACAGGACATTCCTCCCAGCCCTTTCACCAGCTTTGTTGCCCTCCTCTGGATGCCTTCAGAGACCTGAACACCCTTCTTGAATTGTGGATCCCAGCACGGCACGCAGCACTACAGCTGAGGCCACGCCAGCCTTGAGCACAGCAGGACAGACACCTGTTTTGCCTGGCTGGTTGTGCTGTGTTTGATGCACCCCAGGATGGGGTTTGCCCTCGGGGCTGCCACGGCCACTGCAGGCTCACAGTGAGCTGCTGCCGGCCAGCACCCCCAGACCCTTCCTGCAGGGCTGCTCTCCAGCTGCTCCTCTCTTCATTTGTACTTGTGCCTGGCGTTACTCTGTCCTTCGTGCAGAGTCTGACATTTTGACTTTGAAAATTCCATCCCATTCATCATAGCACAATGCTCCAATCTATCTAGATCCCTCTGCAAGGCCGATTACAGAAATCTTCCTTACTGGTTGCAGTGGAAAGTGTACTTAGTACCTACAATCTTCTTTATATGGTATTGCTTTACAGTGGACCCTCCAGTTAGTGCAGAGCATGTGTAGAAGCAAACCGCTTTCTCCAGAGAATTAGTTGCTAATTATGCAAGTGCATTGGAAGCTTTTAAACTAAAAACACCAAGTATTTGATCTTAGGTGATATTCCTAGAAAAGCACAGTGATCTGTTGCTTTCTGAAGTAAAAAGAGGGGGGGTTTTGTTACTTTGCTGATAAATACTGCATCACTAAGTGATTACAAAGTAAAATAACGTTGTAGAGAGCCAACTTCTTCCAGGATAAGGAAATCATGCCAGGGTCTGCATCTGTCCCCTTCACTGCAGCGTGAGGCCTGATGGCAGCTGCACGCTGGTGCCGGCGTGGGGAAGACAACACCTCTCTCCACTTAACCAGTCTTTGGCAAATTTTCCAGCATTTGCTCTGTGGTTCTGACTTGGGTAGTAATACTTTTCCTTTATCACGGTCCTTTGAACAACTAACCAGTGTGTTTCTCCACTGTTTTGCCTTGGAGAAATCTGTCAACACCTTTTCTCTTCATTCTGTATTTAATGGATCTGTCAACATTGCTTAATGGAGGATGGTGAAAAGGTATGTTTTGTTGTTAGCTCTGAACACGGCAGTGTGTCCTGACAGCAGCAATGTCTCGGGCACAGCGTTGGGCTCTTGTTACATTGGCTCTGAGGCCAGTTCAGTCAGTTCAAGCTCAGATATTCCTCTGCAGTGTTCTTCTGCAATGCATAAACACACCCTCATGCAAACAAAAATTCAGAAGCATCTCAACTACATATCCATAATTTATAAATATAGTGGGATTAAAATAGACTTGAGGCTTCAGTTGGCCTCATGTCTCAGAACTGCTGTACTGCAGCAAAGGCTGCTCTTCTTTGAGAGCACAGCAATAATTACTGTGGACTGTTTTTTTACAACCAACGATAATTGCAAGGCACAGCTTCAAGGATATTGGGGGAGGTTGGAAGCCTTGCACTTTTATCAAGGGCTTAGGTGTCTAAATGTTGTCTATGTGGGCTGCAAATTAGCAACTCTCAAGCAATATGGCTTCAGGAGGCACGGCCTTGGGGAAGGTGCCTGCAGATTTGTGAGCCACCATCATATGCTTTGAAGCCCCCCTTACATGGGGAGCGTCCTAAGGAAATTCCTCTAGGTCTGTCTTTGTACAGGAGGCAGAAATCTGATTAGTGATGTTTCATTTTTCCAGGTGATTTTAACTTTTCAGTTTTAGTGATAGGATGAAAAAAAATACATTTTGCATTTAACCTTTAGATAAAGAAGGACTGATTTTGCTTAGTGTTAAAACACAGGTTTGAAGCTTTGAAATCTTGATTCCATAGTTGTACACAGTGGCAATGGTCTGATTTCCCACTTGCAATATTGCATTATTAGATTGGAAAGAGCTTTTAGGGCTGCTTTACATAATGTCTGGGTTCTCTGCCTGCTGTTACATTTGGAAGTAGGAAAAAAATCAGAAACTACCTGACCAGGAAGTGGCTCCTGACGTTTTAGACATTGTCCAAATCATTTGTAATATGTGCTGCTCTAGTCCTGTTATGTAATTGATGTCCACTGGGAATATCCCAAATCAGGGATGTTTATTTCCTGAGGCTGTTAACAGTGTTTGAAGTTTCTTTATCAGACACGGACTGGGGAAAGGTGCATTGATTTTTAATGTCTTCTGCTCTTTAAGTAATTTTTTTTTAATGAGTAATTATAGAAATACGATGCATTTAAACTTGAGGGCAAATTTAACGCTCGGTTTTTCACACTCCGGCTGTCTAGAATTCAATGTTTCAGGGCAAAGAGTTTGTCTGTTTTCTGACATAATAGGATAATTTAACACGCTCTTAATTTTAAGCATGTGAGTAATCCCATCTTTCCTCGCATTTGTTCATGTTGGATACATACATGTATGTGTATATATATAGATAAAAGCTAAAGACTTTGGCCTTTTATGAACTGAATCTTATGAAATGAGCTTTTAGACCAATGTAAAGTTGTACAAGCCTTTTTTAAAAATACCATTTTCACACACGTATCAAACCTTAAAGCAGTAGTGTGATAAATCTGATCAAGGTATCCTGTTCATTGTAGACAAGCTTGGGAGCAGTCTTTGTTGTTCCATCAGTAACAGCAACCCATATTAACATCAAAAAATCTGATTTTTATCCTCTTGGGATCATTGTGTAAACTTGCTGAAGAGATCTTGATGCAATAAAGAGCTACTTGCATGATCTTTGAGCTTGGATTTAGTTTACATAAACTGACCACACTACCTGAATAATTCTGAGAGGTCACAAACACTGATTTCAAGGGATGTTTAGAATGGAGCTAATACATTATGATGTGCGTGATCTTCATCAAAGAAATATTAGGCATTCCCAGAAGTCCCAGACTTATATGATCTTGTGACAGACCCAGAGGCAAATTCAGAGTTGTCAGCTGAATTGCCTTTGGAGCCTGCCAAGCAAACAGATGCTAATGTTAGATGAGTATCTACATGGCTTGGCATGGAGCTCCCATGACAGGCAGCAAGCCCTGTGTGTGACCTTAGCTTGCTGGTCCACTGCTGGGAATCACAGAGGGGATGTCTAGTGATGTGTAAGTTAGAGCTGTGTGTTGCTCACCGTATTCGGGTATAGTTTATTTGGATCCTGTAGTCAAAGTCTCTGATGAGAAGATTTAAACACTGCCATCTACCCTCTTGAGTTACAGCTGAGAAAAGTAAACACAGTTTGTTTTCCTTGTGCTAGTTCTAGAGGCTCCAGAATCCCTTGTGTGCTGGGAAACCCCAGCCTCTGCCAGTTGCAGTAGGAAACCCTAATGTAATCTGGCATAGCAGAGTGGGCATGTTACTGCCTGTGTGCCACACTGATTCCTGTGAGCTGCAGTCACTTAACATCTGCCTGGGCAAACTGGATGTTTGGGAGCACAGGGATCAGCTGGCACAGAGAGGCCAGTGCCCATGTGTCATTCTGCTGCTTCTAAACCATGGTGGCTGTGTGTGTGCTGCCTGTTGAGGAGTGGCCCTGCCTTGTAGCCTCTGAGCCATGCCAGAGTGGTGTTTGGGGGAGAGCAATTTATCACAGCCAAGAGCCTCTCAAGGTCCTCTCTTTAGCAATTTAACAGTGTGAATCATAGCACTGAAAAGCCTGAGAACATCCTGGAGCTCTTCATTTGCAAGTGCAGATAGGGCTGTAGTGTCTCTGCCTGCCTTGTCATCACTCTGTGCTTAAAGACTCTGGCTCTAGTCCAGCTTCTAGCTCCAGCCCTTCATGATCTTTAAGAGTGTATTTCCCTTGCTTCACTCAAAAGCCTGCTCACTGGGCTTTTTCTCCCTGGGTGCATGCTGTTGTGAGGCTTTGTTTGGAGGGACTCCATCAGTATATTCATTTAGCAAGATGCATACATATTTGAGCTGAATATAGGAACATTTAAGTCTCTAGACAAGTGATTAAGAGCTTTATTAAATAGAAATATTTTGCTAAGCCACAGCATGGATTATCTGTCCCTTAGTATGTGTATAATCAAAACTGCTTCTCTGATCTTGGATAAAAACTCTGGAGGATCTGTTTCATTTTCTTCCTTTGTGTAAAATGGGAATGCTGACATTTCTTTGCTGACTTCCTTGGGTTGCTGTGGAGTTTAATGCCCAGAAACTGCTTTGAACATGAGAACTGCTGTGACAGAATTACTGAGAGCTTTGCTTCTGGAATTTAATTGCTCAGTTAAGGAAGGGAGGGGGGAAAATAAGTTCAGAACCAGCTGGCAGTGAAATTCTATTGAAGATTGTATGTAATATATGGAAATAACATTCATATTGAATCTGGTTATTCAAGATTGTGTTTTAATTTTGGATAATTTTTCATTAGTCTTTGATATATTTTGAATTAATGATTTTCCTTTAAAATTCTAAATATGGGTGGGATTTTTTTTTTGTCCTTGTTTTATAATAGGCTTTCAACAAAACTTGATGTTTTCTTATTGTAGATTATTTCAATTATTATGCCCAAGTATAGTCACTTCTGACAATGAAATTAATGTATATTAATAATTTGTGTGCTTTCCATATTTGGCTTACATTTGCTCCAAAATGAAGGGCGAGGTTCAAGGTCTTTCTGTGCTCTCAATAAAACCCGGTTGCCTAGCATTTTTAACACTTTGGCAGCACCATTTCTAATCTGTCTGTAGCTGGCAGCCAGGCTGTGCAGCTCCTCAGTGGGAAGAAACATGGAGCTGAGCAGCAGCTCCCAGCTCAAGCAGGCTTCCTTCTGTGGGTACCAGTTTAAACCCCCCTCTGGAAACTGTAAATGCATGGTGTGATGCCCATGGCAATTTTTTCTCTTTTGTCCTTCAGTGTGGGTTGGTAAGAGGAGCGGACTGGCACATTTTCTAAATGTGCTCATGTTTATCAAGTGGAATGTTTCAAGCCTGTTACTGAGTCCTTAGCTTAGACGAGGGTCTCATCTGTCAACAAAGAAAGAAAGAAAGATCTGGCTGCATTTTGTGGTTTTCCTGTTTTTTTAACCACCCTAGAAATCTCAGAAGAGTAAATGACTAGCATGTGTTACACAGTGTAAGCTGTGAAAAAGATTTGAGGGAAAGTGAAATTTAGAAGCTTTCTGTGAATATCTTTATGCTAAAATAGATATTGATCTGCAGTGTTTTCTTAGTTTTAAGTGTTGCTTGTAAGAATAGATACAAGCAGTGTTACCAAATGGCTTAGATTTACTGACAGGCTTTCTAGCCCTTTTTTTTTTTTTCAGTTTGTTCAGGCTGAAGAGGATGGAGGGATCATTGTTTTCCAGGCTTCCCTGCTTTGGCCATCCCTAGTGGCTGAGGTACCTGCTGGAAGCAGGGCTAGGGTCTCACAGCACGGAGAGGCTGCTCGGGTACTGTGGGGGGTGCAGTACCCCTATTGGGGAGCCCTAAATAGGAATTAAAAGGAATCATAGGAAGCATTTTATCAGTCCACTGAGTGTTTCAGATTAAGAAGGCACAAAGCAGTGCACTTGGTGACTTCAGCAAGGATGATATTAATGTTAATTAGCCATTCTGCCTTTGCAACCTCGCTGGTCTAAGCGGGTCACCTTGAACATGAAGACACTGAAGTGTATATAAAACTGTAGCCAAATTTTTGAGAAATGTGCCCTAATTTTCAGCTACACTACATCTGACAACTGTTCCTTGACCTTGTTTACTACTTAAGTGATGGGAAACTTGGCATTTACCTCAGTGGGCAGAAGGTCAAGTCTCTTGGGCCTTTCCTCCTGGAGGCCTTGTGCTCTGCAGGTGGGAGATGGGTGCCAGAACCTCTGAAATAAGGGCTTTGAGCTTTTAAATGAGGAATATATATGTGGTAGGGTCACTTTACGAAACACTGAATCTCAGTGACTTGCATTCAGTATAAAGTGTTGTTTTTAGCTCAGGACACTGAATGCAGATAATCTATTTTACATATTTGTCGTGTAAGCAACTCTTTTCCACACTGACCGTGCTCTAATAGTTGATTTTTCTAATTTGAGAAATACAGCTAGAAATTAACGTGATTAAAAAGCTGTTGAAAAAATTTTCTAAGCTCTTAAACACATACAAAAATAATGGAGGAAAAACCCAACTAGTAAATCTCCTGGTTAGAAAGGAAAAATCACAGTAGTCGTAAGGACTCAGAGGGGGTAAAAACTTTGAGTTTGTTTATTTTCAATTCTGTTTCAAACCAGTTTTCTCTTTGAGTGAGCACTGAACATATGTTCAGATGTTCTGCACGGGAAGGTGTTTTCCTTGGCCCCTGAGGATAGGGATGCATGGACTTGTGAAACTCAGCAGTATCGTGTCTCATGGTCACGTAAGTCTGCCTTGCTTGCCAGGAATTGAAGTGAAAAACACTATTGCTTCCATTCTTTGGCTTTTTTGAATTTGTATTTACTGCTCCCTAGCTGAAGTGGTCATGTTTCAAGAAGCTTTTCAAGACCTGTTCAGCATTCAACTGTGTGGTTTTGGATTTCATGTCAGGAAGAGGTTGTTCTCAGGCAGAATGGTGATATTTAGCCTGATAAACCTTGTTCTTGCACGACAAGATTAAATGGGGCTGTTTGGTTTTTGTCCTTGGTATTTTTACCCATGTTAGCAAAGAAGCTAGGCAAGGTGCCAGCTAACAAAATAACTACACAAAGTGTAGTACACACCTATCTCTGGATTTCATTCTGATTGATCACCCTGTTTCAGTGATCCCTGAAGCTTTTCCACTGTTAGCAGCATCTGTGTTCAAAGTCTGCCTTGGCCAAAATCAACTTCCTGTTGTGTTTTGCATTATTCCTACATCTGACATGAAGCACACACTTGCCATTTTTTTAGCACAAACTCATCATACTTTAAAGCCATAATAAATGAGAAAAAAAAAGCAAAATGAAAGATTTGCCAGGATGACAAATAATCCTAGGGGCAAAGAGGCAGATAGATCCTTCTTTTCAAACTGCATGTTTTCTGTTGTAGCATTTCCTTATACTCTTTCATAATTTTTTAAGCTATCCTGTGTGCATGTATGGCCTCAGGTGCACTCTTTTGCACCCTTCCTCATGCTCTTTTTAACTCTCTCTCCTTCTCTTGCTGTCTCATGCGTGCTTGTGCTCTCTTTTTCGCTCATTTGTCCTTCTCATCTGCCCACCCGGCTTGTGCTCATAATCTGTGCTCTTCTGGTGCCTTGGAGAGGTTACCAGGAAGTTTGTGTGTAGGTCAATGAACCCATATCTGGGTGATGTGGTTTAGGGGTTACAGGGGTAGTGCTGGGTTGATGGTTTAGACTTGATGATTTTAGAGATCTCTTCCAACCTTGACAGTTGTGATTCTGTAATTGTGTGTTGTGTCTGCCCAAGAGTGGAGTTGGCTTTCTGGTGTGTTGGTTATTGGTGTTAAGTATCTGACCCAGCCAAGGTGGATGGTGTGATGTGAGAGAGTTTGCACTGTGCTTACTTGAATTGTGAAGATGCTTTCTTGTGTCCTACAATCCCTGGATCCAAGATGGTGAATAACACTGCTGTGAACTAAAGTGAATGCACTTTACAGAGACTGCTACTTCAAGCAGGAAATTTTTCAGTTGTCAAGGATCTCTCTGCTAGCTATTTCAGAAAAGAAGGACTCATCTGACCTTCATACCTTTGAGGTTTTACGTACTTTATTTTCTAGCTGTTTGAGGGAACCTTTGAAACTTTAGCTTTAGAAAAGGTAGCAGGTATTTTCTTCTCGTTCATTTTTTTCTTTCCCTACTTCTTTTTTATTCTTAGTCTAGACTAAATTCTGACAGCACAGCTCTTTGCATTGGCCTCCCCTTCATTTGAGGTACTGTAATACTGCTTCTTTTTCATTTGCCATTTGTCCTTTTGTTTTATGGTTCTCTTTGTTGCAAGCTTCTTTGTTGTTTCTTCCAGATTATGCTCCTCAGGGACTTCTGTATCAGTATGACTGAACATTGCTTGCAGCCATGCCAGATTGTGCTGTGATCTTATTGGATTTCACAAACCAAGGTTAGGCCAGGTCAGAACTTGGTTGAAATAACCTAGACTACAAGATTGCCTGCTAGCCACTGGGAACACACACAACAAAAACCTGACCCAGATGCTGATTCAGTCAGTTCAGGCTGGCAGTGTTGCTGTGCTGACTGCGGTGGATGTGATATTAATGAGAAGTTCTGACCATTCTGGCTGGTAGGATTTCACAGCTTTTTTTAGAGAAGGGTACTGTTGTTAATTCCAGTCTTCTGGCCCATTCCAAATCCTTTAATTCTCTGTCGGGATTACACTGGAATTCAGTTGAAGATTATATTCTCTGATCTTCTTTTCCCTGTACTGTTGAGTGATGTTTGCCCTCAAAACTTGCTGTGCTGTTCAAAAAGCTGCATTTCTGAGCTAAATGAAATAATTATAACATTTTCTTTGCTTTCCTGGTCTTCTGAAGCAAAACAAAATATACCCATGTCTTCAGATGAAAGGTTCCAGTAAGGTAGAAATTTTTAGTAAGAATAACATGAAAATTGCAGTTGAACTTCTCTTAGAGTTGCTTGAAATTTTGACCAAAAGACTGTATGAAGATGTGAAAGTATGTTCAGACTTAGCTTCACTGAGTGTATACGAGGTGGAAAATGGCATGCCATTATGCTTGAGTGCCCCAAAATTATGGGAAGATTGATTATATAGATAAAGCTTTTCTAATTATTGTCGAGGTATTTGGACCTGTTTGTGTTCTGTCAGGTTTTTAATAGCATATTCTTTTAAATAAAGCTGTAAGCGGCTAGATGGTTAACAACGAAAAGAGTGCAATGGTGTGAAATAAAGGACAAAATTAGCTTGGGCTATGTTCACCAAACTTTGTTTCATCCCTGCACTCAGCCTGAGGGAGGGCTGCTGAAGGGTTCATTTGCCTGCATCAGTGCTGGAACAACACTCATGAAATTGTGGAAAAAACAGTACAATCAGCTTGATTTATCTTGATGTGCCCAGATGTACAGTGATGGACTTAGATCTATCCCAAAACCTGAATATATCTAGCTAGGCAGCAGCCATTAACAGCATAGCCATTAAGAACATTTAAGGAGTGTAAATTGTGAAGCTGCAGAGGAATTAGTGAAGTATGAAAGAGCAGGGGTGACTAGAGTCAGTGAATAAAATACTTCAGGCTGGATCAGGAAAACTGTCAGTTTAAGCTGTAAAGTGGTGTGTTATCTTTCTGTGTAGAGTAATGTGATATCTTTCCATAAATACATAAAATAAATCTGGGGATTCAAGTCTGTAATGTATTGCACATACTGTAACAATTTGGAGTGGCTGGATGTGGATCAGATAATCAGCTGTTTATACCCCTGGAGTATTTTCATCTTTTGAAAGTTTTGGGTTAGCTTTTCTCAGTCATCATCTGTGTATTGAGGGGAAATATTGAATATCTTGACTTGTAAATCCAAGTTTCTATACATTTCTGCACAGACAAAATGGAAAAATTAAAATGGTAGTAGGAAGATTAATGTTGGATAAAAGTTGGGATTTGCAATTTGATTGGAAATGCTTGGCTGTTGGCATTATGATTACCCATAATTATTAATAGGTAAATTATCTCTGTCTCTGATAATCCTAATCATCAGAGCAAAGCTTGGCACTGCCAGCAGAGATATGGAAGGTGTAGTGTAGGAGAAGGCTGGAAGGAGTCTTTCATCTCTGCCATCCCTTGCCAAGGGCTTACTGTACATGCAAATTCATCAGCTTTTCCATTGTGGTGCATTTATATATTCTGGAGAGGGTGAAATCTGGGAGCTAATTGCTCTGTGCGCTCAGGGGGCCATTCTGCAGTGGGAGAATCTGTGGGATTGGGACAGAAGTGGCTGATGTTGCTACAGCATTAATAAATATGTAGGGGAATCCTGCAGAAGAGTATGGAGAGTTTTGTTGATTGATTCTGTCCTTACCTCCTCTGTCTTAGGAAGAGCCAGCCTGGCTAATCCTTTGTAAGAAAACAGCATGACTGATGTTCACCTGCTGAACAGATATGCTGGATGAACTGGGGGAGGAGACGGGGACAGATAGGTGTTGTTTTCAGCTGTTATTTACAGGATCAATAAAACTGATTTTCCAATTCAAGAATAATTTTTTACCAACAAGCTACATAGCTTCTAAGGTCATAACATTGGGTCTGCTCTTTTTCAGAACAAGTTAATTTAAAAATGATAGGTAGTTTCCAGCTCAGGGTTAGTTTTTCTAATAGAAAGGAGAGGTGTATCTGGAAGAAACACCTTGGGAGGGGGTGAGAATTTTGCCTCTGAATAACATTGTTGCACACTGCCTATAGTCCAATCCTTTAAACAATAATCACTGAAATGTGCATGATATTTTAATGACAAATGCAATATAATAAGAAGCTGCAGAGCTGTTCTGTTACAATCCTGGTTAAGTTATTATTGAAGGCTGTGCAAATACTGCTGTAGACTTTACTGGGTATTGACTGATGCCCTCTGTAAAGTGCAATATAGTATTTCATGACCACTGTCACTGTAGAGAAGACTGTTTTGTGATGTTATCGAAGTATTCCAGGCCAATAGCAAATGTTTTCATACATATATCTCCAAATGCCATTCATTCCTTTCGCAGTTGTTTTATCTTACTCCTTTATGACCTGCTGAAAAAGTCTTATGTTCATGACTCATACACATACAGACACACATATTTTAATAGATACTACATTCCTCCCTCTGCATTTGCCATTCTTGCCCATTGCACGCTGAAGATAAGTCTCAGTTTAAAAGGAATGTCAGTATGAGGCTTATGCAGTTGCAGCTGTGTGATTGGGGTGAGATACAGCTTTGAATGAGTAAAATCATGCAGGCATCATTTTATAAGCAGGTGACCACACCTACTGTTGGTATGAATTCAGAAGGATAAGGAGAAAATAGCCAGGAAGTTTTCTTCCATTGGAAGCAGTATGAATGAACTTTACATGCCAGAAAAGCTGATTCGATTTTTAGATTTAAAAAAAAAAAAAGTTTGTGGGTTTTTTTTTTTTTTTTAAATCAAACTCAATCCATCCCAAGCCTCAGAGCACCACAAAATATAACTAGAGTCTCTCTCCTTCTCCTGTACTTTAGTAAAACTGGGGCTTTTGCATTTATTACAAAGTCTGTGGAAGTCCACATAAAAATCAAATGCCATTACCTTTGAGAAGCTTTGGGTTCCAACCCAAAATACTCTGATGTGCCATTTTCCTCAAAGTCCACACATCCATTTATGATTCATCTTTTCTCCTTTATATATGGAGTGGTGGAGGAAAAAAGGAGGAATGTTGGTTTGATTTAGAAGAATTTGATGGTGAAGATTTGTTTAAAAAATGAAGATATTTTTCTTTACTGTGATTGGAGAAAAGTTTTCCTTTTTTAGATGGTGCGGTGTTTATAATGTTTGAGTAAGAATCTGGCTTTTGGATGGCTGTGTAGCTGATGAGAGCTACTGGCAACAGAAGCTTTCTAACACCAAACTGCTAGTTTATTAAAGAATAATAGGAACAGATGTTTTCAATTCATAAAATGTATCAAATAAATGGTACAACCACTTGTTATTTCAATTCCTTTGAATTTTTCTGAACTCATTTGGAGCTAGATTTTCAGAAGGGCTTAGCCCACTGTCACTTCATTGTTCTCACTATAAACTGATGGATGATGAACGTGTTTGGAAACTGCAGCTTTTTATGCCTAAAGGGGAGCTCCTAACTACCGATGCTTCAAAAATCTGGCCCATGTTTCTGATGAGTGAATACTGATCATTATAGAGGATTCATACATGCAATCTCTGAGTAATGCCCTGCATTTGCCTGTGATTGTATATATGATGGTTTCTTAATTTACTATTGCACTAGGCATTTTAATTTAAATTATGCTAATAGTGTAGGATTAACTGCGGATTATGATTCTAGCATGTAATGTCATTCAAACAGAAGAACCAGTTCTTTAGCTCCTACAGCTTCTTTCTCCCTCTCATGCTGATGTGTCGTAATTTGTGCTCAAGACTGGCCTCAGGTTTTGATTAGGTTTCTTGTTCAAACTGATGGAATTACTTAGGGAAAGGCAGTTGTTGAAAATTAGAAAGAGAGAGACTAAGATTCTTTTTGTCTTCTGATGCCACATTTTTATGGTGGTGAAATGATTTTCTGAAAACAGTGATTAGAATGGGCTCTTGCCAGCACTGCACAGTGAACAGTTCTGGTTTTGCCTTCATTCCTCAGTGGTAGGACAGGCTACACGTACTTTGCTTTTGCACTCTTGACTCAAATACATATTTGAGAAAACTAGTGCTAGGGGGTTATGTTAAAATCATCAGAAAGGTCATAGAATAAATAATACGTGCAAGAGGACTGATGTTATATTGGTCCTTGCTGGAGCAAATAGCAGAAGGCCTGTTTTGTTCTTTGCCAGTACTGAAGAAAAAGCTTTATAGCCACTCAAGACGGCTGTTCTTGAAGCATAACCTCTCCAGAGAGCTCCTCCTCTCCCAAACCGCAGATGTGCTGGAAACACAAATTTGCCTCGTTATGTTTGCACTCGTTTCATTGTGTAGCAACCTTAGATTGTAATAGCATGCAGCCTGTTTGCATTAGTGAATTCATCTGTATTCCTTCAAATCCCTCATTTGTGGCAGTTTTTGTGGTGTGCCTGATATTTCTAGTGACTTCGTATTGTAGAAGCAGTCTAAAATCTGCCTTTTTTCTCCTTCCTCCAGCTGATATTATTTCTACTGTTGAGTTCAACCACACTGGAGAACTGCTGGCTACTGGTGACAAGGGGGGTCGAGTCGTTATATTCCAAAGGGAACCTGAGGTATGTGAGTTACCAATGGAGTCCTTAATAGCCTGATAAAACCTGGCTTAATTTTTAATACTTTAATTGAATTGATTAACAAACTTGTTTATAGTCTCAAGATTCAATAAAACAGAATGGCACCTGTTTAAATAGGAAGTAAAAAAAGGGTAAGGATTTTTAACTCATAAGTTTCCCAAACAAAAATGCTTCAAAACTCCAAAATTCCAAAATAAGAAAAAAGGTTATTTTTGTTTTACTTCTGCTTTGTTCTAATAGCTTTTGCCTGATTTTACCATTCAATTTAAAACAATACCTTCACTTACCTTTATGTTCCACTTGTAAATTCCATCTATCTGCAGTGTCTTCTATAGAAATCTTTCCTGTATAATTGGCATTTCTTCAAAAATTCTGTTATTAAATGTTTCAATACTCACAGGAAATTTCATTCTTGTCAAAACAAATCTGTCAGTATCATGTTCTAAATGAGAAATTAAATTACATTTTCAATATTTTTATATTTATAAGGCTGCTTATACACCTTTCCTAAGAGATGAAGATGTATTGCTGTCATAAACCACATGTTTTTGTTGTTCTTATTCTCCATAGAGTAAAAATGAGCCTTACAATCAGGGGGAGTACAATGTTTACAGCACTTTCCAGAGCCATGAACCTGAATTTGATTATTTGAAGAGCTTGGAGATAGAAGAAAAAATAAACAAGATCAAGTGGTTACCACAGCAAAATGCAGCTCACTCACTTCTATCAACAAATGGTGAGATTGATGAGAGTATGCAGGACATATCAGTATTTGCGCTAGTGTGTTTTAGTGCTGACGGTATATATTTGCTCATTTTAATCTGCCGCTTTAGTAATTTTCTCTTTCAGAGTTCAGCAAGACTGTCATACTGCCTCTGATATCTGTTGTTTGTATATTTTATTCATAGAATCATGAGGTTTTTCCAATTGATTATTCATAGACATTTAGAGAGCTATCCATTTTTCTATTAATATGCAGTGCTATCCTGAAATAGATCTTGTGACAAAGGCATCCCCATACTCAGCAGCTTGTGTTTCACGGGAAATTTAGAATTTTTTTCTGCTGTATTTGTCAAAACTTTTATTATTTGTAGAAGTGTAAATGAGTGTAGGTGAAAGAGATTAATTTCTTTTTCTTTTCATTCATTATCATCAGAATAGTTTATTTAAGTTTTAAAGAGGTACACAAATCTTTGGAAGACAGTAGGAATAATAATAGGATATTGATACTGACTCATATTTCGAACATGTCTAAGGCCTACTGATTGAAGAAGGCAGTCCTATTACTAAGAGGAGATATTCAGATGTGAAATAAGGGGAAAAACTGAACGTAACCTAGCATGCACAGGTGTCATTTAGGAAGCATTTAGACACCCACAAATGTTATCACTGGAGGTGATGCATGAGGAAAAATAACTGCTTTTAAATTTTAGATCAAATGGTAATCAGAAAAGAATTTTTTTGTTGAAGTTAGAGCGTAGTTGGGAAATGCTGATAAAAAAATAGTGTAATCTCATCTTTGGGAATTGACACTTAGGGCAAAGTGATTGCTTTGTGTTAAAATATATAGCATTAAATAATGTTTGCATTATTTCAAAGCAGATAGTAATGTTTTAATATTTTGTAGTTTGTTTTACTTGAAGTTGTCTTTGTCTTTTTGGGGCCACTATTAGTTATTCAAAATGAAACATATCTGTTACAGACAGGTAATTTATGCTTATTTAATGATTAGTCAGCTTATTATGAAGTTTGTGAGTTTAGTTCTACTTTTTTCCTTTGGTCAAAATATCCCTCCTTCTTCAGATAACTAAGAGTGTCTTCTTCTAAGTGTGTGATACAAAAGCAGATTATTAATAGTAAACCACTCCATTTTAAAGTTTGTTTTTAGAAACGCAGAAGAATACAGCCAAGTCCTCAGATTTTCACCTTTTACAGTTATAGATAATACACCTTTACATGAGTTTTCTGGTTCATACTGTCATCACGGGGAGAAAGGAAGAAATAATCAGTTGCAGTGTTGCTGTGGTTAATTTGGTTTCAACCAACAGTGAGCAGGCCTAGGACCTGGCAAAATACTTCGGCCTCTGTTTTTCCCCCTTAGTTCTGGAGCATCCCAGATGACCTCTTTATGGTGAGGAGAACAGAAATAGTTCCACTGGCACAGGCTTTGGATTTTGGCTTTGAATTGCAAAACATTTGCGTGTGCCAAGGAGAGTCCTAGCTTCCCGGCACAGCAGGGTTGAAGTCTGAAGATTCACCTCCTGGCATATTCTTAAAAATGGTTTTAACTTTAGGGTACAGACCGCCCATGCTGAATTATTCACTGTCTCACAGATTACCTTGGAGAAGCCTTTGACAATGTATATCAATTCTATGCCTATAAAAAGGGATAATAATGTGTTTCCTAACTTGAAGGCATTACCTGTCACACATGCTTATATTGTAGCAATATCCTGAGCACTGTTTTGTATTTACTAAAGTCTGAGCCTGCTATTTTAATGCAATTTTTGATATTTTGTTCTCTGGTAATTTAGGATCTAATGCATGGGTTTTTGCAGAAAAAATAAGAGCTATGAAACAGCATCCTTTCTTTCCACATGCTCAGGTGGACAGCGCCCATTGGATGTGCTGGAAGGAGCATTCTGCTGTTCAGGAGCGTGAGGGAACAGTCAGTCTAAATCTAATCTTCAATATACGAGATTTGGCAGGTCTGCAGCTGCCCAAATCTGTTTCTGTCATTCTAAGGATGACTTTTGTCTGAAGTTGTTTCTGCACAGGTCACCTCTCTCAGGGGTGATCTTGGTTCCTTTCCAGTTATCAACAAGTTATCAGCTAAGCCTTGATTGTGGCATCTTAGTTAATGGAGAGAGAAAGAAATCACCAAGGCTTTCAAATCCCACTGTGGATTTACAGGGCTTGCAGTTAGCAAATTTGTAGTTTGCAATGTGAACTGAACCGATTTGGTAGTATAATAATAACTTACTATGATTCATTGGTATCTTCTCTACCAGAATATATTTGGGCCACTTTCAATGTGAGCTACATAGGGTAGATCAGAATTTGGCCCACACAGATCCTTTCATCTAAGGATTTCAGACTGCTTACCAGATATTAATTAATTTTAACTTCACAACACCCTTGAGACTGAGTGCTTAACCTCACAGAGATGTTTCTATTTTCTCTATATTTTGCAAAATATAAGCATACTTAAAATTTCTAAGGAGTACTTAAAGTCCAGAGGTGGATGAAGGAGAAGAAAACAAACACATGATAATAAAATAATTTTCACTCAGGAAGGCGGTAGATTTATTCATAGCAGTCAAGTCTAACTATGGAAAATTGTTTGTGTTTTTTCTTATAATTCATTTTACAATTGCTATATTTACAATTTTTTTTACTAGATCAGAAGGAATGCACTATTTACATGTAATAAAAAAATCCAAGTGCATGACATGACCTGTGTGTGTTTTTAGTAATTAATTAACATGATATACAATACAAATGAAATTGATTGAATATTTAAATGGAGCTTTTTAGTTGCAGATTGAACTAACCTCTTGTTCTGTAGATTGATTTTAATTGTATTGTGACTTTTTTTGCTTGTATATTAACATATCAATATCATTAAGAGATGCATAATAGTGAAAAAATGAGTAATGGAGGGATTGATTTTGAAACAAAAAAAGTTCAAAGTTAAAGTTGCTATGGAAATGTAAATCCATTTATGTTTTCATAGATCCTGTCTTTAAAGTGATTTGTACTAGCATTTGCAAGTAGTATTTGGATCAGCAACACTGGGGAAATGATTATATTCTGCTATATACTTGAGGAAAGAAGGGTAAAAGAAGAAAATGGGATGGAATCAGACATGGTGCAGGAACTGAGGTTAATAAATCTGTGGTGGCAGCTGTAGGGCAGAAGTTTTGGAAAGACTTTGGCTGCTCCACAAGCAGATGAGTGAAACATCCATTAGAATCTCAGGGACAGATTTTTTGCAGGAGAGTTGACACTGATTTTTCAGTCCAGGAAGTGTTAGGGTTGGCAGGTTAGGAGCACAACCACAGTGGGAGTGGACAATCAGCATTAGGAAATGTGCAGCTTCAGCTCCTACAAAAATAAACCAAACAAAAACCAGAGACAAAAGCAGTGTGAAACGTTTAAAACGTGTTTGTTGGTTTCAGAGCCTCTTTGCTAAGTGAGAGACACCATTACCCTCTCATCATGTGGTTCAGCAATCATGAAAAAGGAAGCATCTAGATTTTATTCCATTGCATGCAAGATTAATATGTTTTTCTCCTTACTTCTCTCTCTTGCCATCACAACATATTTCTCAGTTTGGTTGTTTTGTTGGTTTTTTTTTTTTTTTTTCCTCAGTTATTTCTCAGCTGCTTCCCATTAGGAGGGAGAAATGCCTCGTTTTTTACACAGCCTTTCATTTGCCGGAGCTCCTGATGTTACAGCAATACACCACTGCCCATTCCCACGGTGGGCCAGAAAGGGGTCACTGGTCTGGCTGTGTACTCCATGCTGTTCTTGTGCTGTTTATAAGTTACCTAGCAAACTGGCATTAATGCTAAACTGATTTTAAGATTGAGATTATTTCTTTGCCGAGTCAAATTGTTAAACTGAGCTTCAGCAGTGAGCATTGAGTAGTTTGGGTTTGTTCCACCTGCAAACTGCTAGGCTAGATACACGAACAGCATGTGCTCTACATGCTCTACACAATCTGTCAGCTGCCAGCAACCTCTGACTCAGTGTGAAGATATGGGATGTGCTTTATGAGTATTTTGTCTGTTGGCAGCATTTTCTGGATGTGCAGAATGAAGAGACCCACACTATTTCAGCACAGGACTTGTCTAAACCAAGGTGTAAAAACTTCTCTAAGGAACATATTGTGAAAGGTGAGTGACCACATTCACAATTCCTATGCTGACAGTTGCTTGTCTTTTCTTTTAAAGATAAAACGATCAAATTGTGGAAAATTACTGAAAGAGATAAGAGACCAGAGGGGTACAACTTAAAAGATGAAGAAGGAAAACTTAAAGATCTTTCTACAGTAACATCACTGCAGGTAATTTCCTGTCCATGTCCAAAATTCATTTGTTTCTGTATGAAAAAGGGAGTGCTTACTCGGTAAAGGATTTAAATATGTACCTAATGCTAAGCGCTTACATGATTATTCTTACTGAAGCTTTAGTTGATTGATAACTGTATTGAATCTGCCACAAATGTTCAAGTTACAAATGCTTTATGATATAGTGACCAAAATAAATATTTTTGAGAGTTCACGTTGGTTTTATTGTTCCTGATAAAATTCTTATGTGTGACTTAATGTGCTTTCATAAAAGGTACTTTAACCTGATGTGCTGGATTTTACTTGTAATTAATTTTGAACAGGGTTCTTGCCACATTCAGAGAAACTGAGTTAAAGATAGTACACCAAATTTCAGTTTCATTTATTTTTCAGTTTTATTTAAAAATTACCTTAAGAGTGGGATTCACAGCAGTCTGTGCTCTGGTGAGCCTGAGATTCTGCATTGCTGACAAGATGCAGTCTGGAACTCATATAAGTATGTGTGATCACAGAATTGTTTAGTTTGGAAAAGACCTTTAAGATCATCAAGTCCAGCCACTAACCCAGCACTGCCATATTCACTAAACCATGTTCCCAGGCGCCACTTCTACGCATCTTTTTAATACCTCCAGGTATGATGACTCAACCACTTCCTTGGGCAGCCCCTTCCAGTCCTTGACCAAAACTTCAGTGAACAAACTTTTCCTAATAGCCAGTATAAACCTCCCCAGTGCAACTTGAAGCCATTTTCTTTTCTCTTGTCACTTTTTTCTTGGAAAACGAGACCATCATCCCCGTGTTAATGTAGATTTTTGCTCTCAGACTTTTTTGGCTGAATTTACTCCAGGTGTTTTGCAAAGGAAGTGGCTAAAGGTTAGAACTGGAAGGCTATGTTGTATAAATACTAGTATTCCTTTATTATTGAAAATAAACAAATAACCTCCATCTCCAAAACAAGCCAATATTTTCTATTGGTAAAAAAAGCTTCCAAATTGTAAAGATGACTATATTAATGAAATATTTATCTATTCTGTATGATTAGGCAAATAAAACTATTCTAGATTGCTTATAGCCTGAGAATTGTCTGAGAATTCAGCATCCTCTTGAGGGGAAGAGGAGGGGCAGGCACTGATCTATTTTCTGGGGTGACAGTGACAAGACCCGAGGGAATGGCCTGAAGTTGCGTCAAGGGAGGTTTAGGTTGGATATTAGAAAAATATTCTTCACCTTTTGATCACAGCACCAAGCCTGACAGAGTTCAAGAAGCATTTGGACACTGCTCTTAGGCCCATGGTGTTATTCTTGGGGATGGTGCTGTTCAGGGTGGTAGTTGAACTCAATGATCCTTGTGAGTCCCTTCCAACTTGACAAATTCTGTGATTCTGTAATTCAAAGGTTGAGTTTTGTTTTGTTCCTTTAGTAGAAAGCCAAACCCAAATCTTTAACTATTTTGTGTTCCTCTTTTAATTGCCTTGTGGATTGATGTATGATAGATTGTTTCTAATGCACATTCAAGAATATCGAATAGTCCCAGTCATGGACCACAGCTTTACAGTGTTTAATGCTTTATTGGTAGGGAATAAATTGAGTGTCTACTTATTGAAGCATGACTTTGAAGTGACACACAGGGAAATAACAAGGGTGCATTGACAAGTGATAATCTGTTATATTGGCTTTTCAGGGGTATGTGTGTACTGTATGTCATGTTGGCTTTGTTTTGCAAGACTTTGTTTATTATGTTTCACTGTGATTATAGCATTTTCACCACTGGAGTTTTTTGAAAGAGAGACATCAAGTAGCAAAACAAATACAGTTAAGTGATTTACAGCTAATTGCAAACCCTTTAGCAAAAGCAAAATATTGGTGCTTCAGTGCTTGTCAGAGCCTCCTGCCTTGGTCAGACAGTAGCTCCTGCTGTGGGACTGACCTGTTCTGTGGCAACTGCCAGTCCCTCCCTTCCCACAGTCCAGGCTTTCCCTCTCTCTGCCTGGCTCTCCAGGGCTCTCCTGTCTCTCCCTTCCTTTCTGGCAAAGAAAGCCTTGCCCAGCAACTAATCCATGGGGAAATTCAGCTTGTGTACATAGTCAAGAAGTTTTATAATATCACAGTCTTTGAATGCTTTCTCTGCATTGGAATTGTCATCATCCTAGCAAAAGAGTATTTAAACTCTTACTCCTCTTTGTGTTTTGGTGTTTTTTTTTTTTTTTTTTTGGCAGGTGCCTGTATTGAAACCCATGGATCTGATGGTAGAAGTCACTCCCCGGAGAATCTTTGCTAATGGTCACACCTATCATGTCAACTCAATATCTGTCAACAGTGACTGTGAGACATACATGTCAGCGGATGATCTCAGGATTAACCTCTGGCATTTAGCTATCACAGATAGGAGCTTCAGTATCCTTTATTGTGATGCCTTGCTCAGTGTTCATGTTATTAGTAGGGCTTAAGAGCACTATTTTAAAATATTTTTCTGCAGGTTTTAAAATATCTTTACTTACCAGAATCCCTGCAGTATTTGTAACAGAAAACGCTCAGATATTGTAACAGACAGCTAAGAGATTGCAAAAATCAGGGAATTTTATATTGAAAAATAACAGTCTTGGTGTTGGTTAAAGATATTTAAATAGGAAACAGACGCCAGCTGAATAGTAACTATCCACCTGACTGGAATACTCTGTACAGTTATTTTCTGAAACATTTCACACTGAGCTGCTGCATCTTGTTTTGCTGCAAGGTCAGTCCTTACCCTGCCCCTGCCCCCCATTCTTCATCATCCTGCTTCCCAGAACCCTAATGGCTGAGATGTGCACAGTTTGGGGGTGAGGCTCAGCTGCTTTGTGTGAGTTGTCTGTGATTAATGCAGGCATTGCTGTTTCAAGTGCTGGCATTATCCTGAAAGCTCTGTTGTGGAGTCATTCTGGCCCTCTGTGAGGCTGCCCCTTCCACTGCAACAGGGTGTCTTGGAGGGGGAGCAAAAGAGAATGTAGCCAAGGAAAGTGATTCTCTGTGTTTTGCAGGACATAAATAGACTGGTAAGGAGAGAAATAGGTTATGGGGCCAGGTCAGAATGTTGTACTCCTTTGGCAATTTCTTTCTGAGATACTAAAAGGAGTTAGAAGAATATGTCTCTCTGGGTTTATATGAGGGACTATTAGATGTCAAAGGGAAGTTGTCCTTTTGGGGTAGATTTCCTAAGGAAAGGCACCAGTGTGATGGGGTGTTCTCCCTGTCTCTGGTGATTGTATTTCTTCCTTTGTGGGCCAGGTCATCTTTGAAACTTAACCCATACTTTGCTTATGCCACAGGAAACATGTTCTTTAAATCGAACAACTCTTAATGTCCTTAAAAAATGACCTTTGCAGGATCCAAGTGACAGCTGCCCTTACCCTGGGGATTGTAGCGAACATCTCCTCAGTTTGTTTCCAAACTCATATTGTCTTTCTGTCTTTCACCTGTGTAGATTAGGCAAGCTAAATAAGTGCCCTCTTTAATATGAATGTTTATTTAGGAACAATTTATAGGTGGTACGTCAAAACAATGTGTGCCTTCATATCCAAGCAATGGTACTTCCATTCTTTAGTAAGAGAGAACAAAATTATTTGCTAGCACACCTATTTGGAGTAGCAGTGTGGCTCTGACAGTGTCTTCCTCCCAATAGCTTCACCCTCCAGACTTCTCTCTGTCCTGGACACTTGTACATGTGACTACTGTGTGTTCTCCTCTCCTGTGTATCCTCCTTTTTCTTCTAAGGCAGAGTAGTGGGTCAGACCAAGCACAGCAATCTCTGTACACCTGTGTATGATCACCAGATCACATTCCAGAATGCTTATGCAAGATAAGGCTTTGCCTTTGGCAATTCCTTTTATTGTATTAAAAGCTGTTTTATAAACTATGGATTGCCAAGATGAATGTTCCTGAAAAGTTTCAAAAACCAAGTAAATAGTTATTATAGTTCATGAGGACAACAAGAACTTTTAATGTCATTTGCTATACTAAGAGCTTGCTGGCAGGAATGTCAGCACCTAAATGAACTTTTAAATGCCAAATGTGTGTAAATCTTTGAAAATCAAAGGGTTGCTAAGGGAGTACTGATACAACGAGACCAAAAGTCTTGTGAATATGATACTGTAAAATAATTCTTAGCATTTATGCAAAGCTTTTTATCTTCACATCCTTTATATACATTGATCAATTTATGCTTATAAAAGATGAAAAGCCTGGTAGATAGATGAATCTGACTACTATTTGGTGGATGGAGAAACTGAGGCTGAATATTTAAAGAAATTGCTTAGGAAAAGTATTTCATTGCCCTGATTAACAACATTTCATTTACCCTTTGTATGAAAACTCTTGTATGAGGGTTTCAGAAGCACTTGGCCTCCCATGATGTTTCAAATTCTAGCAATATCCTAAGAAAGTGCAAGAAAACAGACTGAGTCTGGAACAGCATGGATAGCAAAATTATTTGAGATTGAATAACTGTTTAGGATGTTATGGTTTCTACCCCTGTGTGTTCAACTGCTGCATTTGGTGACAGCTGTGTGAATTCTGCTTCAGGCATTAGCCCACTCCTGTTGTTGAGTATTTATTGATAAAATGTGTTTTAAGGCTTCTTATTGATTCACTGATTTAACTCTTGAAATATGATAACATTTATAATAACACACTAGTTTTATGAGTATGTTGTAGGAGTGATGATGAGAGCGAAATTAAGAGTGTGTTTCTGAGTTTTAAATAGGGAACTTTTCCTGTATCTGAGACAGCGGCTTTGGGATACTTGGCTTTCTGTCTTGGATTGGGATACAGAAATTGCTGCTTATTTTACACTTGAATGAGCATCTGTGAGGACTGTCATGGGAGAGTTTAGGCAGTGATAGGAAATAGCACTAAGTAAAGGAGGATCAATTCTAGGGGCAAAATATTCTTGCTAAGGTGGCCATGGTGGCAGCAGGTTGGCTTTTGTGGCTCGATACCTGTATGTATTCAGGAGAGCAGGCTGAGTTAGAGGCTGTATCCACTGCTGTTTCAGACAATATAAGCTATACCTGTCTGTATTCAGTTGCCAAAACCAGATCATCAGGCAGTTTACTTTTACCTCATTCTTTGATAAACAAATTTCTGGCATAGGTGTTCCAAGAGCAGGTGAGATAGTTACAGAATATTGCTCATATTGGGAAATTACCTGGAAGGTCATGATAACTGGAAGAAGGGGATGAGTAAATTAAACTTGCATCAGTCTTCTCACAGGTATCTTTGTGTCCTAATAGAGCCCTGTATATCTTGTAAAATTGCAGAGATGTGTTTTTCCCTGAATAACATCTGTTCCTGAAACTGCATTTCTGTCCTACAGAACACCAAGTTACATAAAAATCTCCTGGAAGTAGATGAATTTCTGATAAAAACACTGTGTGAGCCAGTTGCAATTAAGCCTAGACATATAAAGGTGAAAAAATTCTGCCAAGCAAACAGCTTAAATTATAAATGAATGTTGCTGGTCTTGGTGCCTTCTGTAATACATTTAGGGGGACAGGCAGGAGGAGGCTGAAGCTGTTTTAAAAACACTTGCTTCGCATCTTTTTACTAGATGCAAAAAGGAAATGAAGCATCTTGCTGTTTTACATTCAAGGCTTGATTCCTTGAAATGCAGTTTTAAAGCAAGAAATAGAAAACATTTTGGTTTGAAGTGGCTTTTGTTAATAAGGGATCTGGCAGGGATGAGTATTTGTCTTTCTATTTTCCCTCAGAGGCAGCACTGCTACATATAATGACCTACAATCTGTTTACCCAAAAGGCTGGTTGTGACAATGACACAAACAACAATACAGTGCTAGAGTTTCTGGACATTCCATTCATGTCTGTACATCTTTACAAATTGCATGGGAAATGCTGGAGAAAGACTGAATCAGCAGCAGTGTGCTAAGGTGTTTTATAAGTAAAGTACTTCGCCTTGTAGAATTTTATTTGAGAATAGTTTGATTATAACCATCATAGCAGTTTTACAAATCACTGATAATTTTTCATTTCTTTGAAAATACAAAGGAATGGAGACCTTAAGTTAATTATCTTTCTATAGTCTTTGAAAAATGTTTTAAATCAGCTTTGCACAATTTGACTAGAGTATTTACCTTAGGTAAAGCCTTAGGCAGATAAAATAAACTGGTGCTTTTCTGGTTTGCTTTTGTATTAGTGTAAGCACTAACTGGAGTGAAAAGCAGGCAAGTGAGTTTATGCTATGCCTATGTAAATTTAATGAGGAGTATGCAAGACTTCTGTACATTGCTTCCCACTTGCAAGCAGATCTGCTCAGTATTGTTTGGGCAGGAGGAGGCAAGGGAGAGGAGGAGGTGAGAGAAAAGGAAGGGGGAAGGTTAGCCTGGTAAATAATTGCACATATTAGGATTTTCTTCAGTAAAAGGTTTAATGTGGTTGTGTTATGGAGAGCAAGAGTCACTGACCTTAATTATGGATGATATTCTGCACTGGAAAAGAAGTAAGGTAAGGGTTGCTGTATTTTCTAATGTTTGGTCTGAAATGGTT
Organism: Dasyornis broadbenti; assembly: GCA_013397935.1. Lineage (NCBI taxonomy): Eukaryota > Metazoa > Chordata > Aves > Passeriformes > Dasyornithidae > Dasyornis > Dasyornis broadbenti. Next base: position 196,977 of record VZRN01002232.1, read on the forward strand.
TAGCAGAGTTGCCCATAGCTTAAGCCTTTAGATAGTCATCTTGGGTGAAGTGAATGAGAAAAAAGGGCTGCCAGGAGCATACTGATAAGGCTTACTTGCCATTAACAGCAATCTTTGGACTATCTAGCTGCACTAAATATTCTTTATGAGAATGTATTTGGATTGCTCACAGAACTATGTAGCTCATAGCACTTGAACTCCCTTCATTTCCTGGTAGCACACTATTTCACTCTAGAGGCTGTCATGGCATTGCTATGGAAACAGCATCGCTGTTTCCAGCATGTGCTCATCTTGAGACTCATCTTGACTAAAACACTCATTTCTCAGTCAGATCAATATAGTCCAGGGTTATCCTGTTTTAATAAAAAATTCCTTCTTCTGTGTCCCAAAAGGGTTAAGATAATTAGCAAATCACCATAGGGCCTTCTTATAGTCTAATGTATTCTGGTATTTGAGGCATAGCATAGTCAGTTTGTTAGGCACAATGTCTTGGGAAAATGAATTTTCTTAAGAAGTAAACAACAGGAAAAAATTAGAAAAACCCAAAATAACATGGTACATTGATGGAGACTAAGTTTGTGGCAGCCCACTGTGCATCTGAATGTTGTGCATAAATAGGGCATATACTGAGCTCTGGGAACAGCCCCTAGGCTAGGGAAGATAGCCAGCCTTGCAAAATCCCTGTTACCTGGCTCAGTGCTAAATATGTGAATGCTAAACTGAAAGCTGAACTACAGTATTGTCTTGCTATTTGTGGAGCAAGTTTACACCCTTGAGTGGGATAAGGCTATTTTTATAAAAATGCCTGAGCCGGGATGACTGTGCACAAGCTGGGTGCACAAGGATTCATTTTCTGCGTTCCCAAAACCACGTCTGTACTGTGTGAGAACCTGCTGCCACCGCCACCCACAGCACTGTTTTCCTACAGAACACACCTTCTCTTTGGGAGATTGCAGACCTTATTTCTCTTTTGAGAGCTCTGTGTAATACATGTTAGCACTTCCTATTCTGTCAAGAAGTCTGTCAATCTCTATCATGTGTTTAAAAGGTGAATATTATACTATAGAATCATATTCCAGCTGAGTTGCTACTAGCAACAGTTGAGCTTTTCCTCAAATTTGTGTTCTTCTTTTGTTCTTTACTTCCTAGAGTCTCTCCCTCTCCTACATGCCTTGTGTCTGTCTGTTTGTCTCTCCTTTAAAGGAGAATGAAGACATCTGCAAAGCTAAAATCAGGTCTGTAAGAAGTAGAGGATTGCAGAGGTGCTGTGTACACTGATCCCATGGTTTGGAGAGCTCTCTTATTCTAACTCTTGAGAAATGACTGCTTTGCCTTTCTAATTAAAACACTCCTATGTGAACAACTGAGGAGGGGAAAACTGTTTCAATGAGCTGATTAGATACTGAGTTGATGTGATTCCCTCTTTAGACTCCCCTTTTTTTTCAGAATAGAATACTGGCCTTCTAGTAAAAGAGTCTTCTAGTAAGAGTTGACAGTGGCAAAACCAAAGATTTGCATATTGAACTCGCACCCGAGTACTTTAAACTGAAGGTTTTCTGTGCATTTTGAAAAATGTTGAATTGTACTCTGAGGTAAACTACTGGAAATGCTGACTGAGAGCTCCAGTGCCCCATCTCCAAAGTGCAAAGCCATGGGGAAGAACATTATGTACAGGAAATAGGATAAAAACTAAAAATGAAGAAGTTCTATTGCATGAAACTTGTGAATACATGAAGTTCATGCCAAGTATCAATATATAACTGTTAGATCCTTCACTGCATTGCCATTTCTCATCTGCTGATCATTGCATTGTAAACTGATCATGATAGAGATCCTCTGTATTATTGAAGTACTTGACATACTTGACACAAATATTTTGTAATAAGAGTATTTTAACATAATTGTAATAAAATTTGGAGGTTAGTCTTGGCACCACTTTATGCTCAGCTAAACAAAGACTGTGAGAGCTAAATAAGTTTGCTGCAATTTTAACTCAGAATCTGAATGTTGCCCAGAGACATCCTGCCTTCCATTACTTCCATCCATACTCTAATTCTGTATTCGGTGAAATGGCAGGCTTTTCAGGAGAGAGGAGTCCTCTTAAAATGGTAACAGAGATGTAGAAACACTATGAAAATGGTTTTGGTTTGGAGATATACGAAACAGTATCTTTGCTCCATAGAGATTTCTTAACTGCCAGAATGCAATAAGAGGGAATTTCACTGAGTACCAATAGAAGTTTTCTGCTGGGTATTGCTTGCTTTAATGGACAGAGAAAAATAATTTGGTGTCTTTTTAAAAATACATGACAATTCTGACCTTGCAGAGGGCTGTAAGAAGCAAAACTTTGTTGTCAGAGATGAATGCTTACCTTGCCAATGTTAGGATTTAGCCATTTGATGATGAATTTAGGAGAAGAATTGTAGCCCCTAAGCCTTGTAAACCCTTGTCTTTCCCAAGAATTTTCCATTTATGTTATGCCTATCTGAAACAATGGAAAAGATTTTAATGAGAAAAATTACTGTAGTAGAGGGAAATTCAGTGTTACTCATTTAGCAACAATTTACAATCTATTTCAGGTTATTTCAAAGCGATCTGTTTCTCAAAGCTCTGTAAAATTGCAGGTTCCATTGCCTTTGACTTTTAACTTTTGGGTTTGAGATCTTTTAGCTTAGAGTATTTGTGCATTAAAATAAATTATTTTGAAATTGTCTATGAAACTGCAGCTACCAAATCACCTGGTAACTTGAGGATCATTTACACTGGTGAAGTACAGTAATAAGTTTTGCTAAGATGTAATTAATAGATTAGCAGCAGGTACTGTAGCTCTTATATAGATTTTATTCCTATATAATGCTTGTTATTTCTGTGTCAGCATTATTTCTGTGTCAGCAAAGATATGTATGAGTGACAACAGATCACAGGTCATATACCAAGGCTTAGGATAGGAACAGCTCCATGAAGTGCTGCAGATGGCACCACAGCAAAATGCTCTCCTATATAGATATGATGATGCTTCACGGAACATAAGGTAATTATTGAAAGAATGAAAAATAACCTCTTATTTCTGGCAAGATTATTTGAATTAAGTAAGTAGAAAGTATAAGCAGTTCAGATCATCTCTAGAATTGGACACAGCACTCCAGGTAGAGTATGACCAGAGTGGAGTGGAGGGGCAGAATCCTCTCCCTTGCCCTGCTGCACACACTACTTCGGATGCAGCCCAGGACACGGTTGGTTTCTGGGCTGTGAGTGCATCCAGCCTCTCCTCCACCAGCAGCCCCAAGCCCTTCTGGGCAGGGCTGCTCTCAATCTGTTCATTCCCAATCTGTGTTGATACTGGGGCTTGCCCTGACCCAGGTGCAGCACCCTGTACTTGGTATTATTAAACCTCATGAGATTCTCTTGGGCCTTCTTCTTGAGCTTGTCCAGGTCCCTCTGAATAAATCCTTGGTGTGTGTTTTTGGCTGCCAGTTAGGAAATATGCAGTAGGGATTCTTTTATTAAAATCACACAAGAAATGTTTTTAGTGTCAGTCAAGGGATGAAATTAGTAAATAGGTAAGCATATGTAACTGTAAGTTGTCATCTCTGAACTGTGTAGAATCCCGATAGTAAACGGAGCCTTTCATGAATTCTCAATAGACTCATTTGTAAGAAAAATTCTGTGTGTCCCCAGTGCAAAGTGCCAAGAGAGAACTGCTTTGCTAGGATCACTTAAATGACTTCGTCTTGTAGATGCTAACATAGATACAGCTTCTGAAATGGTACTGAATTGGTTCTTCTGCTACTGTTGAGGTAAAACTACATCCAGTTCAGATACAGTATTATTTCTGATATGGTCATCATTATTGTATGATATCTTAATTAGATACAGCTTTTAAACTTTTCAGAGTAAGAACAGTTCTGTGTTTATATGTGAGCTTGCAAATTGCAGTCTTTATATCTAACTGTGTAATTCAAATAATAGATAATAATTACAGCAGTAAGCCTGTGTGAGTGGGCATTATAAAGACCTTACAGATAATTTGTTTTCAAGAAATACAGAGAAGTCTGAGCATCATTTAGGAGATCTCTTAAGCATCTATAAGTTCAGATTTAGGGAGCTCTGAAAACCATAAATAAATATGCAGAAGTGGTCATTCATGACTTCGTTTGGTTTTGCTTCTTGCCAAAGGACACTTTGTGATCCCTGTCAGAAAAAATTGCTTTTAACTATTCTGATCACCTTAAATTGACTCCTATCTTAGGAATTTTACTGTCAGCCAGTCAGAGAGAATTGGATGACAGAGCATGACTGATAGCCAAAGGAACAATATCAGAGCTAGTTAAGCAGTATCTCAGCATTGAATCCCTGAATGAGATCCTCCTGGCTATACAGCTGAAATGTGTATTGCAGCGAAAGCAAACAGTGCATTGCTGGAGTGTATGACACCAGTGTCATCAAGGCATGGGGTAGCATTATGGAAATACTCCCTATCTAGCCATCCTCCAAAATAAATAAATTGGAAGAGTTGAATCTGGCTGTGAAAAACTAATTACAATGAGGCCTTTGCATTCTTGGCAATGACCAGTCTCTTCCTTTTTCTGCAGTTGCTTTTAAATAAGTTAATTTAATGTGATTTGAGCATAGCTGTAGCCTTGGGATAATTACTGCACTGCACATTTATTGTTTAATAAAAATATTAATTTGTTAATCAGAATACATAATTTTCTTACTTATCACTCTTGTCCATACACAACTTGAATGGATAAGTATGTGATTACGTTATTCTTTTAATGGATTTCTTTATCTAGCCCTCTGTCTTCTCTAATGCAGTTGTCCCCAAATAGAGACCCATACCTATTATTTCATTTCTGTAGAGGTAAGGAAAAACATAGCCAGAGTCATTAGAATACTCTTGCTTTTCAAAAATGTACAGTGAATTGCAAAAAGGAAAAAGAAAACTGACTGGAGTTGTAGCAAATTATAAAGAATAGTGTGAAATCCTCAGCCTGTAAAAACCATTTCAGAATTCCTTAATAGTGCATTAAAGAGCACAGCTGGGATTTCACTGAATTCATATGTTTGTAGAGTGATACAGGCAACGCAGCTCTAGGAGATACTTAAAATTTTACAGTAGGTGCAAAGATGTCTTTTCACAGATCTCCATAGAACCAATTGCTTTCCAATTTAATAGAGACTGTAGCAAACAAGTTACTATTTTGTATCAGGGGTGCCCTTTAAAATATCATTTTCTCAACCTTTCTCAAGTTCATTGTTGTCAAAGAGAGAAAGAGCACATAATAGAGCTGAAATGAATGTTTGCATCAACCACCAGATTTCCTTTTTCACCCTAGTGGTTTATTCCATTAGAACTTTCAGGTTTTATCCAGAATCTGAGATCCTTAGCAGAGAGGGACTTGGGAACTATGGCAAAGAATATTAAATTACAGATAAAGGGTCATATCATGGAACTGATACTCATCTAAGTAGCACTCATATTTTTGGGTAATGTGACTGCAGTCAATGAAGTTATTCCTGTGGAAATGGGTAACAGGATTCAGTCCAAGATTTATTGTCTTACTAATTTTATTTCTTCAGTTGATGAGTTTTAATCAGTGTGTTGTCATTGTGGAAGCTTTTAAATTGCATGCTTCTGTTTCCCTCCGGATTAATTTCTCATTGAAGCATTTTGAAAATGAGCCATTCTCTGTTGTCACAGGTGCAGTCGGTGTATCCAACTTGAAAAACATGTATTATGAATTTATTGAAAGTTAGACAAAAACCCCATTTACACTGTTCTAGGTACAATTATACAAAAAGATAATGTATAAATAATTTAATCAGCTCTGCCAGAGGGGAAAATTCTCTTAAATGAGTCTAATTATTCTCATTCCCATGCGAGTTTGGACTTGAAATTAACCTTTCAAAGCACAATCTTTCTCAGAGTATTAACATAAAAAAGAAGAAAATATAACTTGCTTTGCTCATTAGCTAAAAAATCTTTAGCTTGACGAGTATTCCATACAAGGACAGATGGCACAAAAATGCTCACATGGTCATCTCAGGTATTGTCAAGCTTGAAGTCTGTACCTCTGTGTTCTGTGTGAGCTGTCAGTACCTGAGACCTTGGAAGCTTTTCTCACTATGAAAATAGCCAGGGCTCTCTCATTAATGCAGACATTGCTTTATTTTCTGTTGTCATAATACACATTGGTAAGGATTGCACTTTGGTTCTTCCACTGCATGTGGAATTGCAGTACTTTGGGCCTTTGGAATAGAAATGCTCTGTAAATAAAAGCCATATTAACTTCCACAAAGGTATAGTACTAGATTTAAGAATAAGTCTGTTTTGACTGTTGTCATACTCACTGCATTCTGATGAGTGTTTTTGTAAATCCTTTCAAATAAATTAAGCAACTAGGTAATACTAAGTCCTGCCACAAGATTTTAAGCAGGTGTCTTAGGTAGTGTTATATAGGTGATTTGAATGTAAGCTTTTATTAGTATTTTTAAAGTCGTTATTTTTCAGAAATATCTGGCTATTTTTGAACATAGTTTTATTTCACTACTTCCATAACAAGCATGCAGGGAAGGGGAGAGCTTTATACTCCAAAAGGCACTTCTAGCGAACTGAAGTTTGCAAAAATGTACCATTTGTGACTTGAATTGAAGATTCAGTTAAAATATGGAATTACTCCAGTCTACTGGGATACAAATACTACTGTATTGGTGTTTCCTGAAATGTATATGAAAGAATAAGTTGCATATTGGGAAAGAAAAATCCCCACAAAATGCTCTAAAGAGTTTATACCTTCTAGTTGGAATTTGTGTCTGCTTTTTAAGAGACGGATCTTCCCCAGCTGCATGGGATTTTAGTAATTACCAGGCAGAAATTTCTTGATAGGATTTCCTCTTAGCACATAGATTATTCATTTTAAAAAAATAGAAGAAGAAGAAGGAAAAAAAGACATTTTATCTCTTTTTTCCAAGTTATGTGGGAAAAAAATCCCTGACTATTTTTAAAATGGAGTTTGGGAAATTTTGTATGTCATATTTCTCTGTACTATTGGGGACTCTATTCAGTAAACTAAGATGATCCCTCTCAGTTTTCTATTAAGCATCTAATGGATTTCAGGAAAGCAGATTTGTGAATGATGAGATTATATTGCTTTTGTTTATAAATTATCCTTGCCTTATTAATATTGAAGTAGCACTCTTTTCTTGGAACCTTTGCTAGTATGTACAAGGTACCACTTAACCATACAACATAGAACGCTACTGCCTAAGAGAAGCTAAGCTGAGGGACTTAATAGGACTCTTCTATTAATAATTTTTACCTACCTGAGGCTCTTGTGGTATTTATGTTCCAAGTGTAACATTAAGCGTGCCACAGTAGTTTCAGACAAATCATAATCAATTCATATGCAAATATATGAACTAAAAATGACTTCACAATCTTTCAGTGCCTGAGTGACTGCAGGTGTGCATTTATGAAGGCAGGTCTTCTTCTGTTGATTCATCCACTTAGTTTTTCTTTCAGCTGTGTATATACAGATAATGTCTTTGCTCTTGAAAATTTGAATCTGCATATGGCTGTTGCTAAAGCAGGCATGTGACTGTGTCTGCAGATGAAAATGCAGGCGTTCTGTTCAAAAAAACAAGCCAAAAATTCCATTCCTAAATAAATTAAAGTTTTCCAGTCTCTACTTCTAAATTCATTATTCTCTAAGCAAATCATTTGTTGTAATGTGTATGAAGAGGCCTATCTATGGTAAAGTTTGGATGTGACTTGCACCATTAAAAATGGTCTCTTTTCTAACAGTGCTACTCTACAATTCTCTGCTTTTAATGCTTAGCCAAATGTGGCTATACATGTAGCCAAATACATTAATTCTTTTTTCAAGTAATACTTGTGTAATGGAGATTCAGGGCTTTCTTGCTGCTGTCTCTTTTTATTCTACCAAGATAATAGGAATGCAAAGTAATTCTGATGTTGCAAAAGTCAGAATGAGATCTCTCAAATTCAGAATGAGTCTTTAGACCAGTATGCATTCTGGCAGAAAGCTGCAAAATACAAATGTAATAATGAGAATAAAAATAACCTCTCAAAACTAACTAACCAAGAAGAGAACTGAGTGAATACACCCATGTCTGGACAGCTGCAGGTAGGGAGGAGAGAGACCACTAGACCAGAATCCAGCACTATTGCTCTTGCCGGCCCTTAAATTGACCTTTGCCAAGCCTTTGCCGCTTCATGCCTCAGTTCCATTCTGTGTAAAACATTAACACTAATACTGACTCTACTTTGCTTTAAACTTAATGAATGGAAAATGTTTCTAATACTGCTTTCAGTTTCTTGCCAAGTATCTTTAATTCCAAAGGGAACTTGAGACAGAAAGTCCAGGAATTTCAGCCTTGGGTTTTAGAAGTTTGAGAAGTGGACGATCTTGTACTGACAGTGGTATGGTGAGGATAACTGTGAGGCCATTGCCCAAGGAGCATCATTCCAGCACGCAGAACCCCATTATTATCCACACTGTTTAAAAGTGCACTGCCAATAATACAGGAGGATATACTGAATGTACCATCCTAGCTCTGGATGAGCTAGATCTCAACCTCTTGTTTGAGCTAACACAACCAAATTCTCTTGTGGCTGGTTCTAGCGGAATATCTGGAAAGTTCATTGCTACTGCAGCCTTTTAGCTATGACCATGACTTTCCTTCTTCCACTAACAGCTCTTTATCTTAGGCTGTAATCCTTGACTTAAGAAACCTCAGAAGTCCACAGAACTGTGTTGACATTACTTAATCTCTTCTCTGTATGCTCTTTGTACGTGTTCTTTATATTATGAGCAATCCCTTTACTTTGTGTTTGCACAGCACCTAACGTAATTGGCTATGGTTTGGCCTTCCACATGGAGCTAACAGGCCCCATAGTGGCTTCTACTCTTTCTGTATCTCATAATCCTGATATGAGGAAAATTACAGAAGCCTTTGTACTATTGTAATGGCACTGTCTGAACGCCTTTGGTAAAGGTGTTTTACCACCAATCAAAATCAAGTCATTTCAATTGGTATTTTCAGCAAATCACCATGAGTGTGAGATTGTTGCCAGAGTTCCCAACTCCGGTATGATGTCTGAAGCGTCACTGTTACATAGACCATGGAATTGTGCTGGCATTGTACTACTTAGTATGAATCAATCCCTTGCATTAACAGGTATTATGTCCAAGACAGGGATGAGCATACACTTATGCAGCAGTTCCTGCTTTTGTGGTTCAGAAGAGTCAAATGATACAGAAAATGTAATTGCAACTCTCTGGGCTTATAATAAAAACCCACATAGTGCCTGCTCTTAGTGGAGCGCTGGGTAAACGCTGTGTGATGGAAAACATTTACACTGTGGCTGTTAGGAGTACTTGGAATATAAATACTGGGTCATCTCTTTGCCTAAGGTAAAACACTGGAATTTGAAGAAGAGGCCACATCCATTAACCTATTGACAGCTCATTCCAGGAGCCCTTGACTCTTGGACAACAGGCCTGAAATACAGAGATTCAGAAGCTGGACCCTATCCAATGCTGTCCTTACTCTCAAGTTATGCCTATTGTAGAATTGTCATTCAACAGAAAACATGCAATGTATCTGTAAGAAATAAGAAGAAAGGAGTAAGTTGATGGCTGTTTAAAAGTTAGTGCTTGCTTCTTTTGTTGATAATAAGATTATGTAATCACATAATGATGTTGTCAGGCATACTGAGGCCTAATTCTGTCCTTGGTCCCCTGATGTACCCAGCCTGGAAGAAAACAGGAGCCATTTGGAATTCATTTTCTCAGCTGGCACATGGTGTAGGAATGATATAACTGTCATGTAGGAAGTGTAAAACGGGTAGAGCTTGATTTGTAGGCATCACAGTTCCCTCCTTATAGTGAAAATAGTGTGCACTAAATGACTAACAGAGGAAACCACTCAGAGAAATGCTTATATTAAAAGTGTAGAGCCTCAGCAGGACTACAGTAATCAATTACTCTAAACTGAAGCCCTGGCAGCTTCCATGAATTGCTATTGATTTCAGCTACTAGTCACTGAATCTTTCTGGGGCTAGGCTGAAATGTAGGTGTGAGATGCAGACAAAATTAGTAGCCTGAACAAACCTCTGTGGAAAACACAGGGAACAGCCAGGTTTGGTAAGATATGTTATGCCGAAGGTTATTTTTTGAAAGTGCTTAAATTTGCAAAAACCTAAGTCCCACGCAGGGATAAAAATGAAGTGTCATATCAGCATATATTGAAATAAGAAAGATGAGAGTTTTGTTTTGCTTGTGAAGTTACTATGGAAAATTTTGTCTGGCTTTCTAAAGAAAGCTTCTCCCCCTCCATTGCAGTTGAATAAAGGGGGGAGGGGGCATCAACATGTTTTATTTCTCCAGCCTTCTTCTAACCATAAAAATTATTTCCTTCTTGCAGTGAACCCACAAGTAATTTAAAAATTATTCCAAAATAATTATAGATGGTTCAGTCCTTTATATGCCATAGCTTGTGAGTGGCAAATTTGTTCTCTACAAAATTCAGCTTCTTGTAGAATTCCTTGATGGTTTCAGGAAAACAAAGCAGCTATTTCTTTATGCATACTGTTCAGTTCAAAGGGAATTTAATCTGTTTTAAGGAGGCTGCTATGTGTCCATTATCATACAAGGAAACTTATTCTGGGACCTTTTTTGCTCAGCAGGAACCCTATGTGTTTTCCACGTTCTCATTATACATGTTTTGGCATGAGCATAAAGCAGGCATGCTCATTTATATTCTAGCTGATCAAGAGGAGAAGTCTGATTAATACGAATTTTGGATCAAGGTGAGGGTCAACTTTGTAACCTGCAATAAAAGGAACTTTCTAGAGTGACTTCTCCCAGAGGGGAATATTTCTGTTAGATCAGTGGCCCAGAGGCAATGGAACAAATTTTCTTCCTCCTGTTACCCTCATTTTGCTATCAGCTGCACAACAGCAGCACAAAATACTGGATTAGAACTAAACATGCCATATAACTGAATCGTGTACACAGATCACATTCCTCATACTGCATATCATTGCAGGTTGTTAATCATGCCTTTCCTTATGCTCTTTCCTCCTTCCCCTCTTAGTGGTTTTCTTCTCTCCCCCTTCCCCCTCCCTCAGATCTTTCCCTAAAGCCTCCTCATGGTCAGGCCCTGCCCTGTTCGCTCTCTTTTGTTATGCTTCTGTTCTTGAATAGTTTGGGGGAGGCGGTGCAGACACTCAAGCAAAAGTTAAGGTTACATTTGTTGCCTTTCCCAAAATTAACTTCCTGGTGTTGTAGCTCTACTAAGCCAATTGTAAGAACATCATCTCTCTCCACTGTAGTCGCCAAGTGTACTCGACCTTTCATTTCCATTTGGCTGTGGAGAGCATCTAGAAAGTCTGCTGGCCTCTTCATAGCTTTATCCTGTTTCGCGGAGCCAAGCAGTGGAGGACAGATCTGGTATGTAAGACAGCAGATAGTTAAGGGGAAGGACCTGTTCTACTTTTTGTAAGCAAGAAGGTATTTTCTGCTCTTTGTTTTAATGTTAATGAATTAAAAGACTGTCAATGTATTCTAGCTTGTCACTGGCAAGGTGCCAGTTCAACCTTCCCTTAGTGCAAGTGACTACCAGGGATCGAAATGCCTTGTTCTTGACAAGCTTTTGTGGGAGTCAAAGCAATATAAAGATCTTTTTCATTTTCTTGGGGGAAATTTCTACATTTTTAAGGCACAGAAACACCTACTTTTTTAAGATAACAGAATTATATCCTAATACATTGCCAGTGGTGAATGGAACTCTCTGTTCTTTCTGTCTGACATAGCTTTGGTCCTAGGTGTTTTATCCACTCTGAAAATGAAGCAGATCACAAGTGGTATACCAAGAGTCAGATGTGACTGTATTTCAGAGGTGAGTGCCCTGGGGGAGAGGGACCATGCCCCACTCAAGACAACCCTCCATGAGCTCCAGCTGCAGGAGAAGGCAGTAGTGTAGAACACAACTCTACAGATTTGTGCTCTTAGCCTAGTTTTCTCTTTAGCAGGGAAATTTTCATTTAATCAGTTTCTGCCAGATTCCCTCTGTTTCATGCTTTTCAACTTCACCAAAGGCCCTGTTTCTGAAGCACACTCTCTGGTCCAATTTTTTTTTTATTTTATAATTTTTTTCTGCCATGCAATGCTGTGCTTAAAAGGAAGAAAAGACACAAAGGGAAGATAGAAAAATAGAAATGAGAAATGTCTCATGGGAGATGCTTGCCCTTACCATGTCATGCTAGTTTAAATACAGTTCCCACACATCACATGTCAAGCGGTATTTGATTGTTTTCAAATAGATGGCAAAAATCATGAGAGGAGGCAAATGTTCTTTTGTGTGACATATTCATCTTTTGATATATTGGGTTCTGTAGCTGTCAAAACAAAGGCTGTTTTTCCATCTATTATTACAAATGCATTTGGGGTAAATCTCTTCTGCAACTCTCTAGTCCCTTGGTTGTTTACTTCAATACAGTGTTATTGTTTTAATTTTTCTAAATCTAGTGAAATTATGAATTTTCATTTTCACTATGATCCTCAGTAGGCAAATGAGGTTCTTTCTCAGTGGAGATTTAGATCACATCTGGAAATGCAGTCTGTTTCAGGTATTTTCTGCTTTTCTGGCAGGAGGATGGAATATTTAATTTCATTATTCAGCATAGGTTTATTCATTTTATGCAATGAAAGGAAATTCATCAATAGTGTCTTCAGCATCCAGAAAAATTATACTTACCATGACTGTTTCACATACTCTATTTATATTTTATATCTTTCTTATTCCTCAGCAATTATTCATCTCTCTGCTGAGAGGTGAAATTCTTTTGTTGAGTAACTATGATTTCTCTGAACTCCACAAAGCAATTCAATCACTGAAAGCAATTGCTTTTACTTAAAGGTGTTTCTTGATACAAATTCGCCAAATATACATAACTGAATAAAGGTTATTTTTTTCCTGTTGATTTTAAGGAATATTTAGTGATGCTTTATAAAAGAGGTAAATCAGTCTTTCTACATTTTAACAGTCATTGCACTTATTAATCATGATGGGTTCTTGGAGATGGATGCAAATGTAAGTAAGTAGGAATGTAGTTAAAATGTAACATTAATTCATTCCCAGTTGTTATCAAATGTCACAAGATATTAATAGTTTTGCTGATGTTTTCCTTTCTAAACTACATGGGGAAAAAAAGAAAAAAACCACAACAGTGTGATGAGTGCAAAGTCATCAAGATAATTATCTCTGAATCTTTTGTACTATTTCACTGTAGTGTTCCGGACCTATATTTTTGGGAAAGATCAAAGTATAGAGTGTAAATGTGGTGGTAGACTCTATCCCATTCCCACAGAAATCAATCAAAAGTCTTCCATTTGGGAAGTGGTCACAGTGGGAACAGAAACAGGCTTAGTACCATGATATATGATTTCTCTTGCCATCAATAAAACAGATTTTCTCATTTATCTTATCCTCTGAGATGTTTAAATTTTGAACGTCAGCTGATTCAAATTTTATGTTCAGGGAATCCAGGCACTGAGATGATTTGTGTTTAGGGCACTGCACTGGGACTCAGTAGATCTGGATTTGTTCTGCCATGCATTTCCCATGTGATCTTATGCAAATCCTTTATTGCTTCTTGCACAAACTCATCAGTAAAATAGGGTAATGTTACTCTTCTTTTTTGAAGGATTTGTTAACATTTGGATGGCTTATGTGTAGCAGATTGCTGAGGGCCATGTGAAAATGCACCATCTTATTTAAATGTACTGCTTTACATACATATATATATCCTTCTTTCATTTTATACTTGTGTATGCTTTCTTTCAGCCCCCTCATGAGACTCTTTCTTTCATTCTTTTCTTTATGAGCAATCTTCCACAGACTGGCCTTCTCCTCCAAACACAGACTCAGTGTGGGTGCTGGGTTTTAAGGCAGATTATGTGTGTAAGTGGAGGTAGAAGTGTTAGAGAGGCACCATGTGAGGTACACTACATGTGGGTAATCTTTGGTGATCCAGCTGACAAGTTTGTGCTTAGATCTTTGATGTATATTTATTCCAGATAATGTTCACTTAAATGATTCTGGGGTACAGTTCTCAGTCACAGAAATTCATATTTAATTCGGTAGTGAGCATCATTTACATAAAAACCTAAGACTGCCATTTCAGATACTTCTTTCATAAGTATTTAAATAGCAAACCTAATACTGTGCATAAATTTTTTAAAGGAAATTGCATTAAAATATTTTCACCCAAAATTATTTGCATAAATGCTTCTGTGTTTGCGTCAATGTACCTTTACAAAAAAAAGTACTGTTTTTTTTTTTTTCTTTTTTTGAGTTGTTTACCTTAAGCTACTTGTATTTTTTAGCTTAATTTGCATGATCATAAAAGCCAGTGAGCCTTACTGGAGTGATCAGATCTGAGCTGTGCATTGTTCCCTATCAGTCAGTATTATTTGGGATAGAGCAGGGGTTTCAATAGCAAGTGCAGGAGATATAGCTATCTGCTGTCTATTAGTTTCAATGAAGGTGAGAATTCTATATCCCTGGAGCGCTGTTTCTTTGATGTCTCTGCACAGCATGGACAAATGGTGACCTGCTAATGGCATCTGCAGTAAAATCGTGCAGAGACATTGCTCTTTGAGTTTGGTATAAGTGGGCCAGGTATGGAAATGTACTACTGCACTACTGCTAAACAAATGAGTATGTCTTTATCTAGAGGCATTACGTGTGTACATTTACATGCTTCCTTCAAGTAAGAGTCGTGGTTTTCCTGCAAACAACTGCATTTTCCTTGATGAAACTTTCATTCAGACATTGTAGATATAAAGCCAGCCAATATGGAGGACCTGACAGAAGTGATTACAGCCTCTGAGTTCCATCCCCACCACTGCAACCTCTTTGTCTACAGCAGCAGCAAAGGATCCCTGAGACTCTGTGACATGAGGGCATCGGCTCTCTGTGACAAACATTCCAAGCGTAAGTCCTTGCTCCATTGAGCCCCAGATGTCATTAAACTCTTACTATTCACAGACAGCATGTAGATGTGTGATACCCCAGTGTATTAGTTTCTCACTTGCAGGCACATTTGAAAAGAAAACAGCAAAAAGAAGAAATTTTTTTCACCTGTGCAAGTATTAGCTATGAATTTGATAATAGTCGTGTCTGTGACTGGTTGCCCCTATGGTTCTTATTGCAGGGATCAGTGAAGAACCAGAACTCTTTAGCAAAAGAGAGAGGTTTCCTAACAAATAAAAGAGGATGAGGAAGTGTTTAAGTAGATGAGCATACTGTTGTGAATGCACGAGTACTGCTCTGAATGCTGCAGCAAGTAAATTTTGTTTGTTAGACTGCCTTCAAAATTTTGAATGTTTTCTGGATTAGGAAATCTCAGTGTCCTTTGTTCTCAAAGTAAAAGTTGAAGAAAAATGCATGTTTATATTGTCTTACTATCAGTTCTGTATGGTCTAGAGAAGACAGACTGTGGTTCTTCCCACCAGTAATCTGGCAAGCCTGGGCACTTTGCCTTGTGCAAACAGCCTGTTTGTTCTTAATCTTCTGAGACTGACAGTGCCTGGACAGAGGCAGCATGTGCTTGGTTGTTGAGAAGCTGAGAACCACAGGAATGAATTGTGGCAGCTCTGCTTTAGTCACCTTCAGGAGCAGGGCTCTGCTAGGACACCTCCATATCAGAGAATTGGGTCATCAGTTTATTTGTGATTCTGAAACATTGGAGGGAAATTCAAGAGAAGTTTTCTGCTACTCTAGTAGCAGAGTACATAAAAGGTTTTATGTCTTGCAGTGCCTACTTGAACCTATTTGAGGTAGGCAGATCTTATTAGTAGGGGCAAAAGGGGAGGAAAATCATGTGAAGATTTAAATTAGACATAAGTGGTGCACAGATTTCACACACATGCTATTTTAAAAACTGAAGTAAATATAGTAAAAAGTCTATGACTAGGCCTGTTGACTGCAAGGAGAAATGCACATACTCAGAACCTCTTAGGATATGGTCTCCAATTATAAAAAATAACCTTCAAGGACAATTTCCTAAGCAGAGAAGTGTTTTACCTTTGTTAGCTTTGTCTCCTTGTACTTGTAGGGGCAATTCAATACCATGAAGTGAAATGTAAGCATGACACAGTCTGATACAATGCTGTGAGTTATCCTGTCCCACTTAATTGTTTTGTCCTGTAATACTTCCATTTCTTCCTGCTAATAAGGCCTCCATGCCCCTGTAACTCAATGCCAAATGCCAATCAAAACTTATTAAAGCCACAATACAGCAACGCTGGATGAAAGAAGGCATTTTATGCCAGAAGGGAGCACAAGGTCTAATGGTCATTGATTAAACCCCATTTTCCAGATCTATGAGTTAGAAAATAGCCATTTAATGTAGCATTGCTGCACTGAACTCTAGTCAAGCTCATTGAGAAGCTGAATGTGTACAGTACAAAATTGATACGGCTATGGTAGAACTTCCAAAGTGTAAAAGGAGTAGGCCCATGTACCGCTGGTTGGAGTGGTTTCTGTATAGCTCTCAGAGGCAAAGTTAGTTACATACAGCCCATAGCAGCCCAAAAGGATATGTCAAAAACCAGTCTGCAAAATCCAGTTATTTGCATGATTGTTTCTCTAGTACCTTGACTGTGCATCTGATTCCTCTCTACAGTTGCTAAATTTACATCTGGTGCATATGCATCATCAGTACCTTGCGCTCCTAGCTTCGCTTGTCTTTCAGAACTGACTTCACTTCTCAAGCTAAACACTACAACTGGAGTCCCTGTAAACCCTCCTGTTCTGCCATGCATCCCTCATTTCTCAGCACAGTCTAGTATCACTGCATCCTGTATTTCAGATACTGTTCCAAGATTGTAATGGATGTACATATTTTTAGGGATGAAAAATCCAATGTAAAACTTACAAAAATACCTTGATAATGAGCATATGTTGTGAACTTTTGCATTTACTCCTTTTTCCCTTATTTATTCAAATCACTGTATCTCTGATAAAGTCCATTGCAGGTCTTGGAGGAAGGGCCCTCCATTTGTACAAGTTTGAAGAGTGCCATGAATAATTACTGTGCCACACTATAAAAATAAATTACATATTAATATCTATAGTGTAAGTCAACCAACACAGGATGTTAATAAATTAAAATGTCTTGAAGGGTTCTAGTTTTCTAAGCTCAGTGGTGAAATCTCTGTTTCCAGCATTAGTGACAGCAGCACTACAAGGTTTCCCTTATAAATCCTCATGGCTTTGACATGGACAAGATGAGACGACTTCCATATGCACTCATCCTTGATGCCTATGCTGAGATTTATTAGCAAGCTGCCAATTTGTGTGATGAGTTGTAATGGGGATCTCTGTCCTGTAGAAAAATTATCTCAGACCACCAAATCTATTTATAAGGCATTGAAAGAATATGAGGTCAGTAGCTGAATTTTAAATGGTCATTGAGATACTGATAAGGTGTGATAAAATGTGTTGTGCCTCTAATGGACTACCTGAAACTGCTTCTTAGAACAGCTCTGTAATAGATTGTGCAGTGCTGAGTGAGGATCACGAGAAAATCTTATGTGGCCGTTACAAATGTATATCAGGGAAAGACCAATCTGTAACCATAGAGCAGGTACATACATAATGCTGTTCCATGCTATTATCAGACTTTGCAAGTGGTGGGAGAGGATGCCGTCAAAAATCTTCTGGAGAGGAGGTGGCAAAGAGATGAATGTCCCTGCTTGTTTAGAATATTAGAGGGGTGGGAAATAAGGAAGGTGTTCTTGCAGTCCACAGTGTTATAGGTAAAGATTTAAAACAGATATGAAAGTCAGACTCGAGCAGCAACAGATAGGGAATTAACTTAAATCATATGGAACCTTTCACCTAAATAGCGTACTTTCCAGAACACCCAAAGATTGCCTTTGAGATGTCATCAGGCAACATGCATGCCACTGCAGTGTAGAAAAAAGGCAGTATATGGAAATCTGTGACAGCAGCAAAAGTATCATTGCTAGAGAAGACAGCTGGGAACATTGAAGAAATAAAAGAATTAACCCCCACCTCAAATTCCATAAATTCTCAAAGCAAAGGAGTTCAGGTGACAAGGAAGACAAGCGCAGGGATACTGTTGCAGTAAGAGCATCCAACTAAAAATATACTTACAGCAGCATAATATGCAACTCTTCAATTAACAAATAGTTGCTAATTTTTTTTTTTTATTGCTAATATTATGTTCAGAGATCCTCATAAACGTGCACATAGTTAATATCATTCTTCCAAACAGCTTGTAGGCTAGATGGGTACATATGGCTGTTTCAACAAATCATAAAATAAAGCAGTCAGCTGAAGAAAACTGAGCATGTGAAGTAAGAAAAAAATAAAAACCTTTTTCAGTGGTTCATCAGAATTATTAAAACTATTGTTAAATGGTAAATATAAACTGTATAGTTATGCAATATGGAAATTTAAGTCAGTCAAGAGTATAACGCCTATTGATATTTCATGTAATAGCCTTAACATCTTAAAGTCATTGCATACTTCAGAAGTAGTAATTTATTTCAATTCTTTATGTTGCTTTAAGGGCTTTTCAGTATTCATTTCTTAATATGTATTTGTAGACTAAAACCCTATTTCTAATTATCCATTACCCATGTGCAAAATTTACAGCAAAATACTTCAAGGAAGGAGGAGATGCAGTTTCAAGTTTATTGCTCTGTGTGCCATGGTGATCTTAAAACCACAAATTTTGGGGTTTTACCTCTGTCACCATTAGTTGGTGCTTTCTGTCCTCCAGACAGACTTCTCAAGCTCCTCATCTCAGGGTCTGTAGCAGGAGCCACTTAGAGCCCTCCTCCCTTTGACCAAGGAAGCCTTTGTAGGAGACAGGCAATCCCAGCAGTCATCTTCTCTGGACTGTCCCTGAATGGAGCAAAGCATCTCAGCTGGCGCATCCCAATCCCATGGGTTGGACAATCAGTATCTCAAAGGTATAAAATGGTCTTCGGAGCAATGCAGAGGGAATTCCGGGTGTGGTTTGTGACGCAGAGATGCCACTCGAAGATGAAGAAGTTTGTTTTTACCATTGAGAGTCCTTTTCCACATTTTATTTGTAATCCAGGCCTGAAAAAATGCCAGTCTTCCCCCAAGGATAAATGCCACTGTCCTGTCAGTCAGGCATGTAACTCAACTGGGTTATCTGCTGGGCTTTTTTGAGATTACGTTTGATTTTACAGAATTCAGATCCATGGAAGCAGCCAAGACAGAAATCAAGGATAATCTACTTAAACATCTTGAATTTTAAAAATTAAATTAATTATATTTACCAGTTGTTCAAAGCAGGTTGGAATTTCAGAAACAAGACAGCTTTCAGACCTCTGACTGAAAATGGATTATCTTTCATTTGCAACAGAGAACAACCAGATGCACAAAAATGCCTGTGACAGACTATCCCTGCTGGATTTGCTAATTAATATTGACCTTTCCAAATGAATGATGCTTATTGTCTGACTGAAAAAGAGACAACTTGTTTTTCTTCTGTGTGAGCTTTACATCTAAAATACGCTTTTTATTTCTGCATCTGGTCTCATGTCAGGTTATCATCTGAGAGAGAGACAGTCATCACTCTCCCTTTGTGCACAGAGGCCACTGTCAAAGTGATGTCCACTGCAGGCAAAATCTGCAAGGTTTCATGTGACAGGAATGAAACTTATCTGAGCTTCTGAAATTATTTGACCCTGTGCTTGATGAAGGCTCGTTCTCCTTATCCTAATTCTGCATTTATTTTTAAGCATGCACTACAAAGGCATAAATGCATTGCTGGTTTTATATCCCCAATGAAAAAATGTGCCCGTATCCTGATAATTTTGTAATTATGACTGCCACTAAAGGTCTGTTACTACAATTTCATGCATGCTAAACTAGATCCTGGAGCGGATCCTTCCTTGTGCAGGAATCCCACTGAAATTTGGTAACAGATTGCATTTAGCACAGGCTCCAAAGCTTCCATTCTGCTCAGTCTGGATGAATGTATAACAAAGACATTTAAAACATGGCTAATGAAAATTTGAATATGTTTCTACAGAAATGCAATTATGTCTATATAGTATTTCCTCCCATTGTGCAAGATATGTTAAAATTAAATCTGAGGAAGAAGAAAACCTGATTTATATACTTCTAGCTATCAAATAGTAGGAGGAAAGAGAAAAGCCTGAAGCAATGGTAAATGATTTATGATTGAAGAGGTGTTTCATTAACCCCTCTCCCCCAACCACACACAGATAAAGCAAATAATTGCTGTAAGATTGATTTAATTATTCAATCTATTAAAATTCCTGTCTTGTTTGCTTAATTTTTTTTAATAGCAACAAATACTGCTTTTTAATGTCTCGTGAAACCAGCTTTCAAGATCTTATTTCACTGGGGGAGAAAAAACCCACTTATCACTAATTTTATATACCAAGATCAGAAAGACTTACACATCAGTTTGGCTATAGAGGAGCGGTAGTTTTATGTCCCATTAACTCCATGGGATTGCTCACAACACATGGCATTAAACATGCACGTAAGTCTTTATGAGACCGAGGTTTAAAGAGGCTTGATCTTCTAGATTGGCTTTGTGGTTTTTTTCAGTTCCTTTTCTCTCTGTAGCACCATTTCTCTTTATTAACAAACTCACTGGCAAAGTTATATTAATCTAAGCAACTGTGTAGTGAAGCTCCCACCCACTGATCTTTAGCTATTGATCTGGCTTTGCCTTTCAGCACTAATGCACTGTCCCTTGTGGTTTGCAACAAGCTGCAGCAACTCAGTGCAGATGGTAAAACAGATTCTTAAATATTGATTTGAGGCTCCACTTTTAAAAGCCATGCTCTCTAGAGGTATTGATGAGAAGCCTAGTTTTAATATTGGGTCATTGGATAAAGGAATGCTGCATGGTAGGTGAAATTTCAGCCTTGTGGTGTGGAGGTAGGGTCAGAAATTTGCTCTGAGTAAAAGAAGGAAAATGATGTGTAAGTGACCAGGGCACAAAGAGGTGCCCTCGGCATTATATAAAAGCAAGTAGAAAATTGAAATATAAAAAGAATACTTCTTTTTAGTTTAAAATAGAATATGCAACTACAGGCTATGGTAATATAAAATGTTAAACAAATGTGTCTTACAAAATAATTGTATTTTAGATTGCTTATGAAAGCAGATTCAAAAACTCCCTCTTATGTATAACCATATTAATCAGCGTAGACCAAGAAGGCAAGATTGTCACATTAGCAGAATATTCTATTATTGAAAGAGAATTTCCAAGGGAGATGAATGTATCAGTGTATTGGCTTAATGCAAAACAATAAAACATTCAGAGATAGTAAAAGATACAGTAAATAATAACGGTAAATCAAATTATTATCATGACTAATGAAGCTAAAAGGCATAAAGAGACCATGAATTTCAACGGAAGCTTGCAGTTGGGCTTGATTCACTTAGAATGAACTCAGGAACTCTTTTGTATGATATCCTAAAATAGATTTTAAACAGTGCATAAAAATGACTATATATGGGCAGATCAGGGGTTCTTGTAGCCCAGTGTTCTGGCTCTGATACTGGCAGTAGCAACAGCAACAGAAAATGTAAGAACAGACTAAGTGTTTAATCTTTACCCTCTGCAATTTGCAGTTGGAAACTTGAGGTTCAGGGACCTTAGTGGAAGTGACCTTACTGCATTTAACAATACTGAAATGGATGTTTGGGTTTGGGTTTTTTCCTTGAATTTTTGCAGTTACTTCTGAACCTTTTTTACAATTCACAGTATCTTTCAGTAAAGTCTTTAGCAGCTTAATTAGGCATAGTATGAAGAACCATCTTCTCTCTACTTACCCTTTCCTAGTTTCACGCGGTGACCCCTACTTGTTGATTGGAAGAGACAGAGTACAAAGTGAACTGTCATTCCTCATTCATCCTTTCCATGCCACTCCTAATTATGACCCCCTCAGTCTTTCCTAGGTTAGAGAAACCCCAGCCTATGTAGCCATTCCTTCCATGGAAGTAATTTGGTACTTCTGGTCATTTTTATTGCCTATTTTTATGTCATCTTGAGACCTCTACCACATTAGAGATAAGCCCAGAACTATACTTAGCTCAAGATGTAGCATTTCTTGAATTAAATGGCATAGAAAAAATGCTTTCTGTGTTGAATGTTAGTAACAAGTGTCATGTACTTAAAAAAAAAAAAAAAAGAATATTAGTATTTTCATAAAGTTGAAATTAAATTTAGTTTATGTTTTTTATGCTTAACTTGATGAAATATACGTGGTAGAGCAAATCACAGCAGACCTAGAAATAGCACTTATTTGCCATCTAAAAATATTAGAGTGTAGTTAAATAATTTGTTATTTTAGTTAATTTTTTTTATTTATCAGCAATTAGGAAAACATACTGGTTCTTGTTCTTTTTCTTACTGTGGCTAGTTTGTCAAGACCAGTAAAATTCTATACATTTCAAAGTACTGTTTTCTAATATATTTTAATCAGATATTGCAGCCATTTTCATTTGGGATCTGGAATTAAATAGGGACTTTGTTTAAATGATAAATTATTTGGCCTGGGACTGAACCTGTTTTCTGTGTTTATGAAATTCAAGCCCAGTGAGGGATTACTGATCCACCCCCAGTGCTTGCACATCCAGTTGAAATACACCTGTTTTTTGTGTACTTGTGTAACCCAGAGGTTTATCTGTAATAAATTCTTAATTCAATCTAGCTGCAGACTGTTTGCTTGCTTATATAATAAAAATGAAAAGTTGTCCCTATCGTGTTCCACCACCTTTGTTGGCCCTGGTCTCTAAGGTCCTCTCTCTCTCAGTAACCACCCTGCCTCTGTTTCCACGGTTGCCAAAGCTGTCTTCACCCCTTTGTAGCTGTGACCCTTGAACAAGAACTGGATGATTTTCTGTATCCATTAGCTGTCTTTGGAGGGAGAGAGAGAGCTATTTCATGGTGCAGGATTTCCAATTATTGAAATCTAAGCAACGACAATGCTATAAAATCAGAAGTTTTAAGCACAGGATACAAACTATAAACATTATCCTCTGAAAAAAAACAACGCTTTAATAAGTTATTACTTGTTCGTAAGCAGAAAGAAAACAGTGCTTTTTTCTGCTAGAGGGAATGAGTCTTTAAAGCTGTTTATAATTTTATCCTGTGACTGATGGAATTTCTTACCAGATCTGTGGAGCAGATCTGTGTTCATCTTCGAGTTTTCCTTCTTGTGATGATTTTGGGAGGAATACAAGATTTTGTATGCTATATCAGATTGTGACACTGCACCCACCATATAAAACAATTTTAGCATTATTTTTAATATTTTTTAAAGTTCACATATGCCAGGGTTTACACGCTGCAGTGATTAAAGCTGTGCCCAGCTACTTGTTTAGAATTGAACTTGAAAATTACTTTGGGTTGGATTCTGTTTTTCTTTATTGGATTTCTCTTGTCCTATATATATCAGTTTAATGTATGTGGAATCAGGCCCATATTAATGGGAAGTTGAGGTGGCAGGACCTGTGACCCCCAGAATGCAGATGAGAGCCACAGGGTGTTAGTTAGTGCACCACACTTCTTTTAGCTACTGGCCGAGGCATCTGCTCTCTTTTGTCCAGTGTCTGGGAGGGAAGCTGTGAGATGGACACCTACTCTATACCTACA